>JAESUZ010005253.1:1200000-1582745 GCA_017311185.1 Proteles cristata cristata | reverse complement strand
GAAATAATCATTAAGCCCACCCCCCAAAATTAGTCTACCAATCTTTTCTGTAATAGTGATCAAAAATAAAAAGCAATAACATACTTTTTTTGTAGGATACTTAAGGCCTTCATGAAATGCATTTGCTCCTCCATAGAGCAAAGTAGAGTCAATAATGATAAGACAAGCTGCAATTAGATAAAGACACTTATCAAGGATCTACATCTTTTGCCAGAGCAAATGTGAAAGAGGAAGATGAGATTCTGTTAATTTGGCAGAGGCTTTTAAGCTGCCAATAGGACCTTAATCCCTGAAATGTTTGACAAGAGAAAAAAAATGTATGCTGGCCAAAATTATTTGCTTTGCATTTCAAGGACGGTATTACAGCCTGCTTTTCGATTATTATAGGTTTAGGTCACAGACAGTCCTCATAAACACAGCATTATAAAGCTTTGGTTCAACTTCTCATGCTTGCTTTTCTCCTATTCTCTGTTGTCTCTTTTACCATATTCTTTGTGCAGGTGTCCTTCAAGAACATCTGCAAATACTGTACATGTTCCTAGAACCATGGAGAATACTGATATGGTGATACCTTGAGGATTTATGGAACTGTGATGTCAAATCCAGTGAGTAGATATGCAAGCATACGTGCAGTCATGTTCTTAGCAATTATATGAAAAACAGTAATGCTAGAATTAGAAATAATTAAGCAGATTGTACTCTTTCTCCATTGAATGGCATGACACTCAAAATTTTTAGATATGTTTGGCCATCAGGATATAGCTTGTAGAATGGATAGCTCAGGACGCTCATAAATCCAGGAAACAATAGGTTTGCTGAACATAAGACATTATTCTTATATCTAAATGTATACTTTATGTAATGGCATAAAGTTGGAGTTGAAAGAGTTTTAGAAACTCCCACTGTCGGTAGACTATATTATGAGAATGAGGACTGGATTTTATTAGAACGGCTGAATTCTGAAGCCAAACCTTTGCAAATGGATTTTGTACCCTCTATAAACATAATTTCCTTGGATTAGGATAGAGCTGTGATAACCCTGTACAATATAACTTCTCCCAAATGGAAGGGTGTATAACCCAAAACTTAAGGACATGAATTTGGAGTCAGAAGATGCAGGTTCAGATGCTGGCTCTGACAATGACTCTATGAAATTCTCATATCCCCCTTCTCTATCAATTTATTTTTACGTGAACATGGCCCCTCTGCTGTTATTGACAACAACTTTTGTTATATAGACTTTTTCAAACAGCAGACAAACCTCAGAAAGTGACTGTGGGTATGAACTTATTTTGGTTCATTTAGATTTTTAACAAATACTATGCAAGTTACTTTATGACAGATCCTGAAATTGACATTGGCCTCAACTCCATGAGCAATTAGAGTGAATGTCTAAAATCAAACCCGTATGTATGTAGCACATTTCCATGCACATATTGGGTATGTGGAAGTACTTTCTAAAAGGACATAGTGTTTTAATGCGCACTCAAAAATATATTTATATCACCACATTTTTAATATTTTATTTTTAAATATTTTATTGTAATGAAAAACTTGAATTTAGGTTCGATTGCTTAAAATTATCATTATGGGGGCGCCTGGGTGGCTCCGTCTGTTAAACATCCAAATTCAGCTCAGGCATGATCTTGTGGTTTGTGAGTTTGAACCCAGCATCTTGCTCTGTGCTGACAGCTCAGAGCCTGGAGTCTGCTTCCGACTCGGTTTCTCCCTCCTCTCTGCCCCTCCCCCACTCATGCTCTGTCTCTCAAAAAAATTAATAAACATTAAAAAAATAAAATTATCATTATGTCTTAAACATTTTTGAAGTAAAATGTAACAATGAAAGTGACGTCCGAGGTTGTGCTCATTAGCAGTTTGTGGCAAAGAATGTGTGGGTTTACCCACAATTTCTGTCTCCTTGGTATCTGCCTCAGAAATATAATGCTTCCCTCTAATGCTTAGATATTTAAAATATCATGTTTAAACTATCATCTTTCCTGTTCTTAAAATGCTTAGGGGTGCCTGGGTGGCTCAGTCGGTTAAGTGTCTGACTTCTGTTCAGGTCCTGATCTCACAGTCAGTGGGTTCAAGCCCCACGTAGGGATATGTGCTGACGGCTGAGTGCCTGGAGCCTGCTTCAGATTCAGTCTCCCTCTCTCTCTGCCCCTCTTCCACTTGCTCTCAGTCTCCCTCAAAATAAAGATGTATTTTTTTAAATAATAAAATAAAATAAAATAAAATAAAATAAAAAAAATAAAATAAAATGCTGATTTATTTATTTTGAGAGAGAAAGAGTGAGCGCACACACAGGGGAACTGCAGAGAGAGAGAGGGAGTTGGAGAATTCCAAGCAGGCTCCAGGTTTGAGTTGTCAACACAGAGCCCGATGTGGGGCTTGAGTCCCTGAGCCCTGAGATCATTACTAGAGCTGAAGTCAGCCACTTAACTGACTGAGCCACCCAGGCACCTCCAAAAATTCTTATTATTAACTTTCTTTTACAGATATGCTAACAGACTTAGAGATGGAAGCTAAATCCCCACTGCTGGTGAGTGGCAGAGTTGGGTTTTATACCCACCCCCACTGTCAAATTCATCACTCTGTCCTCCCTATTATGCTTGGCTCTCTTCAGTTTCTCCCATTTATTGTTCTAGGATGCACGTCAGCACACCACAGCTGTGCGAGCATCCAATTTCTCAGTATGCAATTGTGAATTTTCCTTATTATCTGTTCATTCATTGGCTGCATATAGATTGTTCTATTTGTTTGTCAGAGTTGTGTATTTTGCATCAGACTTGGACTCTCAGAGAGAACAGTTAGGAGTAGAGTATTCTTTGGAACTACATAAATGCTTCTGTTAGCTTTAGTGATAGCATTAAATATTCATGATGAGAGAAAGAATAGATGTACAATGCATCTTTTAATATAGAGGAATTATTTACTGAGCATTTAGTCTGTGCTAAGCATTTTATATGTGTTGTCTCAATTGATTATTATAACAACTTTTCTGTGTGCATTATTACTTTCATTATATAAATGTCTGTAAGACAGAAGAAAAAGGGCTCACACAGATTAGGAACCTCCTCTAAGCCACATGGTAAGTAGAGCCAGAACTCATTTTTATAAGTTTTAAGAACTTATGTACTTCATATTTCATTTTAAATTATGTAGTAACACCTATCATATGCCAAATATGTTCAATATGTGAAAATATGATGCTTAATAATTAAATACTTTGAATGCATCACCCCCAAAATAAGAATATTACTAATAACTTTGTTCTTAACTATAAGCACTTTCTTTATCCAACCCACTTTCTCCACCTCAGTCAAGAAGTTAACTACTATTTTAGATTAGTATTTCTCATTCCATTAATTTTCCAAAAAAATAAAAATAAAAGAACTTAAAAAGTTTTGACCATATGTGTAAACATCATTTAGCAACTTAATGCTTAGTTATGCTTTCTTGTAAATTTATAAAAATGCCAACATGAGTATTGCCTTTTGCTATTGACTGGATTATTCATAAGCACAGATTTATTCTTCACTATCTGTGGCACTGAAGAGGTTCAGAACAAGCCTCCCCAAAATGTGCCACTTTGTCATTTGGATTATTTTGAGCTGAAGACAGTCAAGACCCAAAATACTCAGGAAGAATTTTTTATTTTGCCCTTAACTCCTGCTAAAAATTTAGAAAGAGGGCCTAGTTTAGGAAGAAAATTACCACCAGAGATAACTACAGAGTGTGTGGATTAACTATGGTAAAGGAGGGGGGAAGGGAGGCTTGGCTGTTCACTCAAATTCCTCTCTGGGTCCCCTCCCATTGTCTCTGCATGACTTGGCAAATTTGCTTATCCCATCTTCCTGTCTTCCTTCCCTTCGAAGCCAGCCTCTTAGCTCAAGATGGCACATAAACTTCAATTGTCTGACTGTCTCTGAGCTTCTCAGGTCTTTGCAGAGCTCCTAGACATACAAAACAGAATTTTGTTTTCCCCTGTTAAACCTATCCTATGTCAATTTAATGAACAGGCCAAAACAGCCTAGACGAGTAGAGGGAAAAAAATGTCCTCTCCTACAGTGGAGTATACTTCTCTAGTCCACTCATTTTGGGTGTAGTTATGTGATGACTTTGAACAACGGAATATTAATGAACTTCAAGTCCTAGGGTTGTTTGTCTTAGATCTGGACCCTAATGATCCACCACAAGGAAGTCATACCCAGGTGGTTGCCATTCCATTATCCTGGATCCGAGACCCAGAGATGTGCAGCAGACCTAGACCGCCGTAACTTGGGGCCATGCCCAGACAGTGAGCACAGATGCTCAGACAGCCCAGACTGTATTGGTCACGTAACTCAATCTGAATACGTGTGATATTGTGATCCATAAGAAATACATATTTGGTCATTCAGATGACCAAAAAATATTTCTCATATGCATTTGTCTTCCCTGTGCATGATTCCTAGCTTGCAGCCCTCCAAACCCTTGGAATTTCCTTCCTGAGTATTAAGAGCAGTGGGAGCATTGTTTTTCAGAATATTGGTCTCTTGTCCTCAGATCCTGAAATACTTCAGTTATATGGGTGAAATTGGTGTCTTATTATTCATAAGGAGCCCTTTTTTCCCACGACTAGGCTTATGTTAATGAGGTGACTTCTGGAAAGCACCTAAGGGAATCGACCAAGATTAGAGGATGGAACTTTTAGTCCCACAACCTGATTCCACCTACATCCACTTCTCTTTCCACCACCCTGTCTCACCCCTTAGATGCAGTCCAAAAGTCACTTCAGTAACATGACACAAGAGGCCTTTGCTGTTCTCATCACTTTCTAAGGGTTTTAAGACCTCTGTGCCAGAAATTAGGTGAAGATCAAGTATGCATTTGCTGTTATAAATGACAACATCACCCTACTAAATGAATTTCTTAAACAATTCTAGGATTCATTGCTCTAAAAAATTCTTCTAGACATTGGTTTTGGGAGTTACAAATTTTTGAAATTTCCAGACTTATTGGACTGCATTTTTATATTATTCTCATTAAATTTTAATGTTTGTTAGATATGTACATGTGCCTTATTTTTATTCCAAATGTAAGTTCTTTCTACTTTATTTCCCCTTCTCTCTTTAATCAGTCCTATTTGATTATTTGAAATTGCCTATATTTTTGATAAGTTCAAAGGGTCAACCTTTGACCTTACTTTTGTTGTTTTTAATTTGCACTTGCTTTTGTCTCCAATTTCTTAATTTCAGACATTTAGATCACCATCAGCCTGTTTTCCTTGTGTTACTATTTAAGATTACACATTTTCTTCTAGGTGTTTCTTAGCTGCTTTCCTTCCATTTTAATGTGCAATATTTTCAAATTCATTTCATTTTCAATAGTTAAATTTCAAATTTTATCATTATTTATTCAACATGTGTTATCTAGAATTACTTCTACGATGTCTGATGTTTATTTGTTTATTTTTATAACAGGCATCTGATTTAATAGATTTAACTCAGGAAACATTATTATATTTTCTCAAGCAACAAATATTCATTGAGTGTCTAATACATGGCAAGCACTTATCTTCATACACGTATATGCTAGCGAATAAACAAAAACTTCACCTTCATGGAACTTACATTCTGTTGATACTGATAATTTGTTGACACTTGATTTTACAGCCTAAAATATGGTTCGTTCTTATAAATGTTCCATATGTGCCTGAAAAGAGCACTAATATTATCACTAATTGTTGGCTTAGAGTTATATAAATGTCTCATAAACCAAGCTTGCTATTGTGTTTTTCAAATTGTCCATTTGTGTACCATTTTTTTGTTTATGATTGAAAGAGCTAAGTTAGAATCTTTCATTATGTAAATAATGTATTTAATAATTTCACTCTGAAGCATTATCAATTTTCAGGATATTTTATTAGCTTCTTGTGTTTATTATTTTATAATTTTTTGGCTGATTGAAAATTTTATATAAATACTTCAAATTTTTAACTAGTATTCCCTTACGTATCTTTCCCCTTTTCATTAGTTTCCAGTTCTAGGTACATCTTTTGGGATTAGCTTCTTGCATACAACCTACAACTAATCTTTTAAAAACCCATTCTGACAACTTCTTTTTCTCAACTTAGATCAATTATATTTGTTGTGTTTAGTAACAAATTTGAGCTTATGCTTTACTATAATATTTTAAATTTATTGTGCTGCTTTAGAATAGACATTTATTGATTTTTGTGGGTAACTTCATTTTTTTCTTCTTCTTTACTGTTTGGGAGTTATATAAATCTTTTAATTTCTTAATAATAATGCTTCAGGTTATTTTTTTCTCATGAACTTAAGGGGAGTAGAAAGTTTGCATATTAATCAAATTCCTGAGCAATAAGTCTTTTAGAATACTAGCTCAAGTCAGACTATCACTGTTTTACGTTTTTTAAATATAATTTATTGTCAAATTGGCTTCCATACAACACCCAGGGCTCATCCCAACAAGTGCCCTCCTCAGTGCCCATCACCCACTTTCCCCTTGGCCTCCATCAACTCGCAGTTTGTTCTCTGTATTTGAGTCTCTTGTGGTTGCCTTCCTCCCTCTCTGTTTATAACTATATTTCCCCTTCCTTCCCCGATGGTCTTCTGTTAAGTTTCTCAAGATCCACATGTAAGTGAAAACATATGATATATGTCCTTTTCTGACTGACTTATTTCACTCAGCATATTTCAGTTCCATTCAGTCGGTTTGTCTTGCTGCAAATGGCAAGATTTCATTATTTCTCATTGCCAAGTAGTGTTCCACTGTATATATAAGCTGCTTCTTCCTCATCCATTCATCACACTGCTTTATATTCTATTGTCATTCAGCACTTTAGTTTAGCCCTGTTTTGGGGTCCTATGAATTAAACACAATCTTTATTATTTTGTAATAACGATGTTTGCTTATATTTATATGTTTGCTTTTTGTGTTTCTTTTTCTTAATTTTTCTTATCTTTTCTTTCCTTTCCTTTTCTTGGCCCTCTTGAGATTTCTTTTCCTTTATGAAAGCCTGGTAATGCAGTAAGAGTATCATGTATTCAGGGTCCATTTTATATCAAGTCCTCCATACTACTGTAAGTAAAACTTCAATGGTTTCTGCTCTGAGATTTGAAAAGAAGTACCAGTTTGCCTGATTTATATACTGGGCACCAAGGTTTTGTTAAAAGAAAAGGATCTGTAGCTAAAAATAGGAAATAATTATTGTTTAAAAATCACTGCAACAGACAATTCTGTGTATTGTAAGGTGATTTCCAACAGGAATAAAAGTTCAAAGCTTCAAATGTAGGCTACTAAATTTTAAAAAAATTAATGTTTTATTTATTTCTTAGAGAGAGAGAGAGGCAGCATGAGCAGGGGAGGGTCAGAGAGAGAGAGAGAGAGACACAGAATGTGAAGCAGGCCCCCGGCTCTGAGCTACCTGTAAGCACAAAGCCTGACACGGGGCTCGAACCCACGAACGGTGAAATCATGACCTGAGCCGAAGTCAGACACTTAACTGACTGAGCCATCCAGGTGTCCCAAACTACTAAACTTTTTATAAAAACTATTTGTGTTAAATTTGCACTTCTGTGCTTTAGTGTCCTGAAATAGCTTTGATTTTCTGTAATCAGGATTATCATTGTTTTCAGCTTTGTGCAAGTATGGTTGACAAACATTTCATATATTTACATTGTGCAATGTGATTTTCTAAAGGTGGGCAATGTAATGATTTAATATGCATACATGTTGTGAAATGTTTACCACAACCAAATTGATTAACATGTTCTTCATCTCATATGGCTACCATTTGTAAATGTGTGTGATGAAAACCAATTTTAAAATATCACACCTATTTTCCACACTTCTCTCTTGTTTTTCTGTTGTTCCTTTCCTCACTTGGCAGGAACTGTATCTGACAGCGGGTCTTACATAACTCTTAATATTTTTAATAGCTAATGACTTACGTGTACCACAATTGAAGAAGAAAATTCTACTTTAGGATATTCTGTTTCTCAGGAAGCTTTATTGTTCCTACACAGTGGAGGAAGCCACCTTTAAAACTTCAGAAGTCCTTGGGGCATCTGGGTGGCTCAGTCAGTTAAGCATCTGACTTTGGGTCATGTCATGATCTCTCGGTTTGTTGGTTCAAGCCCTGCATCAGGCTCTGTGCTGATGGCTAATTCATAGCCTGGAGTCTGCTTCGGATTCTGTGTCTGCCTCTCTCTCTGACCCTCCTCTGCTCATGCTGTCTCTCCTTTCCTCGCAGAAATAAATAAAACATTAAAAATCAACAACAACAACTTCAGAAGTCCAGACCTCAGTGCATAGATTAAAAGGAAGGATGAATGACAGAGGTTTCTCAAAATAAACAGCATTCTTCCAACTGTGAAGACAGTCTTAATCCAGGATAAAACAGCTATTGATAGAATAAGTAACTTTATATTTATTAAAATTGTAGAGGCTTATTACTTTCTGATTGTGGGCAATAATAGAGCCCCTTTTAAAAGTGAAGTCGTATGCTTAGATATTTTTTATTTAGCATTTTGGCAACATTGTGCAATACATACAAAAGCTATAACCAGAGAGGACTCTTTTCTTCCTTTTTGAAAATAAATCTGAAAAATTTTCAGCACTTTCAGCACTTATGTTTTTAATGCCTAATTGCATGCTTCAAGATCAACCAGAAAAAAGAACAGTCAATAATCCAAGTTAATTCTCTTACAAGGGAAATTTTTTTTAAAATATGATTTCAATTTCCTAAGATGATGGGTTTGTTTGAAATTACATATCACCATAGACTCGATGCTATCCCTAAAGGGATTCTAAGTTACAATTTTTTTGTTGCCTCTGTTCTTGAGATAACCTAATATTTGAAGAGCATTGACCTGAGAATCAGTAGATAAATTATGGGTATTTTATTAACTGTTGTGAGAGAATATTGGCAGCAACTTAGAAAATAAGCAAGCAGCTTATTGGTTTTTTGTGTTGTTTTATTTGTTTGTTTCTGTTTTAATTTTTCTATCACAGGTACGATTCTAAATATTTGTTTCTAATGAGAAAATATGATCTAACCACAGGTATGGTTAAGAAAACCTATGGAAACTCATTTCATAATATTAATATAAAATTCAATTGTTTTTTTAGTATGTTCCATCTAAATGAAAGAAATATTCAGAAAGAATAACTTTTTTCATTTTCAAAAAATGAAAGATTATAAATTTTGAATAAGCAAAGACATAGATGAATCATCTAACACTGCATCCATAAGTTCATAGCTATGTGCTATGTTTTAATATCAATGCACCTCTATACTCTTGTAGATTTTTGTAGTACTAATATACCATTGTAGAGTTTCCTGGTATTTCTAACATCCATCATGAAAAATATCTCAAATAAGAACAGTTTAATAATTTTTGTTGAACTTGTTGAGATTCCTGTAGATGTCGTATTGGTTGTCTATTGTTACATAACACATTACCTCAAAACCTCATTGCTTAAGACAGTGGTATTTATTAGCCCATAATTTCTGTGGGTGGGGAATCTAGGCACAGCTTAACAGAGTCGCCTGAGCCTCTCTCATAAGTGCAGTCAAAATGTTGGCTGGTGGTGTAGTTAAGTCTTGACTGGAGAAAGACCTGCTTCCAAGTTCACTCAAGTGGGTGTTGACAGGACTCAGTTCCTTCTATGCCATTGGCACCTTGGTTCCTCACCGGCTGTGTGGGAGGCCATCCCTAATCCATTACCACGTGAGCCTCTTCTCCACAGGGGCAGCTTGCAACATGGCAGCTGGTTGCATGAAATCAAGAAAAAGCAACGGAGAGAGTGTGCAGGTGAGATGGAAATCAAAATCTTTTGTAGCCTCAGCTTGGATGTAGCATCCATTGCTTTTACCATACCCTGTTGAAACAGGTCACAAGGTCTGGCTCACATTCGGGAGGAGGTCACACAAAGAGGGCAAAGATGTGGGTACCAGGAGGCTGACGTCCCTGGCTGCTGAGTCAATAGCTGCCGACCGGACAGGAGTTATGATGCTTCCCCAGGTAATCCATAGGTTTGTAAATTTAAAATCGCCACACAGCTTGGTCTATATAATATCAATCATTTTGATAAGAATAAAAATTAGTTCGAAAATCAAGATGTTACCAAATTAGCTGAATATTAATCCTGTGAAGTTTTCAACAGATTGACTGTTTCTCCTTTCACTATGGGGATAGCTGGCAATTTACCTTTAAATATAGTGATGGGTTAACATTCAGGTATGGTGGGATGATCAAATTCTTGTTGGAAATAAAAACTACTACAAAATGTCTCCAGTTGGAGGGGCTTGATTGAAAAAGACATTTACCCAGTACATACCAGTCTCTGAGAATGTCCACCTGATATATCTAGGACAAGTCCATTATTGTTTTTGTTCCTTTAGGTTGTATATCGAGAGAACAATTATCTTATTTGCCTCCTTTATGTCAAAATACAGTAAATTAATTCCTTAATTAACTTCATTCCTAGGTAGGAATTATCAACTGAGATTTCTTGTTTTTTTTTTTTTATAGTGGATATATATCACATAGGAAGGTGTTCATTTTTACATATCATATTTATATTATCTATCATTATATATATAACAACCTATAAATTTGTAGTCCATTTCCATCAGTAATTATTTCCATTAAAATATTTCCTTTTTTGAAATTTACTTTTGGTCTGTAAATAGAATTATTAACATATTAAAAGACAAGTTCCCTTATTTATCCATCTTGGTCTTATATCTTTTGTTACTAATTTCTTTTAAATGAATCCCAAATCCATTTCATCCAAATCTGCTCACTGATTTATACATTGAGGCCAAGTAAGTTTATTTTTGTTTTCTCTTAATCTCAGTTATTACTTTAATTACTTTAAACGAATTCATTATGGAGAAGTCCGTGTGGCCAAGATTAAATGTATACTTAATAAACTGACTGCAAAAGGAAGAGCTTAGCTGGTGAATCATGATTTATATTTCTTTCTTCCTATTCTTCCCATTGGAATAGCTGTGACATCAGAAGATGGCAATAAGCCTCTAGTGCATCACAGTGTGACTCTAGTTAATAATAGTGTATCGTGTATTTGAAATTTGCTAAGACAGAAGATCTTGTGTTCTCCCCTAACACAAATTATTATTATCACTATTATTATTTGAGGTAATGGATGTGCTACACATAATCAATCACAGCTTGATTATGGTGTACACCTTATATGTAATTTTCATTTGTCAATTATACCTCAATAAAGCTGGTAGGGAAAAAGAAACACACAAACTCTCAAGAAGTGGCTACATAGAAATGAATCAGTAACGTTCTTATTATACTATTGACTGACTTTGCTAATATTCTGCAAAATAAAAGGAACTGTATTTGTATCTTATTTTCCATTTTTCTTACACTTATTTCCTTACACTTATTTAAAATGAAATGATTTTTAATAAATATCTGTAATAAGATTATAAATTAAGATATTTCAGTCAAATAAAAAATAAAATGAAGACATATCCATGATAGAAGATTTCAATAGATTTATAATTTCTCACTGAAAAAATATTTCCCTAACCCTGACACAATTTTCAGGGCTTTTTCGATTCTGATTCTATATTACTGTTCTAGTACTCTCTTCCTTTGTTTGTACATAGTTAATGTAGAGCAGCCTTGCTTTGGTTTTCAGTAATCCAGGAATATTCCAATTGCAGCCAAAATGTATTTAGTTCCCACTGGAAGAAGAATATCATGTTGAATAGGTTTTTTTTAATGTTTTGTTTTATTTTTGAGAAAAAGAGCGTGAGTGGAGGATGGGCAGAGAGAGAGGGAGACACAGTATCCAAAGCAGGCTCCAGGCTCTGAGCTGTCAGTACAGAGCATGTTGGGTAGTTTGTAATCTTTGCCACAAAGTGAGAAAAGTCTGGAATTCTGAGGTTGAATGACTGTATAATAAAAGAAAATTAAGATACTAAATTTCATTAATATATACATAATTTATGTATATATATATATTTAGGATCTCACTTGTTTAAAGATTTGTAAGATCAAAAATATAAGAACTTTGAGCAATAGCATAATAACTAAGTGTGAAGTGTATACCTAACAATCTATAGGAAATGACAGTGAAGTTTGAAGAAAGTCAGTAATATTGACAGAGAGAAACGTGCACTTGAATCCTCTGCAGATAAACATTATGAAAAATAGCTAAATATTATTTAAAGCATCAAAAGCAGAAATAAAAAATATAAATTTTATTTAAGAAATACTGCCCTTGGGGGGCATCTCAATGGCTCAGTCAGTTGAGCATCCAGCTTCATTCAGTACAGGTCATGATCTCTGTGACCCTCTCTCTCTGCCCCTCCCCTGCTTATTCTCTCTCTCTTTCTCTATCAAAAAATAAATAAAAAACCATTTTTTAAAAGTAAGAAATACTACCATTGGAAGGCGTAAAGATCTGAATTTGAAGCTTTCTGACCTAAGTACCACTGCTTACCACTGGGGTTTTGGAGGTGAAGCCACTGAGGCAGGCTGGTTGTTTAATTTGGGGAAAAAGAAGAACAAAAACAAAAAAGCCTAAGCTTAAGACTGACGGATCAGCTGAAATAGAAAGGAAAAAATCCTGGCAGCTGGAGGACTACAGTATAAATATGAAATTTACAGACTTAGAGTATAAATACGAAATTCTGCCCACATCATTGCTGAAGGTAAGCTAAGTATGTGCAGGAAAAACAATAAGGAATCTGGTGAAAAGTAGGCAGCAAGTGAAATATAATCTATTCTTGAAAGAGCTGCATCAGGCAAGATTTGTAAATTTTCTGCTTCACAGAGTGAAGCTTAGTAGACAGCTAAAGTCATATGTGCTTGAATTGTCAGAGGATATAGTCCAAGGCTGGCAAAGCAGCTGGAGATTAATTGGACATTCCTAGAAGCAAAGAAACAGAGGGTGAGCCCATGTATCAGAGTGTAATCCCTGCTCCACACCTTGGCTGACCACCAAATTACACAAAGACCGAGCTAAAAATACAATGGTAAGAAGACAAAAGAGAGAATAGATATCTAATCCCCTGAGAGAGACCGTTTTCAGATAGCATCTAGGGGAGTTAATTGCTACTAGATTAAGAAAGTATCAGTGATTAAAATAATAGAGGACAATTTAGAGTCATGAAAATTTATTATCCATGATGTTCATCTCCCCTCCCCCCCAAATTCCTAGACATGAATAGGAATGTGGAAAAAGAAGATGTAGAACAAGATTTGGGGTTGATTAAATAAGCTGCTTAATTTGTAAGGCTACCATGATATGCTTTTATATTCCCTATGTCATGGAACTCTGAAAGATGGGTCTAGAACTTGGTCTTGGGTAATATTAATATAACATTTATGAATTGAAGAGACAAAGAGTACTTCTAACAGATGATGCCCCGCAGAAGCTGTTCAAGAGGGTACTTTTGCCCCTATTGGGCACATCAAATTTGAGGGTTGTATTGAGAAGGAAGAAAAACAGGAGAAACTGGAAGTGAGACAATGCTCCATAAGTTAAAAGCTTGAAATTATCTGTTGGGTTGAAATAAAATAGGAACAGTGATTCCAACAAATTAGGAATTTCATATAAATAGTATTTTGTGTTCTACTTGATAGTATTTGGGAAAATGTTAATTTTTTAATGTTTTTATTTATTTCTGAGAGAAAGACAGCATGAGCAGGGGAGGGTCAGAGAGAGAGGGAGACACAGAACCTGAAATAGTCTCCAGGCTCTGAGCTAGCTGTCAGTAGAGATCCTGATGCGGGGCTGGCACCCACGAACTGTGAGATCATGACCTGAGCTGAAGTCAGATGCTTAACCAACTGAGCCACCAGGCACCCTGATATTTGGGAAAATTTTAGATGATCGATAGATGGTTAGGAAGACAAGGAGGTTTTTAACTTTGGCCGTATTACAAGTGTTCTTTCTACCTTATGCTAATGAGATGTATAAAGGCTTCACTATTTTTCTCCTTGGAGCCTGGAAGTAGCTAGCCCTTAGACAACGGCCGCTTACTCTTTGGTGCTTGGATTAAGGAACATAATAGATCTCAAACATCTCTGCCCGAAACCAAGATAAAAGATCACAGGCAGATCGATTCCCCCACAGAAGCACATGCCAGGTCCTGCCAATGGCTCTCCTTGACTGGCTCTTCCCAAACTGTGGGATTTCAGAGGCGCAAACAATGATAACAACAGAGAAAACCTCACTAAATGGAAAAATTGAAGTCAATGCAGAGAATTCATTTTTAATTTTACTCAGTAGAAAATTTAACCCAGAATAGACATCTGGAGCTGTTCAGCACTGGTGTGCTGTCTACCCGTACTGTTCTGTTTCATAGACAGAATGCACACCTGGCCATTGGACTTTGGTTGGCTTGGAGAGTCACTCTTTGGTCAATGGGATGTAAGCTATGGTGATATATACCACACCCCGGCAGAAGCTTGATGTGTTCCCAAAGTTTGGAGGCTCTGTGGGCTGTGTCCACTCCTCCCCCTGCTCCCCATCTCCCCATCTCAGCTTTTCTTTCTGCCACAAGAATAACCACGGCCACCCACAGTCCCCTCTAAAGAGATCAAGACACAAATATTTGTTGTGACAAGCTCTGATTTTGAGGTCTGTTTGTTGCTGTGCCAAAGGTTCAGAGGAATGGTTTTTGCTAGGTCTCCATCCTGTTGTGCCTTATATTTTCATTTCACTGTTCTTGCAAATCTCAGTTATTTAGAGTGTGAGAAAGAAAAAAAGAAAGCAAAGCAAATTATTGAAAACAAACTCTCAGTTCTAGGAGAAGGGGAAATAGAGTTGGAAGCATTAAATCACTCACAACAAAAGTACACTTGGCTAAACCTTTAAACATCTGCTAGGGTGGAACTTGGCAGACATTTTTGCACATACTCTGCTACATCAGGTAAGGTCGTATGTAAGGCAGCCTTCTCTCCCAGTCCCTTTGATCTCCTGTTAAGGATCAGCCCCAGAAATGAGTCTACCCTGGCATTAATCAAACCTCCCACAGAGGGTTCCTGTCTTGCAGATCTGTGCCCACGATCTACCTCTCTCCTTTTCTCTTTGTCTGTCTTTCTGTCTCCGTCTCTCTCTCTCCTCTCCTTCCAACATTAAGACCTCACAAAGTCTTCTTGCTGCTGGGCCCCACCTACTCCCTCAGCACATGTCGGAATGAGTCATAAACATATGAATTACCTGTGATCACAGGATTCAGTGTAATATATTTCGGCATTATTCCTTTAAAGAGGAGAGAGAAGCAGTTGTTAGTCTGACATAACAAGATGATATTCTTCTCTTCCTCTCACCCTTCCCCACCATCTACCAGAATCCATTCCTATATTATGGGCCAAATTATCAGGGTGACCACCAAGAACACATAAGGGATACAAATGGCTACAGGTAGAACTTTAGATGAGAGGACTAAAATCCCCTTCTGAGAAAAGCAGTGGTATCTATTTTGAGTGTGTGTGTGTGTGTGTGTGTGTGTACAGGAGGTACTTAGGTGCTTAAGGATGAAGGCACTGGCATGAAAGAGCCTGAATACAACTCTGGGCTCCATGTTTCCTCATTGTTAGGAGTGGGAGTATGTTATACGGCTTTAGCTCATTTACCTAATCTGAAAAAAAACCTAAAATGATAATGTTATATACTCTTTAGGTTATTTGAGGATTAAATAGGTAAATACATGTAAAGCAGTTAAACAAAGACGAGCACATGTTAAGCTTTTGGTAAGTAGTAATAACTATTTTGGGACATTTTCTGTCTTTGGATAATTTATCTGAGAGTCACAGAATCACCCATGAAGCTAGTACCAGAATAGTTAATACACTCACAGAATAGAGTCACCATCTCCCATTAACATTTTGAGAGGACACAAAGTCACCTATAGAAAGTCATGGAATGGGTACCACATTGTACTGCAGGGAAACACAGATCAGGTTGCTTAGACGACATCTTGTCTGGCCAAAATTATATTTATAGCATCTCCTTCAACTCAGTTTACCAAGACAAAAAAATCTGCCTGGAGTTTTCAGTCAGTGTAAAGGAGATACATTTGGCTGGAGTATCCTCTGTCTGCAAAATATTTTTCAAGAACCTGCAGGAGGTGACCCTGGATTCAGGTATCCAAGATCATAGCTGTGTCCTCATAAGAGACACAAGTAACAGTTATGAATCTTCCTGTCGATGTTACCATCCAGCCCACATTCCATATGGGGTTTATTAAAGACTTTGTCAAGTGCATTACTGGTTTAGAAATATATTATTGTAAATGCTAATGTGGGTGCAGTAAGAAAGATACTTTCATATATTACTGGTGGGTAAGAGAATATGGCTACGAACTTTGGAAAGTAATTTGGCAACATGAATTAAGGATCTTAAATTATTCATACTGTATAAGTTCCACTTCTAAAAATATATTCTAAGGAAATAACCAGAGAAATTGACAACCATGTTAATAACAACATTATTGATGAAACATTATTTATGAAAGCAAAGATGTGGAAAAATTCAATGGTCATTAATAAGAGTGTAGTGAATGCATTATGGTGTAGTCATAGATAAAGTATTTTCTAGAAATATCAACTATAATTTAAAAAAATAAATGACTTGGAAAATGCTTATGAAACAATAGTACTTATAAATGGAATCAAAACTAAACAAATATAAAGAGTTAATTTATATTTAATATAATATTATATATGTATATAGTTCACATGATACATTTTCCAATAAGAGAGAAATAGATCTTTAAAACCAATTAGTGGCATATTAAAGGTACTTATGCTTCAATTCCTGAATTCTGAATTTTTTTCTTCTTTGTATTTATTTCCATTTTCCAAATTTGTGGTCATGTAGTTTTGTTTTGTTTCAGAAAAAAGTAATAGTTTTAGAACTTTGCTGAAGTTCAGACAAATAAACTCTATGATGGTGGGTTAGACTCTCAGTTTACCAGCAAACTATAATTTGAAATGAGGTTAATCTTCAAGAAGTCTTTCTAATTAAATTCCTTTTGCTGTCTAGTAACCCTTCCTTTTAAAGGCTTAATAACCATTCACTTGGAATAGTTTCCCTGAGGTTCTACACTAAGTGCAAAGGTCTGTTTTTATAGCATCTGCCCCCAGTAGAAACATATTTCCTTCTCAACTCACATCTCACATTTTTTATTAAACAAGATAGTTTTTTAAATGTTTCTCTTTTTTCCTTACTTAGCGTTTTTCTTATTTTTATTCTGTTCTTTATAAAACACATAAGTATAAGCAAAGATATTTATTTGGGGTTGCTTTTACAACTTTCAGTAATATATGCATAATAACCTTTAAAGCAAAAGAATTTGCTTCAAAATGCATTCCTTTTTATCTTGGTTAGTTCTAGTCAGATCACTACCTACCTTGTGGGATATTTAAAAATTCTAAAAGGTAAAATGGCAATGTTCCAGTAGATTGTTTCTCTTAATTGTTTTTAGCAACAACACGTTTCTAAAGAAATCTGAAACTGAATGTCTGTGTGCCAGGTAGGAGGGCAGAAGGGATCTTCTAGCTGGAGAAAGAAAGCTTCCCACCCTCCTCTCAATTAGCACAGTACCTACCACTGGGCTGCCTAGGGATACCACCAGGAGACTGCAAGTCTGTAAGAGTACAGTAGGAAATCAATATGCTAGAATATTCTGTGCATATGTAACACCAGATTTTTGCTATTTCACATTTGAAGATGAGAAATTTCACTGTTCTGCTTCTTCTGTACCATCAGATAAAGACATATTTTACTCTTTGCCTCCTCCTCTGCTCATCTGTTATTTCTCTTTGTAATTTTTATTTATTATTGAGAGAGAGAGACATATAGAGTGTGAGTGGGGGAGGGGCCAAGACAGAGAAGACACAGAATCCAAAGCAGGATCCAGGCTCCTCTGAGCTGTCAGCGCAGAGCTGTCAGCTATTCAAGCTCCCAGAGTGTGGCTTTAACCCATGAACTGTGAGATCATGACCTGAGCTGAAGTTGGTCGCTTAACTGACAGAGCCACCCAGGTGCCCTTAGAATATATTTTTAAAATAAAATTCTCCATATTATTTCATAAAAACAAAAGTGATGTTATCACTTTTCATTAGTTAAAATTTTATTTATATCTTATTTTTTAAATGTTTTGAGAGATAGAGCGAGAGGGAGGGACATGGGATAGAGAGTCACGGACCCAGAGAATCCGAACCAGGCTCACACTGTCAGCACAGAGCCAGATGTGGGGCTCGAACTCATAAACTGTGAACTCATGACCTAAGCTGAGCTCAAGAGTTGAATGTCTAACCAACTGAGTCCCCCAGGTGCCACTTCATTAGTTAAAAAACAATGTTGCCAATAGCATTCTAGATGATAGCAAAAACTGAAAACAATTAAAATATCCATAAATAGAAAAGACAATTAATGATGTATGACATAAGGAAATATTAGGTAGCAGTCAATACACACCACAGCTATTAGCAGTAATCTGGATAAATCTTATTAAAGTAAAATTAACCCACACACTCTGAAAAAATTATGTGTATCATAGTACACCTTCAATAAGGTCAAAAGCAGCTAAAACATAAACCTACATTTGAGCAATACATAGAGATAAAATAAAGCTCTATAAAATAAAGCAGATAAGGAAACAATAATCATGATAGTCAGGAAAATACTTAATTCAGGTTAAGGAGGCAAAGCAAAGGGTTAGGAAGCCTTTGATTAGTTGTCGGCTAGTAAATATGCTACTTTAGGAGCTTTTTCAGAAAGCAGTACATTGAGTAAATGAATAAATAAAAGTGGACCACATCTGAACCAAAAACAAGAGTGTTTCAAGAGTCCAGAATTACTATTACTGTATTGTTGTCCAATCTTGTTAATATATACAAACAATACATTATTACAAAGTGTGTTTACAATTTTAGGCAGAGAAATAGGGTTAAGACATTTTAAGTAATTTTCATCAAATATTGTGGAACATGAAAGCATGGAAGTTTGGTTTCATGGAAATGTCTTCTGTAACCTATATATTATATTTCAAATAATATTTTAGAATTTATTAACTATGTCATTCCAAAGCATTCTGATGCTGTAATGGGTGAGGCACCTTGGTTGTTTTTTGTTTTTTGTTTTTTTTTCCCTCAAAGTCAGACATGAGAAGGGGAAATAAAGTTCAGAGATGGGAGGTGAGCTTTAGGGTCAGGTGGTTATAAGGAGAGAGGCAGGGTGAGCAATCAGAAGAGGGTGTGTGTACTTTCGTAGTCTCTCAGGCTCCATTATTCATGACTGTGCCTCTGAAAATGGCTTTTCAGTTTAGATGACTGTAAAAGCCAACATTTTCCTCTGCATAGATTGGATGATATTGAACATGAACTGCGAGTTGGTAATTTATGCACTGGAGACATGCTCGAGAATTATGAGTAAGGTGACCTGATGGTATTTTCTGAATAATTGGCTCTCTCACTGCCTAGAAAATTTCACCTTTATTACATCAGCATGATACTCTCCATCTTAGAGCTCATCAGAATGAGCCCACCAAGAAGTTTGCTTAGTAGCTTGCCGCACATGCCCTAAAAATCATGTTATTCAAGAAAAAAAAAATGATAAATGTATTTTTCATGTACCCAAATTCTATTAACATAAAATGATCCTGACTCAACTACTTGTCTTTTGATTGTGATGATTACTATAAATAATATAATTTCATTCTGCCATTGGATTGGCTCTCTGCAGAAACTAGGGTTCTCTTACAAACCACCCTATACTACTTGATCAGAATTGCATTACCTAGATGGATTCTGTTCTACCACAGCTTTAAAAACAGGAAAAAGCCACATTTGACAAGTATGATTAGGGTCCAGACTGTTTTGCAATACAATGTTATATTTTAGAAGCTTTCTAGGTCCCTTTTAGCCCAGTAACTACATATTACCTTTGTTGTCAGTAGTATTTTTGTACAAATTTAAAATACTAACAATTTGAGCATGACATATTCACCTTGAGAGCTCTGCGTGGTTCAATTTTCTTTTTCAAGTTATCAACGAAAATGCCATTAACTACAAACAAAGCTGGAATTGATATTCCCTAATTGCTTCAATATATAGATATTTTTGTTTTTTATTTTTATTATATTTTTAAAGCAGAAAGTAACTAATGAGCACATTGGAAATTCCATCCATTAGGACGTTCAGACTGAAACTTCCAGTAACAAGAATTTCTGAAGCTTTTGGTTGCTTATTACTATTACATAATGTGATACTCAATAACTGAAATTACTTAGAAAATACCAAGGCTTAAATTTCTGAAACAAATCAATAAAAATGTGCCTTGAATGGGTTGAGAAGCAATTTTCAGTGCCCTCTGTTCACTGAAAAGAGCCTTCCTTTCAACAGGTTAGCATGCACCTTGAATTAAGTATATGTACAGTAATAAATGTACCGAGGTATATTTGATAAAGAAGCACTAAGTGATAAAATTTTCTTCACTCCTGCAGTTCCATATGAAACCATTTATATGATACTTTTTTATTTATAATGTCAATTTCTCTGGGCTAGATTGAACATGCATTCAATTTCTTCTTTATTGTCCCTTCTCTGTGTTCATACCTCACTCATCATCAACCTTATGGACCCTATCTCCAGATTATCATTCCTGTGATTAGCAGTTTATTTTGCATGTTTGTTATGATATTAATATACAGCCTCAGGTGATGCCTCGGGCACTCAGATGTTTCTTATCCCAGGACTTCCCTTTCACACTCTGTGACACTTCCGACATCCTGAGAGATGGGGCTTCTTCTGAGAATGTGGTTAGGCGCAGGCTGGGGCCTGATTCAGCCGTTCTCTGAGGCTTCCCTGACTCTCAGAGTATTCCAGACCATCCATTCCCTGACTCTCCCACATCGACTGCCCCTACACACTCAAAGCCACCTAGAACACCTATGGGCTCCAGGTACACCCTGTTTGCAAAAGATAAAAATTATTTTAAAATTATTGAAGATAAAATTGTATTTATCTCATGGTAACACTATTGAATTTGGTTCCTAACTGGCTTCCTTGCTTCTAGATTTTCCTCTAATTTTTGGAATATATATTTATTAGAAAAAGCTTATAAACCTGTTCATTTTACTGTATAATTCCTCAAGAAGGTTATTTAATAACCTATAAACCCTTATAGGGATGCCCAAACTCCTCAATCCACCATCCAATGTCCCTGACATACTATCTAGAAGGCACTACACCCCTGTATTCCAAACAACAGTTCTCTAAGGAGTCCTCTCCTTCCTGTCAACAATCAGCAAGTCTGTTACTTTGACCATTGTCCATTGCCTTTAAATCATCTCTTTTGTTCACATGTTATATATATTATTCATTCTCTCCTTATCTCACTTACCTGAATATTTTTATCATTTAAGATTAAGCTAAAGACGCAAAGTTTCAATACAGAATTACCAGGTAATCCTGTTCCAAATACACTGATTAGCTTACAACACTTGGAAAGAAGAGACCGATATACTTTTCGATGCTTCATAATATTTTGTTTCTCTTGCAAGTTTTAATAATAACCGTCTCTACTGTGTTCTAGACAGGCTTCAAGAAGCTGCATTTGTAATGGTGGACAAAACTTATGTGGCTCCTTACCTCATTGAGCTTCTGGTCACAACTTGATATCCTAGGTAATTTTCTAGTCTATGAGACAGATTTATTTGATTCATGCAAGAATCTCAGATTCTTGAGGTTCAAGGGTAGTCCTCAGACTTGAATTATTTTTTCTATAATAACATTCCATTTGAGAAAATCACATTCTGTTCCAGTAAACTCAACTTCCAAAATAATGGTAAAATAACAACAGGTAATATAATGGATAATTTTTCTACGGGATGTTTTCATGAAAACTATGTACCATAAAAGTAATCTTCTAGGTTGAATTCATTACTTTGATTATTTTTAAATAATTAATGATAGAGCATTAAAGCAATAAAAGCTGTCAAAATTATGACAGATTTCAGCTATTCATTTTAGCTACAAAAATTATTTTGCTTTTAATATAATCTGAATTATGTGTATAAAGGAACTTTTTGAAAAGTTAACTGAAGATAGTTTATGACCGTTAGTATTCTTTCTCAAAAAAGTAACAGCAATAACCACTACTTAACAGTAGTTAGCCACATAAAACTCTAAATTAGGAGTCAGCCAGTACTTTTGCAGTGGAAATGCAGTTGATACTCTGGAAGGTTTCTTTCTTGCTTGGTTTCAGTGATTGGACAGCCGAGTCCCAAAAGCTGTAATTTTAAGAACATTTGAAAAGCTTTTCTGACCTGAATGTCAGAAACTAGTCAAGCAAATAAATGTAACAAAAGGAAGCAGAGCAAAGCGGGGGGGTGGGAGGGAGAGAAGAATAGAAATTATTCTTAAACAATGTGAATGTATAAGAGAACATTTGGAGTATGTGTATCTTCTTGACATGCTTCCTAGCAATGGAATATAGCTTGAAATTTATAGTTATTGTAATTATTTATTGTCTTCCTAAGTCTATCAATATTAATTAGATATAAATTTATAAATAATTCAAATAATATTGGTATTGAGAAGAAGCGCAAGATGAAATCAAATGATACTTATTTTGAGACACAGCATTCAACTTTTGATTGACAGTGTGATTACCAACAGGTGGATAGATCTGTGCTCTGTGAGGTCAGAAATCAGGTCATGTTAAAAAAAATAATCAGGTCATATGTCTTGTCCTTTAAAAACTTTTCAATTTTTGAAAACTTAGCACATTCTCAAAAGTCATGTAAAATATGTATCATACAAGTATATGCACTGACAAATATTCATCTCTTGATGTAAAATTTCTGATACAAGTATTGCCAGTAAGATCAGTGACAGCTATCACTGATGACATGCCTTTGGAAGAATATATATTACATGTATGAATAACAATTCTTATGAATGTCACATTGTCATGTCATGTATATAAGTTATATATAATACACACAAAAGAGTTTACCATTTACATTCTCATATCAGGAATAGAAGGATGAAGCAATTCTTCCATTAACTTGAATATTAGCAAACAACATTCAGTATAGCATTGCATCAAACTCTGTCATGAACCACCTGGGAACATTACTGATCAGCTAACATATAACTAAAACATAATATAATGACAATAATGTGCTTCTATTATTATAGAACATAATAAGTAGTTTGGCTAAGAATCAATTCTTTATTGTTTTGGCCTTACCTTATAATAGTTTATAGTTGTAAAACGAGGAAAGAAAATGATCAATTCAATAACATGTGAGGACATTAATTTCACAAATGCAGTCTAGTTAAAGAATTATATCCAACACAACCCAGGTGAGTTCTATGGCTATATAATCTTTTATTAGCATCCTGTTTAATTTAAAAATGCACATTATAGGTTTTATGAATTTTACCACTTTTGTCTACATCATAAATAAGAATTGCAATACTGACAGAACTGCCATTTACCAGCTACTGGGTAAATTATCTAGTCTATGCATCTCTGTTTCCTGATATGTAAAATGGAGATTATAATACTATGACTTCCTGGAGTTACAATTAATTAACAGCATCCATGAAGTTCTTAGAGTGGAGTCTAGCCTATAAGGAAAAAAAAAATCAATAAATGTTGGAAGTTGAATTTTTGATGAAAGAAAATGAAACTCAATATATTAAAGGAAAGCAATTACTCTACAGACATTTATATTCTTTATATGTTACTAAAATGCACTCTTGGACCTAAAAAACAAATCCTGTAGACTTGAGTGTTTTCAATATTTACTATACTACTAGAAAACTAACATGAAAACCAATAACATACAAGTATATCTTCTGTGCTCTAGAATCAATTTCATCGTGTCTGAGAGTCTATAATTAGGTAAATGTGAAGTATGTGAAAGTTAATTTATACTTTGAAAATAAAGTACTATTTCAAAGATTGTCAAGATTTAAGTCAAATATAGGATTTTTATGCCTATATTCACTTATGTTTTGTTTAAAACAAATAATAAGCATAACATCAAGCATGTCATGTGAAATTTTATTCTTTAGCTAGGGAAACACAATGTTTTGTTCTATAAAATGTTTTTTTAATTAAATGATTGCTTTCAAATATTTTAATTATTATTTATCTTGGCTAAAGCCTCATTGTTGGCCATCTACTACATCTCCAATCAGACTATTTTGAAGCTTCCCCATATATCTTAGTAGGTAAAAGCTCACATCTAGGAACCAAAATCCTACTAAATTTATTGTTAAGACAAGGTCCTTTTTTTAATATTTCATGTATTGTAGGATGCCACAACTTAAGACTTAGTTGCCAGTAGTAAGCTAGGGCGAGTATTAGAAAAACCCCTCTATCTTGTGGCCCCCAAAATGACCAGAAAACTTTTTCTTTTTCTTTTTATAAATGATTCAGTTTGACAAGTACAAGCATAGCTACAACACATTATGCCACATACAAGATCACCTTCTGTCAATAATATATAATGTAATACTTGTAGCAATGTATTACTGTTTCTAACATATAATAATAAAAATAATAGCCTTTATAGAGGAAGAGGGGCATAGCTATATAAGAGCAATACCTCATTAGAATTAAGTTAGTATAAATCTGACATTAATTTTGATAAGATGTATATGGTAAGCCCTAGGTTAACCTCAAAAAATAACTAAGAAAACATAGTGAAGAAGTCATTAAAGAAAAAATAACTCAGAAAACACAGTTAAGAAGTAATTAAAAAAACTAAGATGTCACACTAGAAAATATTCACTTAATGACAAGGAGGGCAATAGAGGAGGGAAACAGACACCAAAAATACATTAGCATATAGAAAACAAAAAAGAAAATGGCAATCATAATCCAATTATATCTATAACATTCTATGTGAATGGACTAAGAAATCCAATCAAAGGCAGCAGTTATTGGACTAGACAAAAATCAAGATGCTGTGTGGGGAGTGGGGACATCGAAAGGAGATACAGTATAGATTCAAAAATACAAGTAGGTTATAAAAGTAAAAGTATAAAGTAAAAATAGAAGTATAGAAAAAGACATGCAAGTAGAAATATAAGAAAACTGGAGTAGTTATATTAATATAAGATAAAATATATTTAAAATATACATATATTATTGAATATTATAGTATATACATTATTGCAGTTAGAGAGGGATGTTCAATAATGATAGAAGGGTCAACCCATGAAGAAGACATAACAATTATACATAAACAGGCACCCAACAACATTACCAAAAAACACATGAAGCAAAAACTTGATGGACTAAAGGGAGAAACAGAAATTTTAACCATTAATATTTTGAGACTTCAATACACCATTTTCAGTTATGACAGAAAAAGAAGATAGATGATCAATAGTGAAACAAAAGTCATAAGCACTATAACCCAACTAGGCCTAAGAGATATCTATAGACCACTCAACCGAGCAACAGGAGAATACACACTGTTGGCAACTTTTGGGAGGAAGGAGTAAATCTTCTCTGGAAAAGAATAAAACTGATATACAGAGAGAAACAAAGACTGGAAATACATTGGGGGAAGGGGAAAGTTTTCTATCATGGCCACTGATTTGAGTATTTTCAAGGATAGATACTCCTGTCTTTTCTGTACATTGTTATTTTAATCTATATAGTGTCCATTTTACTTAGGCTAGTTCCAGTCAAGTTTCCATCCCTTACTAACAAATAGGTCCTGATGCTTCTCTTGGTAAACAAATTCTATATGTAGGCCCTAAATAATGGTTTAGTGATTGAATTCACAAATAATAAACAAGGAAATAAATGAATACTCCAAAGCTAGTTGGCAAACTAAATGCAAATAATTTGATAAAATTAGATAGTAAGGGACCCCAAAGTAATTAAAGATAACTTTAGAACTTTTCTAGTAAGAATCAAAAGATTGGCCAAAGAAATTTTGAGTGCCATATGCAAAGGGCAGGGAGGGTCAATGTACGAGTACTGACTGATGAAAATCAGTGTTACTGGAAATAAGATTTTGTAGGAACCCTTGCAAGGGCAGAGGTAGTGAAGACCACAAGCATTTGGAAAAACTTTCATTTGTGTGAATGAGCAGCATTTTAGGACTTTGACCCTTGGGTGGATCAAAGATCACACAGTGGCTAAAGGTAGTAAAAACAGAGAAGGATTGCATGGCTTAAGAACACTACAGGTGACAGCATCAGGGAGAAAGATGAACATGACCAAAAATAGTATCCGTCATGAACGTCAGACATAAAAGACTCAGATAAAGATAGATTCCCCAACGAAGCTTCAACTAACATCTAGAAACATGTGACAACAAGCTTCCAGCCACAGGGTCAGTACCTATTGACACAGCTTATTGACAATAAGAGAACTGGTGAGCTTAAGATCAGAAGGGAGAATTCAAATAGCAAGCTTATAAATAAGAAGGAAACCAAAGTGATTATCTGCAACCTGAGTGTAGACAATATCATGTATAGGTAAGGAGAAAAAATGTAACATGAAGAAGGAACATAGCACTGCCAGTGCAGAAGAAAGCACACTCTGAAATAAATACATTGAAGGAAATAGAAGGAAAATATAGAAAACATCTGTTCTGTGCTTTTGGTAAAATTTCAACATAAATATGTTATAAAATAGATATGAGATACGAGGTGAGGGATGCTTGGGGGGCTCAGTCAGTTGAGCATCTGACTTTGGCTCAGGTCATGATCTCACGGTTCGTGGGGTCGAACCCCATGATGGGCTCTGTGCTGATAGCTGGCTCAGAGCCCGCAGCCTGCTTCGGATTCTGTACCTCCCTCTCTCTCTGACCCTCCCCTGCTCACCCTGTCTCTCTCTTTCTCAGAAATGAATAAAACATAAAAAATAAAGAGATACAAGGGGATAAGTTCAAATCCGAAGGAAACAAAAAACATGTAAATAACTGAAAAAATGTTAAATATCTGTATGGCAAAAGAAATGTGTAGGAAAACACGAATGGAACTAGGTAGCTGAAATCTTCATTAGAAGAAAAAAAGAGCAGAATCAAAATGACAGACCATGTGATCAGAAATGTATAAAACAAGATGCTTGAACAGGAAGAAAAAAACATCATGAAAAAAGTTGAACAAAAAATCATTGATTTAGAAGACATAACAAAGACAATTTTTAGAGAAATAATCCTGCTAAATAGCTAACAAATGTAATGAAAAACACAACTTAACACAACCAGAACTAGACAAAGGCCAGGATATTTGAAATTAAAATGACTAACTGAATATTAATATTTAATGAAAAGATGCCAATCTTTGGACATACTCGAGTTGTTTTGTTTTTGTTTTTGTTTTAATTTCTTTTGGTGTTTTATTTATTTCTGAGAGAGAGAGAGAGACAACGTGAACAGGGGAGGGTCAGAGAGAGAGGGAGACACAGAATCTGAAGCAGGCTCCAGGCTCTGAGCTGTTAGCACAGAGCCCGACGTGGGGCTCGAACCCACAAACCGTGAGATCATGACCTGAGCCGAAGTTGGATCCTCAACTGACTGAGCCACCAAGTCACCCCTGTTTTGTCCTGTTTTAATTCAAGAGTAAAGAAAGAAAAATTAGCCTCTTTTGTTTTTCTTGGGAATTACTTAAGATTATTTAGGAGAAAACAATGATCAGGAACTATTTTTCTTGATTTTTTTTTCTGTTCTTCTTTTGTCAATAAAATTAATCACTTGTTTTGGTTGTTGCCGGTTTGTCATCCAGATTATGTAATCTTTACATTTGGGTTTGAGATTCTGACATTTGATCTAAGCTTACTATTAGATTTAAAACATCTTAATTATAGGATTCCTGCTTTTGAATATGTTAATAGTCACTGCCCTATCGTAGTTTAATTTCTGTTGCTAGACATGAATATTATCTTTAGGATGGCTGCTCATTCACCAGAAACTCCACTCTATTATAGCAGTTTTTCTATGATTTCTTCAGCATGCTGTAGACCTATAGTTGGAATTGCTATTATCAAAACACTCTTTAAGCCATAAATGAAACAAAAACCACACATATTTTTTCATTCACAAAAATGAAAAATTATATTAAGCTTATACAGAAAAGATCCTGTTTTACATGCTATTAACACTTCTCACTTTCTTGATAAAATTTAATTATTTTACACAATGGAATCACTCTGCTCACAGATTTTGGTATAATATTTTAGAACAACAATGGCATATTTACTATGTATATAAAGCATATGCATAAATTACTATGTATACAAATCACATTTGTAATTTATATAGATTTATAGTTTAATGTAAACAGGTTCTACAAAATGTGGACATATTATTTTTATTATCTTTTAATTAAAATATTATATTTACTTCTCTTATTCCTTAAATAGCCATATGACTTGATCTTATTTTTAGCATCCCTTTAATTAAATTCTTTACCTTTATTTTAACAAGTGGTTTTTTTTTAGTTAATTATTTTTAGGGTTACTCTCCATCTCTGTTTCTGTTGAATGTGACACAAATTTTCCCTAACTTTCTCCAAAGTGTCATTTCCATTACATAAGAGCATCACTAATCATTCTTTGTGACAATTACAACTTCACAATTTAATTGACTATTGTGTCCCAATTATTCAAAACATTCTTCCCAAATATGCTTGAATGAAGAGAGTGATACTAAATTATCTGAACCTCAAACAGATTCTTCTATGATTTCGAGTCCCCACAAAGGTATAAAAACTGTACCATTTAAACACATGGTCTTCTCTTTGACTATACGTCTGGAACTCTATGGAGAGGCCTGCTTCACTAAATCCAAGGGGTGTGGGACACTGGAAGCGGAAACAATATCTTCCTTCGAAGCTCCAACCTGCTGGACTGTAATTGTGGGCATCCACTTGTTCACTTATTTTTGCTGGACTAAAGCCTGCCATGAATGTGTCCAGAGGCTCTGGGGAAAGGTACAGATGGAGGATGCGAGGAAGCAGAGAGTCGCCTGTCTGAGAGACCATGTGGGCTTCATCCTGCAGAGAAGTGCAGATGGAAGGGACAGGGATCAGTTTGGAGAAGTTGGTGACCCTCCAAGCATGAGCTAGGCAATCATCCAAGACAAATTTTGCAAACATCGGAAAGGGGCGGCCTATGCGTCTCTGGGGCAGTGGTCCGGTGATCCCCTTCAGCGGCTTGTGCAGGGACCCCCAGAAAAGACTGTAGCTGACTTGCCTGCACCGTTTTGCTCCTGAGCACATGCCATAAGCCTTCTGTGTAATTCTGAAGTGAGTCAGAAAGACATTGAGTCAGTGATTACGGGAGACAATGGCTCGAAGTTTTACAGCTATGGTGGAGGGAGATATGGACCCAGAAGATACATGTGTTTTTAAACAAATGGTTAATCAAGATATTGATCTTCTAAGGCAAATAATGGATGTTAATATTAATATAAGGGTAGAAAGACAAAGCACAGAATGACAAGGTGAGGACTGTAAAACTCTAGTTTACAAACATAAAAAAGTTTTCAGGAGCAACTAAATGTTGTTATCCTTCATACTAAGTGCAATTTTAGAGGAGAGAAAAAGTTGTATGAATCAAATGTTATCCATCTACAGTTTGGAAGGAGTAGACCAACTATTTACTCTCTTGAATCCAAAACAAACATTTGGAGGAAATAATATTTTGCACCCTTGAGAATCTCCATTCCAAACTTGTGCACACACTCAACTTAGTATGTTTTTGTTTATTAACAATCTAATTCCCAACAGGTGTAACTTGTGACTTTTGTGTTCTTCTTAGTTATTAAAGATTCCTTTCATTTTATTTTTTTTTCCTTTTGGCTCTTCTAAGTTGAATAATGGAAAGAATTCATGGCAGCAAATATTCTATGGGGATATTCAAAGTGTCTGAATAACATATGGTGTGTTCGGATATATGAAATGAATCTAAATGTTTGCAAGAAGTTTTGTGTTTCACAATTTCAAATGATACCAGAGTTTATCCAAATTCATGTCACATGAATAGATATTATGTATATCAAAAGTTTGCAGAATACACATTACAAAAAATTAGAAAAGATATTCCAGTTTTAGAGGAATGTAATTTATATGATAGTGGATAACAAATCAACCATAAAATACCAGCCTGTCCAGCCAGGTGGGAAAATTTCCAGTATTTTACAGAATGCATCATGACATTTTGACTTTTCTGTAACAGAATAATTTTTCTGTTACTATAAAACTTTGGTCCAGTACTGGGATTTCCTGAAACCAAAGCAGTCTGGTAGAGGCCCAGTAATACGGTATGAAGCATACCCAGAGAAAGGGCTGACTAGAGCAGTAGCGTCATGCAAATATACACCAATGGTGGGGAATAACCAGTCCAACTAGGTGCAGAATTTAGTGGATGAGGCAAATCTCAGTTAGTCCCTCTCCAAGGGACTTGGTAAGTCTTACTGAGTCTTCCTAAGAGACTAAAATTATCTTCAGTTATTATGAAAAGGCACAAGAGATAAGAATATTTCAAAGAAGATAGCAAAGAAAGTCCTAGAAATATCCAAGACGTTCCTTTATTTCAGTCTTTGGTAAGGAGGCCATGAATTCTCAAGATTAGAGTAAAAAAATGAGGAAAAAATAGATGTATTATATACTAAACTTATAATTATACTTAATTATTCAAGAAGGGCCATAATGAGGTTTTAGCTATTTTGTATTGATTCTTTTATTGCTATTGTGGTTTAGATAAAAATCATGCCAAGGTAATTTTAAATGAGATGTTTGGACCAGAACCAGAAGAGCTTTGGCGGTATATGAAGCATACAAATGTCTCTGGGGCCAAGAGTATAATTTCGAAGTGAAGTCATAATAAACAATATCATTTGACACTATTTATTATGAGTGAACAAGCAGCTAATGCTTTCACCTTTACTCTGCGTTATTCTATGAGATTAAAATGATATCCTTCCCATCTTCTTGAAAAGATATTCCGTACCAGTAATAATTTTAAATTTTTGTAAACCGAGAATTAATTTATCATTTGAAAATGTTTTACACGTTATGTATCAAATAAATATCCCATTTTCGAAAACCCATCTTGTCTTAGCATTTTGTATGCCAGATAATTATCCCTCCTCTTTCCTCGTATTCTTTAAATATCTATATACTGTTGACAGTGGCTGGTTAACCTTTGGCTTACTGTTTTAAGCAGGTTTATTTCTACAGTATTTTTTCATAAATCAATATCTCCTGCTACTGGTTCTCTTAAATGTCCTAAATTCCCAATAGTTTATCTATGTCTCTTATAACAAGATTTCTTATTGCCTAAGTATGTCCCTTGATTGTTGCCAAAGGGGCATAGGTCTGTTACCCTCATCAGATTAATTTGTTAGTAGAGTCCTTATTTTTATATCCTAGACTACTTTGCAATACATTCACATGGTTTAAATTTTCAAAGAATAATGAAAGGGAAACAAATTGTGTTTTCAAATATAATTTTACTTGTAGATAATTGGATCTTCGATAATAGTCTAATACTACTTTCCCATTTTCTGTAATTAGTTGTAAACAACTATACTTTCTAGGAACTCAATTGACATTAATTTTGCTAGCTGTGTTGCATTTTTTTGAAAAACTTAAACAGATTTTTATTTTACCAAATACTGATTTAATTTCCCAAACTAAAAAAAAAGTTTATTTGAAATATTAAAAGAATTTTTTAAATATTTATTCATTTTTTGAGAGACAAAGAGACACAGAGCACAAGCAGAGGAGGGGCAGAGACAGAGGGAGACATAGACTCTGAAGCAAGCTCCTGGATTTGAGCTGTCAGCACAGAGTCTGACATGGGGCTCAAACCCATGAACTATAAGATCATGACCTGAGGCAAAGTCAGACACTTAACCAATTGAGCTACCTAGGTGCCCCTATTTGAAAATATTTTAAGAGCTAGCAGGAAAATATTTTGTCTTTATGGGAAATATTGATGAATTTTTTTCTTCTGGTCCATAGTTATGTAATTTGCTATATTCCAGCATTGTTTTTCTTAATGTATTAGCATGCAGACCATTCTACTTTGACAATTTCTAAATTTTCTAAATGATTTCATCATTTAATAAATATGTTACAAAGCTAATTTATTTTGACTTTACACTTTATTTTTTTATCAAGTGCCCTACAATTAAGCTTATTTTTCTATTTTATGTATTATGTTAAATAGCAAAAAATATTACTAATTTGTTGGATATGTTTTCTCAAGTTATATTTCTCGTACTTATTTTTTACTGTAAATTGGTTTACATTAAACTGTTTAAACTGTTTTTCGTTTACATACTGCATATGTTTGATAATATCTAAATCAAAATTTTGATGCTACCTATTATCTAAAATACTCATTTTCTATTTCCTTTTCATTATAACAAAGCCATTTTGGATTTAACTTTTGTTTAAATGATTTAAATTTCCAAAGTCTCTACCAGGTGTGAATGTGTTGATGTTCATTTTTTCATTGTTCTGTCCCCAGTGAGCTGTGCATTGCCAAATCCCAGAACCAGGTATTTCAAGGCTTCTTTTTTCTGTCTTATTCCCATATTCTACCCTTTGATATGCTAAAGAATGGCAGCATTAAGAAACAAAAAAACTATTTATTTCCAATTATTGTTAAGTTTCATTGTTATGTAGAAGTGGACTTATTTTTCATATTAAGGTAACATGAAATTTTTTTCGTACAAAGTAATTCCTGAGAAATCACTCATTGTCAAAAAACCATTCTATCTTCCCGCCTCTGGTTGATATAATGATAACACAAAGCTGAATCCCCATTATGGAAAATACAAATGCATACAGATTTGATTTTGAGTTTTTGCTTTATATGAAGGGCTGTTCTACAGAACATTTAAAGTTCATGTTTTGCCATTATCATCCAGCTTCATTTGCATATGTTTCTCAGTTTGTCCCTTATGTTTGTAAATGTTGCTCTTGTAGATTGCCAGAGTTTAGCTATATATAATACCTATTTTTTTATTTATGTATAAATGACTTGCAACTGTGAATTACAAGTCTGCAGGAATGGAATAATAATGAACTCATTTGCAGTGAAGTGGACTCATTATCATGCCAGCTGCTGATATTTTCCCACCCAGAATTCTTCCTGGCAAACAAGGTCCCAAGGGAAAAGTCTTCCGTCTGGCTAAAGAAAATCATCTTGTGCTCTAAAAGTCTCTTCAAAAATCTGATATTCATTGCCTTAATAGTAATAATAATTTTTAACCCCATAATTGTGTTTCAGGTGGTAGCTGATACTCTAAAGGATTCAATATATATACATGTATATATACATATATATACCTCGATATACTTATAATATTGCTTAATCTTAGATTAAATGTTGCATAGAATTACACAGGAAACATAACTTCCCAAGAGATGCACATAAGTGTGTACATTTGCCATATAAACTATAAAGTATCTATTTAACTTCAGATTATAATGAATTATATAGTGTATTGGTAAATTTAGATTTAGATGAATATGTTATATATATACACAATGGAGGCATGTATGGTCTTGGATATATGCTGACACTGGAAAAACCATTGCACTCTGCAATGAGTGTCATAAGAAAATGGCTATCTTTTTTATTCTTTTTGTAGAAAGAAGGCTGATTCCATTAAGTCTTAGAGAACACTCGCTTTAAAATCTCTGAATAAGAAATCTTTGCTAAGTAATGATACAAATTTCTTGACAACACTATAAAAATAACTCAAATTCTTTACTTTCAGATTTAATTTCAATAGTTATGCTCTTGAATAAGCCTGGCATTACATTAAGTGAGCTCTGCCTTTAATTTGCAACAGCCTATGGGAAAACGAAATTGGGGTGCTTTCAGGTGTCTTTATGCTCTGTATTACCCAGTGATTATCACCAGCCCAAGCTGCTATTTTGTGGCATGTTCAACTTTTTCATTCCTCAAAATTCTCCCCAAAATAAATTTGCCACCTACACTATAAAATATTTTTGAATACCTGAAAAAGATGTGTTCATAGCAAAGTGCCTTAGCTCTTTTATTTTGTATGAACCTTACAAAACTGTTGTTTGGGGTCTTTCTGGTCCTTTTTCTCACTTGGCACAGTGCTCCATAATATCTAAGGAAATGAGAGATCTGTCTATAAAAAATCAAGTGTTCTAAAAGCTTTTCTATCTTTAGATAAACATGAAAGCCAATATTTTGAAAGACTGATGACACATTTATAAAAATAATAGTGTAGCCACTATACAGAATCAAAAGTAACATGGCTGTTTAAATTTGCCCTAATGCACTAATATTTTTTCTTAAATTCACTGGCTTTGGTTAAGAAATATTGACATATATTTAATATACCTCAAAATGCTGTTTGGATAAAGGCAAAATATACTAGAAAGAGTGTCAATGATTTTTAATTGTTACTAACACATCCCAAAATTCTCAGTTATGTACAAATCAATTAAGTACTTCATGGTACCAGCACTTGCCTCAGGGTATAAGATACTAAAACATACAGATTACAGATCAAAAGCAGGCTCATTTGTTTATTAGCTGCACATTACATAGCATATCAATATTTTAAACACATGATTAAATTTTAATATTTCACCCACTCTATTGGAGTCCTGGAAAACAGTCTACAAAAGGGGTTGAGTGAAGAGAATATATACGCACTGGTAGCAAGAACTGGCACTGACGAATGATAGCTGGCACTTTTATGTAATGATCAACTTAAGTGAAATAAGTCTATCTTCATACATGTTATTTCCTTACAAAAAAAAAAAGCACTGATTTCCTTGGAGAATAAAATCAATGTATACACAATATTCACATTTGCCCCATAAGAAGCAAACTATTTTTAAATAATTAGCTCAAACCATATGGCGGTGTGGTGTGAGTGATACCTGTGACTGTGCCAGTTGTGAGATGCCCATGCCAATCTGCAGGAGATAATTTAGCAGTAGGAGCATCTGGCTCTTTGGCAAGCTCTTTAGGCATTTTTCTTGGCACTGGTTAGTTACCTCCAGGTTGATTGCCTGATAATACATTTTAAAAGGTCTATGGATTATTTGGCTAACATTTAACCTGTATTTACCCCTTTTTCCTTTTTAATCAAAGTTGTCTTTATCAAGTCAAAGGCAGAGTGTGTGTGTGTGTGTGTGTGTGTGTGTGTGTGTATGTGTGTGTGTGTGTGTGCATGCGCATGTGTATGCACGCACACAGGAATATAAGTGCCTCTGAGTTTTAGTTAAAGTCTGAAATGTGAAAATATTTGGAGATCATATTATTATAGAAAACTCTTCCCCAAATCTGGAACTTTTTGAAACACAATCCCAAGGGATGATATTACAGATACCTTGATTGATCAAAAATATAACATTGGATATACATCAGATAGCAAATACAATGTTAAAGTCCCTCATTATCAAACTTGGGTAGAAAAAAAGTAAATAAAATAGAAGACCACAGTCTAGAGTCCTGAAAAATACATGGCTTTTACTCCTTATAACTGAGCAGACGCAGGTAAAAATATTTCAGTTGTGAGAAAGCCCAAGTGGAGTAAAGAAACTATTGGAATGGATGAATTACTTCAGTTGTATGGGCATGGATAATTTTCTTACATAACTTTTCCAAAGATACATACTTAAAATCACATAGAATGTGACTTTTTAGCACAGAAGTTCTAATTTCAGTCTTTGTAGAAGTTTGTGCTTTGGAGATTATCTCTAAAAATTATGATTAAGCATTTGGCACTCAACAAATTCCACCATAGTTTCTATTTATATTCATATGTACATATTCTCCTAAATATATGTATATGTAAATGCATGTGTCTTTAGACATGTATATATGAATTAGACTGAATTATAGGGCTATGGTATTTACCCCAAACTCAACCCATGCACATTGCCTTAAAGTCTCTCTACTAAAGGTAAAATTTTCTTCCTCAGCCTTGAACTTGATTATCAGCTCCTGACTTACATTAGCCAAAGGAATGTTTGCAAACCTAATGCTAGTTGAAATTTGAAATATACTTTTGCAGTGAAATCTCCCTTTTGCACCATGGTTGTTTCCAGAAAGAGAGCTTCACCTGGGCCACAAGTGAAATGTAACAGATGAGTCTCCAAGTTCGTGGCCAACCCCAGGCTCCAGGAACATAGACTCCTCAGACAATGGAAAGATCCCACAGAAGAAAATGATTATCATCATATGTTACTAAGAGGTTTTGGTTTTGGTTTTGGTTTTTTTGTTTTGTTTTTTGTTTTTGTTTTGTTTGGTTTGATTGTATTTGTTTTTTTTTTTGTTTGTTTTCTGTTTTGGGTTTGTTTTTTGTTTTTTTGCTACACAGCAAATGTTGACTGATGTAACACACTTTGCATATGTAACACATTTTCTATATGCTTAAAACTATTGTGGTATCTTAAACATAAATCGATATAGTCAATACTCCCTATTAATATTATTAATAAAATTTCTACCTAACAACTTTCTATCATATTTGTATACACTTGGGGTGAGAAGACCTTCTTTATCAGGAAAAGGAAAATTTAAGTCATAGCAGGAAGGAAACTTTAAGCCATCAGAGAAAAAACAATTGTCTTCATGTCTGAAATTTTCTTACAATGGAAGAAAATTTTCTTACTATAGAAGAATCACAGCAAAACAACTGGATTAAAATATGTGTGATATACATAAAAAGCACACATAAAGAGAAAATGGTATGTGTGAAATGGTAAAAAGTTAATATAATATGAAGTTTTATATATAACTAAGAGCAAACACAAAAATTAGTAGAGACCCTGAATACGGAATTCATGAAAAAAGAAATAGAAATGGTCAAATAATATTTAATTACAACTGGGCATCACTAATATAAAGAGATAATGTGGCTTGTTTCACCAGCCATATTGGCATTAACAAGAACACATATGATTGATCTCATATTTTGATAGCAAACATATAGGGCATGGGCTTTTCAGAGTGTAAAAGGTAGCAGAATCTCCAGAAGTGATATGTTCTTAAACTGAGGAAAGGTAAGCAGGTGTAAATGTTTCTCACAGTACCATTTTTTTCTTACTATATCTATCATGTATGTATGTGTGTGCTCATGTGTATAGTGTACATAACGAAGTGGTTATGTAAATATATATGGAGAAAAGGTGAAATAAAAAATACATTTCTATCTCATGTAGAGTTGGATAGCCTAAAAAATTACTGCCACATTACTACGGTGCTTCTTCAATCCCACTTCCTTTCGGCATCCCTTGTTTACTTCAGCTTCTCTCTCTCTCTTTTTTTTCTTTCCAAAATGTGTTGTCAGAAACATGGAATCAACTGCTATATAATCCTCTCACCAACATTATCATCATCTCATCTTCTAAATTGCCAAAAGCTGGGGTTGACTCACACTTTATTTGTCTGTTCAATCACAGAACAAAGCACATTGACAAATATAGGAAAGGCATTTGGAAATATTGTATAGTGTTTGTGTGATTTATTTGTACTGCTACTTAAATCAGTCAAGAACCTCATTAAAAAAAAAAAAAAACTTTTCTTAAAGACTTCCCCGATTTTTACCTTCAACATGATGTTAAAACATACAATAGAAATATAAAATTAGAAAATCTAGTATTCCCAATGGCTTATCATGTTAGGTGCTAGACCTAGGGACATGAAATATACAAACTACAAAGACAAATGTTATTTTGCTACAGTAGTTCTAAGTAGTTCATACTTACAGTATGTTTCTTCTATTTGCCACCTCAAAATGCTGTTTTGACTATCAATTGGTTAGCATGAAATAATATTATATAAAAATTTCCTCTGAGCTCTATTTATTCCTATAATGACTCAAGTTTAAAAGAGATTCTAAGGAAGGAGATACTTGCTACCTGCCTTCTAACACTAAAAAAGAGCATCCTATTATCTACACTAATAGTAGACAATCACAATACTTAGTACAACTATAAACACTTGGTTCTTAATATCTCATTTATCCTGTGTCTATGTTCTTATCAGTTTCTCTTTTATTGAATTACAAGAAGATGAGTCAAGGTTCATTTTCTGCACTGCCCTTCCCACATTTCTCAAGATGTACTCCGCATTTCGCCTTGCCTAATAATAGCACCATATCCAAACAATACTATTACACATTAACTCATTTAATTATAACAACTTATGAGGCTGGTCTTATTTTTATACTATTGCTATGTATGACAAAATTGGGATATGGTAAGGTTAAATAATATATCTAAGTTATATTTCAAAAGTTGAATGACCAGGAGTTTTACCAAAATTCATCTAATTCCAAAATCCAACTGTCTTCAGAAGCTCCGCCTTTCAGAATACCTTCTCCTCATTCCTAACATAATATTCTCAAAGCAAATCTCATGCACATGCACACACAGCCTCACACACACACGCTAATAGACACACAAGACAACAAAACTTGACCCAAAACATGATCAAAATTTCTTTTTTTTTTTAAGTTTATTTATTTATGTTGAGAGAGAGAGAGCAAGGAAGGGGTGGGGAGAGAGGGAGAGAGAGGATCCCAACCAAGCCCTGTGATGTCAGAGCAGAGCCCTGTTCAAACCCATACACTGGGAGGTCATGACCAGAGCTGAAACCAAGTCAGGCGTTTAACCATCTGAGCCCCCCAGGCGCCCCAACATGATTGGAATTTCTTACAGGAGATTATGTTTAAATTCACAACCGTGCTCATGACCTTGGATACACATTAAATTCACCTCAAGAACTTTGATGAAATACCTACATCCAGTCCCCACCACAGATCAAATCAAACACACACACACACACACACACACACACACACACACACACACAACGCACGCACGCACACACATGCACACACACACAATCCTTGAGTAGTATAACCAGCTTTGAGAATTAGTGATTGTTATACAGTGACTCCATTTATGCCACAAAATGTTTTTTTAGAAATAACTTGCTGAACAGAATTTTATTTTTTAAATAGAAAAATATGTGACCCCAGGGTGCCTGGGTGGCTCAGTCAGTTGAGTGTCCTGTTTTGGCTCAGGTCATGATCTCACGGTTGGAGGGTTGCAGTCTCGCATCAGGCTCTATGCTGACGGCTCAGAGCCTGGAGCCTGCATCAGATTATGTGTCTCCCCGTCTCTCTGCCCTTCCTCCACTCGTGCTCTGTCTCTCTGTCCCTCTCTTTCTCAAAAATAAACATTAAATTTTTTTTAAATAAAAAAAGAAAATATCTGACCCATAATCTAAAAGGGTTTTGTCTCCTTTTCTCATGAGACTCGTTATCCTGTCCTTTAACTGGCTAATCCACTCTAAAAGAAGCCATCTTAAAAGGGAAATGTTCTCTTTGCTGTGACTCAGAATTTTCAGACCAAGTTTCTTCTGAATGTTACAACATTTTATGTTAATCCACTTTGTCTAAATGTTATTTCTTGACTGGCTTGGAATCCAGCATGGGGGAGTCCTAACCCCTTTTTCATGCAGTAGTTCACAGATCTACGTGTTAATTACCATTCTTTTACACAGCTAAGACTAGTGTTAGTGGATCACCAGAACTACACTAAGTCTCAAAGGTCTCTTTCCTCAGGACCACAGTATTCACGAGTACTATCAACTCCTTCCATGAGAGTACCCAGGGTGCCCTCCTCACTTCCCCTGCCTGGTTTATCTTCTGCATCTAGTGCATAATGGAAACTTAATACATGTTTGTTGAATGAATGATAAAAGCGTAGACATTTTGGGGTTTATTTGATCTGTTCCTGTTCATCCTGAACAATTCTGTTTAGCCATTATCTGTTTTCAGTTGTATTTGTAATTACTACTTCAAGTTGGAATGGGAAGTAAAATAATGCCATAGGAATTCATTGTAAGGGCGATCCAATGAGGGTGTTCTACAAATCCTTTTAAGTGTATGTGAAAAAAAAAAATGCAGGTAATTAGTGCAATTAGTGCACTATGTGGATGAGGGCAGGCTGCTACTCTTTTTAGAGTTTTGGAGGAAAAAAATTGGATTCAGATCATCACTATTGATTTTTCCAACTTAAATATTGTTTCCTTTCATCCCTGGTTAAAGACTTTATTTTCTTTCTCTCTAAATATTTGTGTTGGATCATCTTCATTTTTTCCCGTGTTCTTTTTTAAAAAAAGCCCACAATATATGACAGACCATGTCATATTAGAGCCTGCTTCATATTGGCTATAGTTATCTTGTCCAAATTGCTTCTGAAGATTTGGAATTCAAATTGTTTAAAATTTTTTATCCAATTCTATACCCTCTTGCCCCTCTCTTCCTTCGTTTTCTCTTCTTTCCCTTTCCTTTCTTCTTTTTTATTTCTTTCTGTGTTTTGTTGGCTGTGTGTCTGATCAATTACTGTGTCCAATCTCTTGAATACATACTAAATAATTAATACATGGATTTATTGAAACAGCATTTATTTAAGGAAGCCCCCTCCACAAGGTGACAGGACAGCGCTGCTATAATATAAAGCATGAAGGGAGTAAAGAGAAAAACAGCAGGAAGTAAGGCAAGAACAAAATAAGTTATTTTTGTTTGTGCACCTGTTCTTTCAACAGCAGTCATCCTTTTAAAACTTCACCTTGTTGCAAATGTACGTTTTAATATATATTATTATGGCGTTGACTGCCACTCTTGCCTGCAGACTTAGAAACAATATATCTGTCTATGGATGATCCCACAGTCCTTTCTCACAGCATCAAAATAACCGAATAAAAAAAAAATCAAGAAACCACAACCCCAGGCTACATGTGCCCCCAGAATTTATATTTCTATATTTTTAAGTGGATGGACTTAATTCATCTATAATCAGTGTAAAATTTTATATCATGGATTGCTATAATTAGCCAGAAGTACATTTTGCATTCCAGTTTTCTTTCCAGCAGTTACACTGCCTAAAGCAGCTTAAATCTTCCCCTTACTGTTTCTTGTCGCCCTCGGTGCTAGGCTAGCCCACGAATGTGTGATTCACTTGTCATTTGTATATTCTGAGTCTCAAGATCTAATCAAATGGCTGCCGATTGATATTATCAATATATCTCTTTATGACTGCTGGTTAAAAGAACAAATAACTTTTTTTTCTAATTAACCTAACCTTTTTAAGCACTTTGCTGTCTCCGATGCATCAACTAGGTAACACTTAGTAACACCTAGGGTATAATTCTCCCCCAGAGTGGAATGACCTCTCACCTTGCTCTGCACTCTGTTTTTGTGGAGCTACTATTTTTATTCTTTCAAAATCTTTGATTTCCCCTTTAGTGTCCAGTCTAAGCCTCCTTTCTTGCAGCTCTCTGGTTTTCACTTTCCCCTTTCCTTCATCTCTTCTATCTTTTCTTTTCCTTTCATGTTTTTCTCGCTTTTACCCTTATTATTGTTTTCCTCTTATTTTCTTTTCTTTTTTTTTTTTTACAAATAGTTTGTTGTCAAATTGGTTTCCATATAACACCCAGTGCTCACCCCACAAGTGCCCTCCTCCATGCTCATCTCCCCCCTCCCTCCCCACATCCACCAGTCCTCAGTTTGTTCTCAGCATTCAAGAGTCTCTCATGGTTTGCCTCTCTCCCTTTCCCCCACCATTTCCCCCCTTCTTCTCCCCCTTGGTCCTCCATTAAGTTCCTCCTAATCCTCCTACACGTGCAAACATATGGTATCTGTCCTTCTCTGCCTGGCTTATTTGGCTCAGCATAACACCCTCAAGGTCCATCCATGTTGCTACACATGGCCAGATTTCATTGTTTCTCATTGCCATGTAGTATTCCATGGTATAGATAAACCACATCTTCTTGATCTATTCGTCTGTTGATGGACACTTAGGCTCTTTCCATGTTTTGGCTATTGTTGAGAGTGCTGCTATGAACATTGGGGTACATGTGCTCCTATGCATCAGCACTCCTGTGTCCCTTGGATAGATTCCTAGCAGTGCTATTGCTGGGTCATAGGGGAGTTCTGTTATTAACTTTTTGAGGAACCTCCACACTGTTTTCCAGAGGGGCTGTACCAGTTTACATTCCCACCAACAGTGTAGGAGGGTGCCAATTTCTCCACATCCTCGCCAGCATCTCGTGTTCTCTGATTTGCTCATTTTAGCCACTCTGACTGGTGTGAGTTGGTATCTCAGTGTGGTTTTGATTTGTATTTCCCTGATGAGGAGAGATGCTGAGCATCGATTCATGTGTCTGTTGGCCATCTGGATGTCCTCTCTGGAGAAGTGTCTTTTCATATCTTCTGCCCATTTCTTCACTGGGTTGTTTGCTTTTCGGGTGTGGAGTTTGGTGAGTTCCTTATAGATTCTGGATATTAACCCTTTATCTGATATGTCATTTGCAACAATTTTTTCCCATTCTGTTGGTTGCCTATTAGTTTTGTGGGTTGTTTCCTTGGCTGTGCAGAAGCTTTTAATCTTGATGAGGTCCCAATCATTTATTTTTGCTCTTGATTCCCTTGCTTTTGGGGATGTGTCAACTAAGAAGTTGCTGCAGTGGAGGTCAAGGAGGTTGCTTCCTGCTTTCTCCTCTAGGGTTTTGATGGTTTTCTGTCTCACATTCAGGTCCTTTATCCATTTCGTATTCCTCTTATTTTCTAAGGATCCTTTGTTTTCCTCCCCAGTTTTCCTTCTCCTCCTCCTCCTCCTCCTTCTTCTTCTTTCTTCTCCTCCTCTCCCTCTCTTCCTTCTCCTCCTCCGTCTTCTCCTTCTACTCTTTCTTCCCCTCCTCCTACTTCTCTTCCACTTCCTCCTCTTCCTCCTCCTCATTTTCTTTAACCGTTTCAGAGTGTTTCCTTGGGCTGGTCCTGGATATTTGCCTTGTGGCCTTTTTCTGGTCCTGGAAATGTGATCTCTGGCTTCAGAACTGGTCTTTGCCTTCCTTCTTTTCTCCTCATTCTCTTGTGCTCCCATTCTCTCACTTCCTTGAATGTCCCTCCTTCCTCATGTCTCCTTCTCCCAAAATATGCATTCTTCCATGGTGCTTTTGCTTTGGTGCTGAGTGGCATATATATTCTCTGTTCTGAGGCAGAGAATTGGCAATACTTCAAAACATGTAATTAGATACACAGCTCTATACCTGTGGGACTTAGTAAAGTATTAACACAGAGGAGAAGGCAGTGTTGTGGGATTTAGATTGAAACCAAAAGCAATAAACCATAGGGGAAATTATTTCAGAGTCACCAATAACCCTTCTCCAAATGCTCAAATTACATAAATTTGGGGAAAGCTTCTTGTATAGCAGCTCTGAAACGATCATTTTAAATGTCACTATATAATAGGATGATCATATTAAAAAGTTATAGAGCCAATATATAGCTATCCTGCTTATTAACAGAAAAGATGTTCATTTCCTTAATTAATCAATGTAATTAATAACAATCGGTGGATTCTAGGAGCTCTGTATCGCTCTAAAATTCAGAGACATGCATCAAGACAGCCTAGCAGTTGTTCAACACTAAATAATTCATGGCTGGCTGACAAGTTGTCACAACTCCCTGAGTAAACTGCCACCTTCCCAGTCCGTGCGGACCACCATGTACCCTCACATTAGCCAACAGCTAAGGAACAGAGATCAGAGAGATCCAATCAGAGATCAGAAAGGGCTCCCATATACCTGCTGCAATGCCCATTCTAGACATCTATTCCAGATCTATTGCTATTTTGAATTTTACCCTAGGAAACTGGAAACAAAAACATTATCCTTTCTATGAAACTCACAAAGCAATGTGTGTAGCTAGCGCACATCACATCAGACTTATGCACAAGTTACATGAAAGCACAGAGCCAACGGTCATAAAAATATAACCTATGCCTTCTTTTCCCATACATCATTTCATTTTGCTCTGGAAGGAACCCTCCGGCCGGGCCTGGTTCGAGCCACACGGGTCTGATTTGGATGTTGTGGAGGGTGTCTGCTCCTTCTTGCTCCTGCTCTGCGCATTTACACAATTACTTCATTGAATATAGGATGATGCAGCGGTGCTCTCGGCTTTTAAAAAATGTAAAGTCGCTAGGCATAACTATGCTCTTCCTCCCCATGTTCTGTTTTACATGTGGACGGCTGTCACCCGCTGAGGACAAAAGCTCAGATTTCTAAAGTTAATAGGACATGTAGACATTAAAAACAAAAATAGGAGCTCCTGGGTGACTCATTTGTTTAAGTGTCCAACTCTTGATTTCTGCTAAGGTCATGATCTCCTCATGGGTGAGATTGAGCGCCGTGTCAATTCTGCGGTGGGAGCATCAAGCCTGCTTGGGATTCTCTCTCTCTCTCTCTGCTTTTCCCCTGCTCTCTCTCTGTTTAAATAAATGGATATACAATAAAAAAGAGCTACAAAAGTGGGTAGGGGAATATCAGCTATGCACATACTCTACAACTGGGTACAATAAATCTTTTTCTTTAAACATGAAAATAATATCATTATATTTTACATGTGAAGGGGCATTTAAGAAACACCCTAAATGAACAACTTTCAGAAGAAATTTCTAAGAAATAAGAAATTAGATGTTACAAGACTCATTATTAATTAAATAAACTGGTTCTAAAATTTTTCACAGAAAATACACTGTCTATTTTTATATGCTTTTGTCCTTCACGAGAAAATATTGACAGAACACTCATCTGCTAACATTTGTGGTACATAGACTCCAAATAAGTACCTTACCCCTCAGATTGGCATTCCCAGTCTTACATGGTGTGTCCCCAAACCCTCTGATCCCCATGCAAATACTCTTCCCAAAGCTCACATTTAGCTTATTCTAAAACATTTGCCATACTTTCTTTTTTTTTTTTATTTTTTTTTAATGTTTTATTTATTTTTAGGAGAGAGAGAGAGACAGCATGAGCAGGGGAGGGTCAGAGAGAGAGGGAGTCACAGGCTGAAACAGGCTCCAGGCTCTGAGCTGGCAGTCAGCACAGAGCCCGACGGGCTCGAACCCACGAACTGCGAGATCATGACCTAAGCGAAAGTCGGATGCTTAACCGACTAAGCCACCCAGGCGCCCCCATACTTTGATTCTTTATTAATGCATTCCACTGGACCCAGAATGTAATTTTCTTATATCTGTCTATCCGAGTCTTCCCCATTCGTCAACACTCAGTTTGAATGTCACTTCTCCTCACAGCTTCCATCCTTCCTTGTAGAGCAGGTAGACCTGTCTCTTCTAAACTCACTCTGCATTTAGTGCCCACCTCCCCTCAGGTACTTATCACATGCAGCCCGGCATTGTTGTTAGTTGACTCTATTTCAAATCTTCCCTTCTTAACCATGAGCACTTGGAGATCAAGAATTAAGTCATTATTCATTTGTTCAAGGCAACAGTGCATAGCATAATGCCATGTTTAGAGGTACTTAATAAATAATTAATGAACATAGCATCAATAATATTACTTGGCAGGGTCAAGAGCACCAGTTTTTTACTTATTTTTTTGGTTTCATTTTTAAAAAAAGCTAAAATATTTTTTCTATTGGCCTAGAGCTTAGACCTTGGCATACCTAATTTCTCTGCTTGCTACAAGTAGCCTTGAATAGGATTGTATTAAACACTGATGGTGAAAGAGGGCAAGAGATTCAAGGTAAACTGAAGGGGCAATTGGACAAACAAAATTAGGTCAGTATTAGGGCATTCAGATAAGCACGTTGTGAGATATTAGCTTATTTTTCTTTCCATGTTTGAACTCATTGTATTAAACTTTAAGAGGAATATTGGCTGATTTTACAATACAGAATGAAACATTTCATGGATTTAATTATGCATCATCAGCTTCAGGGTTCTTTAGTTTTTTATCAGAAGAGATAATACATTTATGAAAAATGAATTATTTTGGTCAAAATTTTATTAAGTTACTTGAGGTCCCCCTCCCCTCAAATCTAATTTTATGGTGTATTATCTATATATCTTATGCTACCTTAAAAATTAGTACTGCATTTTAGGCAAGACAGAACAGAGAGGTGAAATATAGGAAAATAAGGCTTTTATTATAAAAATATTGATTTTATATTTAAATATATCCATAAGTTCAATTTCAATCTTGATCAAGTCACAGGAAATTTGGTATGTCATAGTATGTCATCATTGCAGTGTTTCACAAAAGACAGGAGCTATTTCATATAGGAAATGGCATAGAAGTTAGGGCTTCTTGTTTTGATTCCTGTCTCTGCTTGACTCCTAACTTCCGTTCCAGGTCGATGAGATTTTCTTCCTTGATTTCACAAGAAGTACTCCAGGCTTTCTTTCTCTCCTCCATACTTGTGTATTGCATATGGAATGAAATATATAATATATAATGTATGTGGAATTATATACAGAATCAATAAATACACATATTGGATATATACATCTGTATATGTGTATATTCATATCTATATAAATATATATACATAAATATTTTTACACAGTGCTACAAATCCTTCATCAACCTATAATCAGGATTTCCTCAAAGGTACAAGATGTTAACTAAAGATACTCAATATTTATTCTATATGTACATTACATATAAAACTTAAATATGTGTATTATATATTACATATTCATTATATATATCATATATTTATCTGTATATGGAATAAATGCTGATTGAATGCATATAGAATATATATGTATATGTATATGTGTACATATATAACTATAAAGAATACATGTGGAATGTATATTCTATTCTATAAATGTATATGGTATATATAGTGAGAATAAGTGTTGATTGAATGTCTTCTGTTAACATTCTATACTTTTGAGGAAGCCCCATTTATAAGTTGTTCAAGGATTTATAGGGTTTTGTCAATTATATTGTATAAAACTGTGTGTGTATATATATGTATGTATTTGTGTGTGTGTATACACACACACACCTATGCACACACACACACACACACACACACACCCATACATGGACATAAATGCATGTTTATTTACTTCTATGTTCAAATGGTACATTTTAATATTCATCTGACAAAATATGGTCTCTGTGCCTGTGTTTTTTCCCAATTTACTTGCACTTACTATCCAGGAAAGAAAATGAACCATTTTCCTATAATTTGGCAATGAGTCAATGAGTTCATATTTAACACAGGTTGAAAACTATCCCTCTTGGGTTGAAAATGTTTACAGTAAGCAGCACTTGGGTTTAAGTTCTAAGAAGAGGATTTTAACTGTAACTTAGTGAAATCAAAAATTATCTACAAACCTAGAATTATTAAAAATTCCATACCTGCAAACAATTCCTGAAGGAGAATAAATAAATAAATAAATAAATAAACATCATGACCTAAGCCCATGAAAACTTCTGCACAAAGAAAGAAAAACAAATGCAGGGAGAGATGGTGATTTTGATGGCAGGGCATGAATGAAGCGCGTGCTAGAAAACATCTGTTTTGCATTTAGTTGAAATTGCTGAAATGTGCTCTTAGAAAACAAAAGATGAAAATGAGAGGATTCATGATTCTTTTGTCTTCTACCCTGACAAGTAAGCTTACTGAGTTTCAATATGATGGATTGCAAGGAAAATAAAGATGTTTAAATATAATAGAATTGCAAGGAAAATAAAGATAAAACTGTAGAATTAAAATCTGTGTTTGAATGTAAATTGAATGGAAAATTGATACCAAAGAAAAATTAAATTAGTGTTGTGAAGAGCAAACTTGAGAAAGCTCTTCCCAGAATTCACTGGGTCAAAATATGGAAGGCATTGGGGACACAGACGGAGATGCACATATTAATGAAGAGACATGAAGATGGTAATTCATGAAGATGAATCCAATAAAATAAAAAAAAAAAACAATTGTAATTTAATTAGAGATTATGGCAATAAGTACCAAAATTTGGTTTGAGAAAGTAGAAAAGATTAAAAAAGTAATATGAAAAAAGTAATATGAATGTCTCCATTTCCTTATGCATACGTTTTGGATGTTATTAAAAAAAGTTTCAAATGTAGTTTTTAAAACTAACTTGAGTTAGAAATAAACAGAGTGTATATATGTGTGTGTGTATATGTGTGTGTGTGTGTGTGTGTGTGTGTATTTCCCTGTGGAATAAAATAAAGAAAATCTAGTGCATATAAGGATGGTAGGAAAAAAAGAATAAGTCCAAGTCAGAAGCAATTTTATGATTTACTTTAAAAATTAGCATATCCATTTTAAAGGAAATATTCACACATATTAATTTTGTTGTTTGCAGTATGTGTGTGTGTATTTAATAAATGTAAAAAGTATTTTTATTGCCAACAAGAGTGGTAAAATCCATGAGGCATAGTTGGTTTCAATTCCATATACACTGGTAGGCAAGATACTTATGCTATGATATGTTTTATTTTATCCATTCATTCAGCAAATCTTTAAAAACTGCCTCATTTTACCTGACGCTCTTCTCTGGTACTGAGCATAGGAAGATGAAATACACAGATCATGACCCAAACACTCCCAATCTAATATGAAAGATAAGCAAACAAATCAATAATTCTCACATGGAATGGTCATTGCTATGAAGAGGTTATCAAAAGCCAAGGGCCAGAACTAGATATCTTGTTCATACCAATAAAAAATAGGTACATGGTCCAGGTGTTCCTTTAGAAGAGCTAAGGTTACTACTTTGGGGCCATGTTCATTTCTATAAAGACACAGTTTTCTGTATCTAATGTCAGATATCTCTGAATAAGCATAATATTGAATTATAAAGATGAAAACTATGATTAAATTTTTTTTAAAAATCCAATTTTCTTTAAAAAATTAAAGAATGAGAACTTAGCAAAGTTCTCAAACTTACATCCAGAGGAATTCTACTGATGTATACACTGCTTATGCACAGTTACAGAAATGCTAAAATAAACAGAGTTCGGTTCTGGAAAATAGACTCCCATTGTCATTGTTTCTGTAGCTTATATTAGAAGACTATAGAGTTTATGGTTAATTTACCACATGGAGAAAAAAGCATACAAAATTCTTTATAGGAATTTTCACTAATTTCTGACTTTTTCAAGTGGTAGGTTCACAAATCATGAGGCAGTTGGCAATGCAAAAGATACATCTTTGATAGAGATGGATTACTTTTAAAAGTGTCTGGGAGGGTTTCATGAGCTTTGACGTTGCAAGAGCAGTCCACGCCACACCATCTTCCCTTCTGACCCCAACTGCTGTTCAGGAGGTTCCCCAAATGACTCTCACTCTCGGGGTTAACAATTCCCTAGGACTCGGAGACGCGGTGGTCCAGAGCATTTTTAGCGCCGCACCAGGTAGCCACGCGTGTCTGTCCACACGTCTCTAACTCCAGTGTCCCTAGAGGTTGGCTTCGACCGGGTCACTCAAAGCCCCAGCCTTCACTCCGCTGTTGGTGCGACTGCCAGCTTCACTCTAAAGCACACAGCGACTGGCTGGTTGGCTCAGTGCACCCAGGCAAAGACACCCCAGCCAGGCATGGCATTCCAAGTTGCTTAGAGATGCTCTCCGAGAAGCCAAGGGCAATGGCCAGACCTCTTTGGTACAAGCATCCATTCCTGACTACATAGCGTCGATTTTCGTTTATCAAAATAGAGTTTATGTGGAAAATTGATATTAGACATTTTGCCTCTGTCCATAATACAGTTAGTCGAAATGTAACTTTCAGGGATTAGATTTTGAATGGTTCTCTTGTTTTTTATTTATTTATTTTTTTATTCAGACGATTCTCAGAAGCGATTAAATCACTATTACTAGCGTGTCACACAGACAGTATCTTTGAGCTAGGACTTTATACTTCAACTATCATAGAAATGAAAGAATATTAACATCGAAAATATACCCAGTTTTAAGTAATTATTCCATAGCTAAGGCACAATATATATTACACCACTCCTCTTTTAAAGATTCTGGAGTAGAAAACGTCCTTAAAACAATCATTTAAAGATGCTCTAAAATTTAAAAAATCACTTTTTAAAAATTGTTCTTCTCCTTCTGGGACCTGACGAGCCAAGTTGTTATTTTTTTTTTTTCTTTTTCCCTCCCCTCATAGGGGGACTTTATGACTAAGTTGTAAACCAGTAACAGTATAGTGTTGTAATTGAAGGGCTGGAACAGTCTTAACTATGATGGTGAAATCTACATCACTTTACTCTTAGCTATTACAGGGATATACATCCAAGTACTAAAGACATTATCTGATAGTTTGGCAGGTAAGGAAGGCAGCGATCTTCTTTAAACCAGTACAAGCTGATTCTCTCTGAGGTACCTCTAGCTATACATAAACATTCTGTGTATCTGCATATTCTATCCATTTAAAAAACAGCCATATTTTATTCCTTCTTAAGACTTCAGAATTGGCTTCACAGAAATCTCAGATGTGCTTCCCCCTCATACAGTCAGAAGTAACTAACTCAATCTTTAAAAAGAACTGTGAATATCAAGATATAAAACAAGTAACCAAACATTACAGAATAATTCCAACATTTTAGTTTCAAATCGTGGTATACTATATACAGTATACTATACTAGATGCAGGTGGCATTTTATCTATACACATATTGCATACAGATGGCATTTTATTTCCACTATATATATGTTAATACATATATGTATATACATTCTTCATCTAACTTGTATTTTAGCTATTTCTATCTGCTCTCTTTGACCACCACTTAGTCCTTTTGAAGATAGAGGTCGTGAGTTAATCATCTATGTATTCTGTACAGGGAGAATTAGTCTTTATAAAACGTCCATAAATAATACTACTAAAGTATTAATATTAACTTAACAAATTTATAATATGGCTATAATAACACATTAAATTGTATTTTCTCCCAATTTTTTTAGTGAGTGAAATCCTTGGCATAGTTTGACATCCATTCTGTTTGTACAGCCAGAGCTACCAATGTCTTGTTATGTGGTAGACTCTCACACCTTTTTTGATGGCCCCAAATACCTAAAGGTATCAGCAGAAAATGTCCAAATATTAGGCCTTTCAAGTGCTTAATAATCAAAAGAGAGGAAAGTGCGATGTGGACAAAATTATTTTTAAAACCCTGTCCTCTATTCTACAGAGAATATCAATTTCAAAACTGTGACTGCCCAAACATCTGCTCTGTAACCAGCTAAGGCTGGCCAGCGTTCTTACGAGGGCTCTAACTGCCAAAAATTCCCTGCGTGGGGGTGTTAACGGCTGGCTCCCCAACTGGAACAGATCAGAAAGGAGGCCAGAGTACCCAGGTTCACGAAAGGCAGCAGTGTGGGAGAGGAAAGGGTGCCAAGTTCTCTCAGAAATTACCTACATATGTCCATTTCCTTTGTAACTGCAGTATGGTTTATTCCATTTCAGAGGGTAAATTAAGCCGCTAGAGAGGGTTGGAGATGATACTACATCTCCATGGAAAATAAAATTAGGTACAGATGGTGAGGGTCTGCTTGTCTTCTATTACCTGGAGTCGTAAAGGTGGTAGTTTGTCACTGAATCACCTGACTTGGCTGAAGTCCTGTATGTCACAGTGGGTGGCTTCAATGTTGTAGGCAATTACTCTTCCCAGCCTCTAATCCTTCAAATGATTTCTGGGGTAAAAAAAAAAAAAATGGCTTTCTTATGGCAAGAAAGTGTAATAGTGCTGATTCAGGTTTGGGAGGTAAAATAGAAATTATTCATTCAAAATACCAATCAAGAATTTTAAAATTAGTATAGAAAGATGGGGAGAAACTCAACATTTTTATTCAATCTATGAAACTCCAGTAGATGTTTTAATTATGCTAGTAGAGGATTAGTAGTTCACTATATGGTGAGGATCAAAGAATACAACCCGTGTCTTATGGCATAGACACTTGCCTACAGAAGTAATGAGGAAGGCCGGGACACTTTATTTTCTCTGACTCTATTCTCATTTCACTTATTCTTAAATAAAAATAAAATATTTCATCATGAAAAATTTCAAAAACACAGGACAACAAGTAATATCAGGCACACATGTAACCTTCGTTTACTAAATGATGCTATGATGGATGTGTGTGCTGTGAGTTCACATTTATATATATGAAAATCTTTGTGTGTATGTCCTATTAGCATATTCATATAGCCCTTAAATATAAATAATATTGTTTGTATTTTTACATAAAATATATTGTAATATATCATAAAACATTATTTTTACAGCTAGTTAACTAGATCATCTTTTTTTCTTGAAAGATGATTGATTTTTGTTGCCGTCTGCATCATATTCTAAGTGCCTATACCTATGTAGCTTTTTTTTTTCTTCTTTATAAATTTTCTTTTATCTGTCTTTCCTATGCCACAACCATATGGTTTGAATTACTGGCTTTGTAATAAACTTCATCTAACATGGCAGGTTTTGACCATTATTTTTCTTGGTGAAATTTGTCTCTTGATTACTTCAGCTTCTTTGTGAACTTTTGGATCCACTTGCCTGATTGCATTGCAATTATGAGATATTTTTGAGAACAGAGTGATTCTCTTTGTGACTCAGGATTTGTGGATATTTTTATTTTTTACTTAAGTTTTTGTGTGTTTAATAAAATGAACTTTTTTTATGAAACGTAAATGATTTTGTGAAATTTATCCTAATGACTATTTTGTCGCTACTAGAAATCTGTTTATTTATTTATTTATTTAGGAAAGCTCCACACCCAATGTGGGGCTTGAACTCACAACCCTGAGATCAAGAGTTGTATGCTCTACCGACTGAGCCAGCCAGCTACCCCTGGAAATGTATTTTTAAAATAACATTTCATAATATTTTCTAATACGTAAATTTCTAATGGTTTTCAGATACTGATTTTTTTCTATCCAACAAACTTACTGGTCAGTTTTCTAGCTTTCAGAGCTTCTCTGATGCTATATGCTACAACACATCACATCACTGAAGTTCCATGACAATTTTATTTCCTTTACTGTACATTTTGTATATTTTTTCATGTCTTATTTAGCTGAATTGGTTTTCCTATATGAAGTAGAAAAGTGGCATTGGCAGTAGACATTTACTTTGAATGGAATATTTTATCATTTCACCAAGTTCTAATATTTGCACTCTTCTGATAAGTTTTATTTGGCAAGACTTTGGATACATTATGCTTCATGTATTTTTTTTCCTTTTGATCTTTCTTGTTTGGAAATTATGCACTCTATTTACCATTAAAACTTTTAACAATCACTCTTGGTCTAATAATGTTTAATGTTTCCAAGAGCTTTTAAGTTTTTCCTTCATATGACACTTTAAATGTAACCTGATTTCCTGATTCGGCTAGGATTTTAGCTCCCCTTTTATAACTGAATTATCATTATCCTTATATCGACCTTTGTGGTTGATGTTTAGCTAAATTTAACATGAGATTTATCAATTTATTTGTTCAGTATCATGTCTTTGATTCCCTTCCTCTTTTTATTTAGAACTTTGGTTTCCTTCTTAATAGCTACATCCCTATAACTCATTAAATTGATATAACCACTGTGAAAAACAGCATGGAGTGTCCTTAAAAAAAAAACAAAACTAAAAATATGGAGCACCTGGATGTCTCAGTCAGTTGAGCTTCCGACTTCGGCTCAGGTCATGACCTCGTGGCTTCTGAGTTCCAAACCTACACTGAGCTCACTGCTGTCAGTGCAGAGCCTGCTTCAGATCCTCTCTCCTCCCCTCTCCCTGCGCCTTCCCTGTTTGCACTCTCTCTCAAAAGTAAATAAATCTTTAAAAAAAAAAAGCCTAAAAATAAAACTACCATATGATCCAGCAGTTTTACTTCATTGGAGGATATCTCTCCAATGAAAATGAAAACGCTGAATCAAAAGGTGAAAACACCCTAGACAGTCCATACATCCTGGAGAAGACGGTTTGATATTAATATGTGTACTTGAATGTTCCTTGAATATTATTAAAATCAATGCAAATAGCCTTCTCATTAATTTTATAGAAAAAATAAGTCTTCAAATCTAGATTAGTCCACTAAAATCACCGCAACCACATCTGATATACTTTTACCTCTATACAGTTTTAATATCCAGTGAAATATGAACATATTCTTAAGAGGGAAGTTAAATTATATTCTTCCAGAAGACGTAATGTAAAATGTGCCTAGGAATCAAAAGCAATAATCCATCCTGCCCCTTTAATACATAAATTATTGGTGACAAAGTGCTCACATCTGCAGTTAAATGCAACTGTGTCAAGGAGAACAATTTTCTCTTTCCAGCATCTTCTTGAGCAGACCATAAACTCATATACCCACTCATATTACCAAGTATATTTAAGAATATTCAGGAGTAACCAAAACTCAGGGGAGAGGCCCAACTGCCTGAAAGCTCTTGGCATAAAGCAGAGGTTTTTTAAATTAAAACTACAGTTTTAACAACTGTAGTTTTATGCAAACACTGAAGACCTGGGAACAAAATAAATTCTTGAAGATTCATAGGAAGGGTTTCTGGCTTTTGAGAGTTAAGTCATTTCCGTCTCTTCCTAAAGCTTGGATTGTGCCATGGTAGTAGATTATAGAAGCTGGGGTATGTGATAAAGATATCCTGTTCTTCTACTTTAATCAACTAATGATTTGTGAATCCCACTATTGAGAGAGAGAGAGAGAGGGAGAGAGATTGAGAAAAAGAGAAAGAAGGAGGGAGGGAAGTATATTAACTAAAGACAGAAAAAAAAATTGTTCTCCAGTGATTTGTAATTGTTCAGACACTAACCACTGACTTTCAATTTATTTTATTTATTTTATTATTTATTTATTTATTCTGAGAGGAGGGGCAGAGAGAGAGAGAGAGAGAGAGAGAGAGAGAGAGAGAGAGAATTCCAAGCAGGCTCCTCAGTGTCATGAAGAGCTTGATGCTGGGTTTGAACTCATGAACCTTGAGATCATGACTTGAGCCAAGATCAGGAATCAGATGCTTAACTGACTGAGCTACTGAGGCGGCCCTAACTTGGTATTTATCGATAAGTGTGTAATTGAAGATTCTGAAAATTGTACTGCCCAAGACCCTGACAAATAAACTTTTATTACAATTACAAGGAGATTCAGTTAGAGGTAATTTAACCCCAGACATTCACTATTTTGGGGGCCCTGAAGCCCAAATAGTTCCTCAAAATCACAGTTGACTGATGCCAATCTCCTACTTTACCCCATGTCTCCATATGATGAAAGATAATCTAAAGGTAATAACCATAAGCATCAAAAGTAATCATGCCAGGTGCAGAAATTTGGCAGAGTATGTCAGAAAAGAACCCAAACTCTCAAGGGCCAAATTATTTAGGACACAACTTAAAGTTTAGCACAGAATGCTCAGAAACGTGATTTTCTTAGAAAATCACAGTAGTTTCCTATTACAGTGACTTACTGTGACATTGTGAAATAAAATTTGTTCCTAATGCATACGAATTTGCATATGCAGTGGCTCCCCCACCATGGCCCATTTTATTGAGCTTTTGCCTGCATAGGTAAAATTCTGAATTGTCATGTACTTGAGGCTAAAAATTAATGACTTTGGTTTAATTGCAAAGTAGGCTAGTGAGGTCAGGAATTGAAATCTTTATCTATGATACTGATTCTTTTTTCTTCCTCTGAGTTTCAAAAAGCAATAACCTACCTTCATCTGTATGTTCTCTGTAGGTTGCTGATGACAGCACAGTAGAAATTCTACAGAGCCATACTGTAAAGAGGAGGTCTCTTTCCTAAAACTTCTCTGCTAACTTTATTCACCACCAACAAACCTTTCTTTTTGTTCCCTAACACAATAGTAGGTGCTTAAAGTGCCTTGCTTTCTCCATGGAATTGTGATGTATTCAGTATCTCTACAGCAGATGTAAATGATGAGTGGAAAACATTGGTGGAATATTTGAAATGTAAATTATAAAAGTGTAGCCCTTACGGAAACACAGTCCCAAACAAATGCATGAATAATGAAAAGAAAATATACACACTGACTTTTATAACAAAAATTTTGCTACATGATAAAGTTTAGGGGTTCCTGAGTGGCTCAGTCAGTTAAGCATCGACTTCCCTCAGGTCATGATCTCGCGGTCCGTTGGTTCGAGCCCTGCATCGGGCTCTGTGCTGACAGCTCAGAGCCTTGAGCCTGCTTCGGATCCTGTGTCTCCCTCTCTCTCTGCCCCTTTCCTGCTCATGCTCTGTCTCTCTCTCTCTGTCTCTCAAAAAAAAAAAAAAAAAAAAGGAAACATTAAAAAATTTAAACTTAAAAAAAGTGGATATTTGCTATACATTTCTTTTTTTTTTTTAATGTTTTATTTATTTCTAAGAGAGAGAGACAGCGCGAGCAGGGGAGGGTCAGAGAAAGAGGGAGTCACAGACTGAAACAGGCTCCAGGCTCTGAGCTGGCAGTCAGCATAGAGCACGACGCGGGGCTCGAACCCACGAACCGCGAGATCATGACCTAAGCGAAAGTCAGACGCTTAACCGACTAAGCCACCCAGGCGCCCCTCTATACATTTCTTTTATTTCTCAAACTATTTTCATCCACCTGCTAAGAATACTGTTGTGAATGCATCTGTGTTTTGAAGGTCATGAAGGTTGTTAGGTGAAGCCTGTCAAGATAACACTATTTAATTACACATTCTGAGTATAATAGGGTCTAAATGAGCTGGTTCTTTGCAGGATAAGGTCCTCCAAATCCTTAAATCTTGTCCAGCACCCTTGGATGCTGCTCTGAGGCTCCTCCTACCATAGCTAGTGTCCTGAAGGAAATACAAATGGGGTGTGTGCTATATTTTTTTAAAGATTTTCTTGTATTGTATTGCATTGTATTGTATTGCATTGTATTGTATTGTATTGTATATTGAGAGAGAGTGAGGGAGAGAGAACAAGTGGGGGAGGGGCAGAGAGAAGGAAAGAGAGAATCCCAGGCAGGCTCCTCACTGTCAGCACAGAGCCCAATGCAGGGCTCAAACTCATGAACCATGAGATCATGACCTGAGCCGAAGTCCATTGCTTAACCGACGGAGCCCCCCACGCCCTCCTGCCTGGACACGTTATTGATGTCAGCGCACATCAAGACAGCTGGCTACATGCAACATATAACATACAAGTATCATAAACACTTGAAAACAATAGCTAATTAAACATGAACAAATTTGAATTTTATATTATAAATCTTTACCCTGTTGATTGCAGAGTCCAATAAGCACACTCTGGAGAGATCCAAAATTTTCTCCATATAAGTCAAGTTTAGAGCAGATTTTCTCACAAGTCCAATTTGTGGATCCTGCTTGAAAAATAAATCTAAATATATAAGAAAGTAGCTTCTTTTGAATATAAACTTTATACAACATGACTATGAGTCAATCATTCTTTTAAATTTGTGCTATGAATATTTGCCAGTATAATGCCCTGGGTGTCTTCCATGAAAAATATTGCATATATTGTATTGCAGAAAATCTAAAGTAGCAGCAGATTTCTTACCATCAAGATTGAGAAAAATGTTCAGAATCTAAACTTGTTATAATACCCCAAATTATAAACCTTTTTTTGTTGTTTTGCCATCTTCTTGTACATGATGAAAGCACACTGATTAATCTTTCTTGGTGATCCTACATTCTTTTACTCTCCGTTTCATTTCCAAAGTTAGTTTTTCTGTATTCCCATTTCATACTTATTATCACAGATTTATTTATTTATTTAATGTTTATTTTTGAGAGAGAGACAGAGCATATGTGGGGGAGGGGCAAAGAGGGAGACACAAAAGAACCTGAAGCAGGCTTCAGGCTCTGAGCTGTCAGCACAGAGCCCAATGCGGGGCCTGAATCCATGAACCATGAGATCATGACCTGAGCTGAAGTAGGATGCTGAACCAACTGAGCCACCCAGGCGCCCTGCATTATTACAGATTTATTTTAATATTCAGAGTTAATTTTGTCTATCCTAATATTGCATTGGCCTTTTATATATCAGACTTTTTGCCTAATGGCTTAGCTCAAACTTTGTGTAGCATTTTTTGTTTAAGTATACAAACCTTCAGAAATATGTATATTTCTCATTTCATAAACTTGATTAAAATGAAACCAAATATGCTTAACATGACACATTTTAGAAATTCTAAGTTTAAATTCAGAATATCTGTGAAAATAAAGCCCAGAATTGGCATGTGTTGGCATTTATCAGTATTGATCATTAAATTAGCAAGTGTCATTTTCATCTGAGTACTGAATACTTGAGTGTCCTTTGACTGGAATCACATGAAAATCTGGTTTGATAATACAAAAATACAACTACATATTGTGTGTGTATGTATGTGTGTGTATGAGAGAAAAGAGACAGAGACAGAGAGAAAGAGAGAAAGAGACAGAAACAAAGAAAGACTGGCTTTCACATTTACCTCTCTAGGGCAAGAATTCTCCCCAGATTTTTTTTTTAATTTTTTTTTTTAGCATTTATTTAGTTTTGAGAAACAGAGAATGAGTGGGGAGGGGCAGAGAGAGAGGGAGACACAGAATCTGAAACAGGCTCTGAGCCGTCAGCACAGAGCCTGATGTGGGGCTCGAACCCACAAACTGTGAGATCATGACCTGAGCTGAAGTCAGATGCTTAACCCAGGCGCCCCCTCCCCAGATTTCTTTCCTGCATGAATGGAACGGTGGCCATTCTGGGGACAAGCTCACTGAAAGAGAGACGTCAGAAGGACTGAGTGGCAAAGGTGAGTTGTGCTATTTTTTTCCTGTTTCACCAAAAATATTATTCCTCCTCCCTCAGGAGCACTACATATCAGCTTCCCAATGACTCAAAAGTTCTTACTGTAGGAATAAAAATAAGAAGGCAAGAAGAAGACAAAGATTACTCCTCCTACATAAGCTATATGGTGTTTATACAGTTTCTATAAATTTTATTGTAACACTGGAGCCTGATTTATAACCAAATGTCTGTGCTTCTTAGCCCACTATAACTATCTTACTAGCAAATCCAGGCACTGTTGCAAGACTCAATTGCACACTTCAAGATTTCATCCTCCCCAGAGCAAATAGCACAATGATGCCACATAAACTACGTATGTTGGAATCTATAATCCCTCTGACATATCTTTTTTCACCTTAAACACAGAATATGTTGACATTGAAGATGAGAAAAAGAAATATTCGACAAGGTCATTTGTCTTCTTCTCCCATTGAATTTGAGATTACTATCAACAGATGCAGAGATTTCCAGTTGATAGAAAGCAGTGCACATGACGCTTTCAATTTCAGAGACACAGCTCAGCTGTCATGATGAAACATTATAGATGGAAGTGTTTACATTAAAATCATATGGAAAACATTTTCAGTGAAAGGAGAAAAAATATACCAGAAAGTAAAATTCATCATAATCAAAAAGCTGTATAAGCAATCAGCAAATACCAGGAAATAGGGTAGAACTAAAGAGTGTATTTGATTATATTTTCCCAAACGTGGTCAGTTAATCTGTACAGAGGGGAAGTTGTTCTTCACTTTATTCAAGCAGCTTCTTTGTCAATTCTTTCTCCTTGCTCTTGATTCATTTCACTAATGTCCATTATGAGGAAAGGAAATTAAAAGGCTTAGATTATTGCAAAGGTTTGACATTCAATAAATCAAATTTATGAAAATATGCCATGTTTTATTCATTAATACAAGCATTAACATGGCACACTGGGAAGTCCTGTCAGTAGGATTTTTGACCTCGAACACTAGTAAAGAATAACCACACTGGTATTTGTTCAATCTAGTAATTCTAACTAGATTTCCTAAATGAATCTGACTTTTTAAAATAACTGTGAAAATAAATCAGATGATTAAGGGTAAAGTTGAAACTTTAGAGAAAAGCGATTGAGAAAGATTTACAGTATAGCTTACTCACTGGTTGATTATTAAGGGGATTCTGTGATTTTTTTACCACAATTTATGTGATAAAAACAAAGGATCAAAATTCACTTCACTAGAAACTCCACAGATGTTTAAGAGAATATTAAAATGAAGCTATATATGAAAACTTATGCTCGTTAATAAAATATGATGCTCTTCTAGATAAGAAAATACAATATTCTTCTGTGTGATATTTTTCCTTGGCAAGATTCATGACAGAAGCAACTCATTTCAATAAGGGAGAGGAGAGGATGTAAGTTTCAAAAAGTTTGTTAATGGCCACAGGTTTCCCATCAAGGGCAAGTATCTCCCTTTGAGGGTAGACAACTGAAGTCCAAATTGGTGCAGTGACTTGCTCAATGTCTAGAACTAGTTAGCAGCAGAGCCGGGAGTACACCCCGGTTCTCCAGACGCCAGCCCCACTCAGTAGTGTTCCCAGCCCTGGCTGCTTTCTTGAGCCACCCCGAGCACGTACACATATCTTTAAGGTGATGATTCGTAATGACCATTCAGAATGGACTGTCACACTTAAAATAAGCGCAGTTTTAAATTATGGGTCAAGCATGTAACTTCCGTGCGATTCCAGCAAAAAACTGTTTTCTATCTCGAAAATTGCTTCCTGAATCATTCAGGCTTTAATTACAAGTACACTGGAGCTCCAGCATGTCTGAGTGGAAGGAATTTTCAGGACCCATGAACTGTTAAGTGGTACCTGAGGTTCAAATTTACACACTCGTGGGAATTGCGGCACTTTTCATGTTTAACCATGTGTGTAGGAGTGGTGTGGGCGGAGACAGGGCAAATAAATGAGTCCAACCAGCTTCTCGCTGCTGACTCTTCAGTGAGTCCTTCCCAGCTATTTGAAGTCAGTAGGCTGTGGAAATACTGTCTGAATCTTATCTGCCCACCCCCCCTGGGTCTCCTTTACTCAACCTCTGTTATGCCATGCTTTACTCGATGTCTTCCTCAAAGTCATACACACACATAGGTGCACACATACACACACATATACATTACACACACATATACACATGTGCACACACATACACTCACACACATGCACACAGACACGTGCTCACAGACTCACATACAGGCACACACACACCTCTCTTTCACAGAGCTTTATGCACCCTTTTTCTGGGGTCAAAAGGCTACCATTCTCTCTTTCTCTCTGAGCCAATTTGTCTATGTGAGGAGTGTGCAATTTTTACACTAGTTGCATTTCAAGGATGTGTGAAATCTTCCACAGAGTCTGGCATAAGATCAGCGGCAAGGCTACTCCATTGTCAGCTGGTTCATGATGATTGATCTTAAGGAGCATTTTCCTTCATCAGCGAGAGAGGAGCATCATTTGGCTGATTTATTATTACGGCTCATCACCTTGGAAGTTTCCTTAAAGGACCTTTCCATGTGACATGTAATCTCCATCAGCAAATATATTTTACATGACATCTGCAGTTTGATACATACTTGGAATAAAAACTGTTTTAAGGTTTCAGTTAATGTTCCACATTGCACAAATGGCTGCTTTAGCATTTATTACTTGGTCATTTTTTCCTATCCTCGGTGCTGGCGGCCTATCCAGGTGATATGGCTCAATCAGGTTACTTTTCTAACCCAGTTCAGATGAAATCTGTTGGATACTGTTTTCAAGGCCTTTTGCATGGCTGGAGTGCATCCAAAATGATGCAGAAAATATGAAACTCTGCGAAAAAATCAGATAAATGGAGTAAATGGCCTGATCTTAAGAAAAAATATTTCCTCTCCCTCATGTACCAGCCATTCTAACAATTCTGTCTAGACTGTTCTGTCAATTAAACAGCCTTAACATTTTATATATTGTGCTACATAGTTTCACATAAAGTAATAAATAGTTAAGAAATAGATTTGTTTTTATCTGGTTTTATTTTTCACTGTCAAAATGCAGAAATTAATTTTAAATAAGTGTTCATAAATGTTATTATTTTTAAATAGCAAGATCTTATAAAAAGCTAGTACATGAAAAAATTAACAAAGAACTTTTTAACAGAAAGAATTTTTAGGAGTCTATTCTTGTCACATGGATGAATAAAGTAAAAACCTGAATAAGTTCACACAGGTCAGAACCATGGGTGCAATGCACATGTCTTCACTTACAATTTTTGAATAATTTAATAAACTGTACCATGGATAATATATGCCCATGGATGTAATATATGCAAGTACACATACACTTATACTATGCATAGTATATAGCCTATAATATAGTATATGATATCAATTATTTATAATATAATATATAATTATGTTATATATATCATTATAATATATATGCTATATTTTCTATAAATATAGAAAATATATATCAGATGTCAAATATCTATAATATATCTAATGTACTGATATGTAATGCATATTATATATGTTGCACATATACAATACAATGTAATATAATATAGTATGTATATGTGGGTATCATACTCTGTATGATATATTTATAATATACATATATTACTCTGTATGAACACATGATACTTTACACATAGGTTTATTCTCCTGTAATATATTAATATTGTAAATATACTAGAAAATATTATATATCTTGATTAGACATAATATCTTTTGTATAGATTTAATGTATTTCCATTGTACTCATACTCTATACAACATGGATACATTTGGAAAGGAAGCTGAAGCCCTGTGGATAGTACTGTGTGAATAAGATATCTGTTGGAACAGATATCTTCATTCTTCATTGTGATTTCTATTAAACATATAAGTTTATGAAATAGCTCAGACTGGTAATGATTAACAAAAGTAATAATACATTATAAGAATACAGACGTTAATTAATAGTTTGATTTCCTCAAATTTTAATTTTGTATTTTTCATCATTTTAATCTAATTTTTGTATTCAACTGCACTTTAGTTGAAAAGTTATCTCAATTTCATCTCTAGCTATGTTTGCTCAGCTAATAGATTTCAGGAATTGGATTATCTCTATGTAGGGAATTAGCTATTTAAAATTGATTTTCTAAATTTGATTTAAAATACCAATTGGCTCAACATATAATTCAATTAAAGACAATGCAAAAAAATCATTCACTGTTGACATTCATGGACCATAATTTTCACAAAAGAAAGGAAAAAAAAATAGTCACTCTCTTGAAAACCAAGAAAATACTCTACTTATTTTCCACACTTTCCAGACAATTCTATTATCTAACATTGAGGGGAGGAGGGAGTCATTTTTAGCCAACCAGAATATATAGTCCATAGGGGATTTTTGTGAATAGCCAAATCAAATCTATTTAAACTTGGAAGAACACATCCATATCATTAAGTGCAAGAATGTCATGGACAAACATTCTAGAAGAAGGATCGGGATACTTTGGTGCTACTCTTAATCTTAAAACTACAAAAAAAAAAATGTGTGTAGTTTCCTTCACACTCTTTTTTTTATCTTTTTATGTTAAGATTCCATGAAAAATGAGCTGAACAAACACACCAACTGACAGTTATTCTATATTTATCTTTTCACATAGTATTTTAAATTATATTCTCAAAGACTAATAAAATATTGAAAATAAGGAAACATTTCACAACCAGGAACCTTACTAATATACCCTTGTACAAAAAGGATTGCATGAATTTTATTAGATATAGCTGTCTTATATTTTGGAAGTTGTGGTTAAAACTAAGTTCAAGATTATTTTTAAAATACAACAAAATTCTGCCTATATATAATCATGAATTCCAGCATCTAATAAAAATTGCTATACATTACCAAAAAGAAAAAATTCTGTTCTATGACCATGATAAAAATATTAATAAGTATAAACAGAACCAGAAAGTGATAGAAACATGTTATTAGGAGTCAAGGATAAATTATAAATACACTCAATTTTTCCAATGTGTTAAAAAAATCACGAACATAGTTAGAAAGGAAATTAATTTGGCAAATATTTTTCTATAGAAAAAGAAAGAAGAAATATGGGTACATCAAGATTCATCAAATTTAAAAATGTCATTCTTAGAAAAACCATTCACAAACTGACTGGATATTTGTAATATTACTTAATTCACAGTTTCAATTTTAGAGTACTGTAAAGTGTGTTAATGGTTGACCTTTTTAAATTTTTTTTCTAATTTTAGCTGACATCAATTTTGATCTTTCTAAAACTCAAGATTAGTAGGAGCTTAAATTTTGCTTCTCATCTGGCAACTTCTCTGTGTATTTTCATCTGTAGAACTGGTCTTCAGAGTTGATGCATTTATAGGTTTGCTCTTATTTGTACCATTTTTTTTTTTTTTGGACTGAAAGTTCTTAAGTATAGGATCTTTATGCACCGAACAACATAGCACATGGAGATATCCGAAATACATTCCAAATTGTATCTTTCTGCCCTACCCACAGATCTTAATTGGTCAGATTTTCCTCTCAAATTTAATGTTTCATACTGGCAGTTCAATCTTAATTCTTGCTTAATTGCTATTCAGAGTGTCATGTTCTCAAAGATGAAAGGTGAAAGTAGAGTCATCATCTGGCATCAATATTTTGGCTGATTGTAAAATCCATGGTCACAAAGTGGAGAAATGTGTCCAAAGTTCCACTTGATTCTACTGGATTCTTGTGAATGCTTGATAAACACGGGGCATGGTATTTGAAAGCACAGAGTACTTCTGACCTAAATCCGGATGATACTGTTCTTGGATTCTAAGCAACCTCATTTAGTTAGACTCTCATTTATTTAATTCCTCCCTGATTCTGGTGATAGGACAACTTTAATCCTAGTTTCTGATTTTCTCCCAAGAGTTTCTCTCATGCGTTTTTTTGTGTGGCAGATGGGAAGTGTGTGGACAAGATGAAAAGAGCTTTGAATGTGCTTGCTAGCCAGACATCATCTTCTGTTAGATGTTCCATCATTTTTTATTGTTAAATGAAAGGCACTTATTTTAAATATTTGTGCTTTTTTTTTTTAGTTTAGCGTGTCATTATCTTTGATAATTCTGTATGATGTCAACCTATTCTTCAAACTTTTTGCTATTTGCTTCAAGTGAATCACATACTAATCTGGTTCATGACTTTTCAGTTTTCTGACATAATAGTAAAAGGAATTCTCACATGGAAAAGAATCACTATATGATTCAATAACAATGAAATTACATTATGAAAAAATTTCATATGTACATATTTATTTTATTAAATTAGATGGGTTGTAACTGCTAATACATTCTGAATACAGTATCTCAAAAAATGTGTTGCCTTGAAGATTTGATCTAAGTATGTATAATTTTTTAATCAATTTGCAAAACAATTACATTGGGCACATAATTTTGGATATTGGACTTCACTACAAATCAGAAAATAGTAAGTAGTCTGCTGAAACATCGGCACTTAATATGTCCCAGGAAAATTTGGCAAGAGATAAGAACACCCGATTTTGTTGAGTCTTATTCGAATTGATTTTATGCAAAAAGCTCATTATTGGTTTTCTTTTCTTCTAATTATTTGTTTAGGTGATCCCATTCAAATTTATTATAACCCAAGCAATTGCATCAACAAAAATAAAATAACTTGTGCTGATACAAATTTTGTTTCTTTGAGGGACAAAATGGTATTTAAAATGCTTTCAAGACTCTATTTATCTCAGGTGACTGTGATGGTCTCCATTTCACATCGTTCCTAACAAAAGTGAATTTCATTCAAAATAGACAAAAAGTAAAAATTGTTGTCATGACCCTCTCAGAATCATAAAATTAAAATAAACTGTAAAAGTCTTCCATTTCTTACTCAACGTAATTTTCTAAATTGAAAAAACCTTCTGAGCTTTGCTGGGAATTTCTCAGATTCCCTAAAGACTGAAAGCCAGGAAAGTATAACTGGTCATGATGGTCCTGTGCACAGCACCCCCTTGAGGAAAGAAGGGCCCCAGATGGACAGACCCATCACTGTTTGCAATGCTGCATCTTGGCTCTTTTAAAATTTTTTTAAGTTTATTTATTTATTTTGAGAGAGAGAAAGAGAGAGAGAGAGCAGGGGAGGGACAGAGAGAGAGGGAGAGAGAGAATCCCAAGCTCAAATTTGAGGATCAAATTCACAAGCCATGAGTTTATGACCCGAGCCCAAACCAATAGTCAACTGCTTAACAGACTGAGCCACCCAGGGAGCCGCTAGGCTCTTTTTAAAGAATAACTGGCTTTTACACAGGGGCAATTTCAAATTTTGATTTTTATGAAGCTGGGATTTTGAACTCTGCTCTTCATCCCAGTTTGGTGGTTTGATTTTATGTTTTATCCTATGTGTATACCTGCATATAACTATGACGCACAAGAATGACGAGTGCAATTTGTTTAGGAGAGGACTCTGATAGCTTTCAAGTCTCCCACACAGAACAGATTGCCTTTAGCCTTGAGTTTGATGCTTCATTTATAACACTGCTACTCTGCCAAATGGTCCTGTTTCCTTGATCCAGATAACTGACTGGTGACACTGCATAGGGCAATGGATGTCTGGCTCACACAGAAACAATATCCGAAGCATTCAAAAGCAAAATGCAAAAGCAATAGTACAATGCCAGGTTCTGTGGGTGTCAATCAACTGTTTCCTTGTTCACTGTTTCACTTAGTCCGCACACAAATTCTTAATGGGACCTCAGAGCCATTTGATAAACCTGTTTTATTTAACTGGATCCCTTCTCATTCAGACAGTTGAGTGGTTTCCAGTCAATGCTATCAGGTTAATAACTCTCTTTTCAGTCTTTCAAATCGTGCGAGATGAGACACACATTTCATTCCTGTGTTGCCAATGATTCTCTTAACACTACCTTCTAGTCACAACTTAGAACATTAATCAAAATTTCTTATTCACTTAGGGGAACCTGGCTGTCTCAGTCAGGAAGAATCTGTGACTCCTGATCTTAGGGTCATGAGTTCAAGCCCTGAACTGGGTGTAGAGATTACTTTAAAAAACTAATTAATTAACAATTAAAATAACATAAATAAATAAACTTAAAAATGGTTTTCCTGGGCACCTGGGTGGCTCAGTCGGTTAAACATCCAACTTTGGCTCAGGCCATGATCTCGTGGTTTGTGAGTTTGAGCCCCATGTCAGGCTCTGTGCTGACAGCTCAGAGCCTGGAGCCTCTATCAGTTTCTGTCTCTCTCTCTCTTTCTCTCTCTCTCTCTCTCTCTCTCTCTCTCTGTCCTTCCCATGCTCATGCTTTGTCTCTCTCTGTCTCTCAATAATAAATAAAATGTTACATTTTTTTCTTACTCTCCTAAATCCATACAGAGCAATTCAAAATTAAATTATTACTAAAGCAAAGTTTATTTTAATTAATTTTCCTTATATCTTAGTCTGTCCTTCAATCATCAGCTTTAGCAGAATTTCAAAGACAATTTGCATTAAACATTTTTTAAATATAGATTTACTTTTTCTGAGGTAGAGAGAAAGAGAGAGAGAGAGAGAGAAATCGCAAGAGGGGGAGGGGCAGAGACGAGAGAGAATCCCAAGCAGGTTCTGCACTGTCAGCACAGAGTCAGATGCAGGGATTGACCACCCCCAACCATGAGTTCACTACCTGAGCCAAAATCAAGAGTCAGAGTCTTAACCAACTGAACCACCCAGGTGCCCTGCCCTGCATTAAACATTTTAAAGTCAAGGCATTTAACTAAGCCTAGTTACTTATCAAATTTCACATCTGAAATTTTTCCAAAAGGAAAGGTGATTAAATGTGCTCAACTTGGTTATATTACGAATCTTAAAAAGAAGTGACCAAAACACAAATTCACAGGCAATGGGCAGTTTGACCTAAATCTGTACCTGGTACAAAACTGAAAAACATATTTATCCTTGTTTATCTAGAATCAGAAAATGTTTCTTAGATGTCCAATTAAATAACATTTTAATAACTTAACTGTGAACACATAATAAGAATTCAATTTCCACTCTTAATAATTTAAAATATTACACTCGGAATTTTCACTTTTGTAACTTCTATTAATTATCAATAATTCATTGAATAAAAGATTTTTAATATTTAGCTCAGAAATTTTAAATAGTGCTCATAAATAAAAGGATATTAGATAAGGAGATGCATATAATTTTCCAAGCATAGAATTAAGGACTGCAGTACTTTTAATTAGCATCTGCCTTTTTAGAAATAAGAGAAAAATGTACTAATGTGCTTCTCATTGACCTGATCTTTCTCAGTCTATGAAAGCTTATCACACTTAGAATTCAGTAAAACATTTGTCTCTGAAAACACTTGAGAACAATATATCTTCTCCTTAGCTAAAGGAATGATAGGTGAAAATGTCAGTTAAATGTCTTTTATTACTCTAATTAGAATTAATTTTCAACAATGAAACAGATTGTACACACACTAATGTAATTCTGTATTGATTTTAACTATTGGTTATGTTTCTTCAATTACAAGGATTGCTTTTAACTTTATTTGGATGAATGTACCTAATGTAGGGCAACTAGGGCCTCCTAAAATAAATACCAGCAGATTATAAAGCAAATGGAACCACTTTAAATTGAATTTATGTAATGGCACTTAACATTTTCTTTATAGAATACTTTGTCCACGTGCATTAATTTAAAATTCCTACCATAAATCCTAAAATTACAAATTACCTTTAGCATTAAAGGCAGAGATAAAAAATTTATATACTGCCTAATACCAATTATGGGACAGGAATAAAGTAGTCATAATCACATGCCTTATATCAAACTTCCAACTAGTGGTAAAAGTGAACAAACAAACAAGATTATTTAAGCCTCCAGGACACACATTGCTATCCCTAATCACCCAACCTAATGTGGTTCGTCAAACTCAATCATATCGGTTTTGTCTAGACTCTTCTGATATATACATTAAACCTTGCTTTCAATACAAACATCTCGCTTGACTTAAAATCCTAGACAACGGAATCATGGGTGTGTCTCTTCCCCAAAGGCACTTTATGTTCTATGTAGGCAAGGACCATCCCGGTATGCTGATTTTGTAGTGAAACCACAGTTCATCTCATGTTCTTAAGCCAATGTGTAAGTGAATTTTTAACAAACCTAGGATCTGAAATACCAATCAACAGGATGATGTAAGGTTATCTGAGCATGGTCATTACATCAAGTACTTTATTAATTTTTTTTTTATCACTTTCAGTTTCTTCTCTGGTTTCATCTTTATCCTAAGTGTTGATCACGAGAGTCAGTGTTGTTTTCAGAGAATTTGTCAACATTTTTCCTGAACGTATGCTGGGTTTTTTTTGTTTTGTTTTGTTTTGTTTTTTTGTTTTTTGCAACAAGAAGCTGAATTCCTAAGTGAAGGGTTTTCTGTTGTTGTTGTTTGTTTTGGTTTAAAAGAGTTCTCTTCTCCACAACGTACCTGAGCTTTCTATTAAACTCTTGCAAGTGGCTATTTTATATTAAGAAATGGTTCTTATTCCATTGTTTAATTTTGCTAGCATTTTTCTTTTGTTAAATTCTTAATTATATTTAACTGACTATCATATTACTCATAGGGAATAAAATAGCAACATAATGAATATACTGCACTTTTGCTTAAGAGTCAGCAGGATGCTAACATAATAAACTGATCATCTAATTCAATAAATACGTGTTTATAAGGTGACTTAAGCCACATACATGTAAACTTACTTTGTTAGCACAACTAAGGATTTCGTGTTTGATATTAGGTGGGAACAGATTTGTCTGACTGAAGATATCATCTTGCATTTGTGTAAACAGCAGCATATCTTCACGGAATACAGCAAATTTCCACATACTGATGAAAAGTAAAATTTTATATTTTCTGTAGTTGTTTTATAATGTTACTAATAAGAACAAGCTGCAGATGAGTATGTCTTAATTATGTTGCTGAGCTACAATTGATAGAAAAAATAACTTCCCAATGAAAGGACATAGTATACATAATACTAAGAGAAAATGAACTTCGGCTCAGGAAAACTATTCCACATTTAATTGAGGCATTTGCAGCTCAAAATGTGCTGTGCTATTTAGGCTTCTTCCTTATTAATGGTCATCCTTATTAATTTTTATTTTATTTTATTTTATTAATCTTTGATTCTCGATTTTTATCACCTATAACAATCAGTTATACTTATTTGCAGGCATATGAATATTTGATAAACTAAACAAAATTAAAATAGAAATGTCTAAAAGTTTCAGAATAAAGTAATAACACAAATTATCTATAGGATCATGTTTGTTATCTTAAAATGTATGTAAATGCCACATTAACTTTTTCATGTCCCACAAATATGCAAAACTTTGCTGATGAATACTGTTTATGGCAAATAGTATGGCACTATATGGAAAACAATATTCTGACATCAATTAATAGGAGACAGATTTCAAATATTTTTTAAAGGAGAACAAATGCAAATAAATCACTGGCTAAAGGAATAAAGATATAACCACTCTTGACCATGACAGAAGAGAAGTTGCTTAACTGGCCTACTGACCTCTTAAATTTAAAACTCAACAATTCCTCAGAGCAAAGTCACTGTAAATCATCTGAAAAAGCAGGTAGATTTTTAGGTTGGAGAGCTATCAGACAAAATATAAATATTTTTGGCAGATCCCAATTTTCTAGGTGACCAAATGAATATGATGTATCTTTTCTTAACTAATTTAGGCTGCGACCAAAAATGTATTAACACAAGAATAATTTGGGTAAAAAAGCACTCTGCCTTCTAGTTTTTTAATATAAAAGTAATATATTGTTATTGTGGATAATAATGGATAAGCATAAAAAGGAAAAAGAAATGATAAAAAGAAAGAATGAGTGGGGGAGAAAGAGAAGGGAGGAAAGAAGCTGATGGATAGGGATGGGGTCTAGGGGAAAGAAGAGAAAAGCCACTAAGTTTTTCTACCATTGAGGAAATAAGTGTGAACGTCTTAGTATATACCCTTCCCAATACTATCGGTGTATACGAAGATGTGGGTATTTGGGTACATAAATGTGTCTTAAGTCTTTCCTCGTCAGACACACAGCTCTGACCATGCATGTGGACATCTATGCTTTGAGAAATATGTCAGAGCATTTTCAGACCCTCCTATGAACATCGTGTTTCCTAGTTTTTAAGATTTTTTGGTCAGTCCCCTAGTAGCTCCAACTGGTAACACAACCTGAGGCAGCTGTGATGTTCAACAATTCAGAACAACTGGTTTTTGTTTGTTTGTTTGTTTTTTTAACAAATAGTTTATTGTCAAATTAGTTTCCACATAACACTCAGTGCTCATCCCCACAAGTGTCCTCCTCCATGCCCATCCCCCCTCCCCCCCACATCCATCAGTCCTCAGTTTTTGTCAGCATTCAAGAGTCTCTCATGGTTTGCCTCTCTCCCTTTCCCCCACCATTTCCGCCCTTCTTCTCCCCCTTGTTCCTCCGTCAAGTTCCTCCTAATCCTCCTATACGTGCACACATATGATATTTGTCCTCCTCTGCCTGACTTATTTCGCTCAGCATAACACCCTCAAGGTCCATCCATGTTGCTACACATGGCCAGATTTCATTGTTTCTCATTGCCATGTAGTATTCCATGGTATAGATAAACCACATCTTCTTGATCCATTCATCTGTTGATGGACACTTAGGCTCTTTCCATGTTTTAGCTATTGTGGAGAGTGCTGCTATGAACATTGGGGTACATGTGTTCCTATGCCTCAGCACTTCTGTATCCCTTGGGTAATTTCCTAGCAGTGCTATTGCTGGGTTATAGGGGAGTTCTATTGTTAGTTTCCTGAGGAACCTCCACATTGTTTTCCAGAGGGGCTGTACCAGTTTACATTCCCACCAACAGTGTAGGAGGGTGCCCGTTTCTCCACATCCTTGCCAGCATCTAGAGTTCTCTGATTTGCTCATTTTAGCCACTCTGACTCCGACCAACTGTTTTTGACAAAAGTCCTAGGGATATGGCTGATCACACCAAGGAAGTTTCGAGTCAGGTTAAGTAAGGCAAACCTCGATAATAGAGCTTTCCTGTGAGATGCCAGACAGGTCAAATAGTGACAATTATCTCAGGGCTGTGCTTTTAGAGGCTCCAAACCCATTCTTCGCCTTCGGGGGCTCTAGGCTCCTGGTTTTCACAGCCACTGTGGTTGTGAGGTTATTGGTTTTCTAGGCTATCTCAGAAAGGGAGAAGGGCATGAGATAAAAATGAGTCAAAATGCCACAAAGCTCACTGTTCCAAAGAATTTCAGCAGTATTTCTAGAATAAACTTTTTTCCTACTGTTAGTTTTCAAAGTTCAGAATGCATTGATTTTGAGAATTTTTGCCAGAGCTCACACTGTGTTCGTGGAGGGATGCGTTTGAAGAGGTCCATGCTCCACCCTCCTTGAGATGTTTCTTATCTCTCAGTATTATTTAAGCATGTGAAGTGGTCCTGACACCAAAACGTTTAAGAATGGAGGTCATAGATGAATACAGAGATGGCAAGGAAATTTTGTCTCAAAATAATCCTGGTAACACAATTTGGTGGCTGTTGTTTTCTCCTCTCAGGAAAATGATATGCTTCCTTTAATGTCCAATGAATCCAATGATTCAGTAACAAAACTCCCAGATGCAAAGATACATGAAAACACATCAAGGTACAATTCTCTCTAACTACATAAATAAAATGACCATTATACTATGATCTTTTGTTTTGGATTATTTTTAGAGTACAGTACAGCATATTGATTTCCATTATGAATGTCCAAAAAAGAATACTCATAAATCATGATATATAATAATAACCTAAAATAGATACTATTTCATATTATACTATAAACTATCATTGCAACAAAGATTACCCTCAAAGACAGGTTGACTTGCTTAATTTGAAATAAACTCAGGAGAAACACTGAGGGTTTGGTATAGGCACTAACATTTAATTTGTTTGAATGCTCTTTGTGTCACCTTTAAGCTCAGATCAGTAGATACTGACAACAGTCCTATATTATGTTATTGGAAATAACAACCCTGTATTCCTTCCATATAAGAACATTTGTGTGTGAATATTTAAGCAAAACAGAATATGAAATTTAATAATATATGGACATTTGTTGACATTCTATTGTGCATATAAATACAAATTGTGCCTAATGATTCATTTAATAAAACCTATTTAGAATAATGTTATTTTAATACACGATATCTTATCAACAAGAAAAATAAGTCTCTGATGTGATTGAAAATGAAATATGAGCCTGCATGTCTTATAAAAGCTACTGTGACTGTATTTTGAAACAAATTTAAGAACTATTGTAACTAGAACATGTCGTGTTGAAAAAGAAGCCATCTGACAAATCACTGGAACATAAATAAAACCTAAACCCTCGTTTGGAGGAGGCACCACTCAGTTGTGAGTTTCTAACAATAATAGGCTTAACAGACTCAGCATTACGAGAGTACATGCTACAGCCCCTACTGAGAGGACTTCCTGGCACTGTACCATAATAATCATACCTGTAAACTCCACATGTTCTCTGACATCATGACAATTTTACCACCATTTTTTAATTAAGTCTTTCTCTGATATAGTGATGTTCATGAAGAACTTAATGATACCAAAGGACTTAAGCCAGCTCCAGTGTACACATTCTTCCTAAAGCAACTCCATTGGGACTGTCTCCAGAAACCAGAAAATCCATATTTTAATATAAAGTGTAATATATAATAAATGATGTATCCCACTCCCACCCTCGGAGGCCTTGTAGCATTCTTTTCTCAGACTTTGTCAGCTTTCAAGAGGAAATACTGTGGATAAGAATAGAAAATAAAAGGCATAAGGGGAGGCCACAGTGAAATCACTGGCTCACCGGTTCAGGAAATCACAATATAGGGTATCCTGGCTGAAAAATGTTTAGTCATTGAAGCCCTGTCATTCCTTTGTCTAGAGTATAGAATAGAGCTCTCCAAGCTGGATGACATTAGTTAATTATGATAGAACTGAGAATATGGGGATAATATAACCAACTTATTAAAGTTGATTATATGTATGTATGTATATATATGTATATACAAATAGACATATATATTTATATGTGTGAATATATACATACATTTATATATATAATTCTAAGGTAATGCTACAAAGCATATTAGATTTATAATGTATTTTAACTACACACATTGCTTTCAACAGAGTATGCACGTGTATTAATGTAACATCAAATTATTAGAGAAAATATTTCCTCATTTGTGTTGGCATAAGGTAAAATTATATCTATCTATACATATATGATATATATATATGGCTAACTACATAACTGTAAGTGCAACTATATATAGTTAGTCAGTTAAGGCCCCACATTTCACAAATATTATATCTATACATCTTGCAAAGATTCCGAGGCACAATCTCATACCTAAATATCTGTTTGGGAAGCCCAGAAACTAATCAATGAGTGAATAAATCACCAAAATCCTCGAAAATAATACTAACAACCATCAAAATGATAAAACCATAAACAGATTTCCAGGGAAATAACATTTAGAGAAAAACATGTAACCTTTATTAAGAAAAGCATGGTAAAGTTATTTAATATAATTCCAATAAAAATAAACAAAGAGTATAATGAATATTTTGTTAATGGAAAAGAATGGTCTAAAAAATAAAAAAAACTATATTCAATACTAATAGTATTTAAAAATTACAAATAAAAACTATTCCAAAGTAGTATACTATGTCTACCTGTTTGTTTGCTTTAATTTCAATAAGTAGTGCTGGTGATGCTATAAGGAAAGAGATATTTTTTAATGTTATTTGGGAGCATGTAAATTGATATAATTCTTGAGAGAAGTTTGACTGTATTCATCAGAGGTCTATAAAGTACTGTTACAATTTGATCTAGAAGTTCTATTTTTACAAGGGCTCTTAATCAGAAAATGTATTAAGATAAATGTGAATAAGGGCTTTTCACGGTTTTATTTTTTTAAGAATTTAAAAAAGTTTTTTTAATGTTTTATTTATTTTTGAGAGAGAGGTAGAGAAGGCGTGAGCAGAGGCGGATCAGAGAGAGAGGGAGACACAGAATCTGAAGCAGGCTCCAGGCTCTGAGCGGCCAGCACAGAGCCCGATGCGGGGCTCGAACCCGCAAACCGTGAGATCATGACCTGAGCCAAAGTCAGACGCTTAACAAACTGAGCCACCCAGTACCCCTCACGGTTTTAAAATACAAAGAAATTTAGATAAATATAGTCAGAAATATGGAATATGTTTAATGTATTTTGAAATCACACAGGAGACTATTAAGTAATATTTTTAAAAATAGAGATATATATTTAGAATTGAAATATATTATGTTCGGGCGCCTGGGTCTCTTAGTCGGTTAAGCGTCTGACTTGAGCTCAGATTATGATCTCACACTTGGCGGATTCGAGCCCCACGTCGGGCTCGTTGCTGACTGCCTGCTTGGAGCCTGCTTCCGATTCTGTATCTCCCTCTCTCTCTGACCCTCCCCTGCTCACACTGTCTCTCTCTCTCTCTCAGAAATAAATAAAACATTAAAAAAATTTTAATATGTTAAGTAAAGGTGTAGATTTATCATTGATTGAAAAATGTTTTCAGTGAATGCAAATAGTATTTTCAATTTTATAAATATTTAAGCGTGTGTGTGTGTGTGTGTGTGTGTGTGTGTGTGTGTGGTGTGTGTGGTTTTCTACATAAAAGCCCAGGAAATAGATCTAAATTTCCTCATTATCATCTTGAGTAAAGATTCGAAACAATGATTATAGTCTTTCCTTTTTTTTTAACTTGCTTGAATATTTCCTGACGGGAAAATTAACTAATTACTTAATTAGATAAAATAATTGAGATCAGTTCAGATATCAGTTTATCATAATTCACTACCATGATTTTGTTAATAATCAGTCCTTGGCTACAGTAAAGGATGATAATCTCAAAATGTAATAATTTGATGCAGTTCTTTTTAATCTAAGTTACTTAATATTTCATTATTCATTTAAAAAGGCTTTGTTATTGGTGGAATTCAGTTCTTTGATGTAGTAAGACTGAGGCTTCAGTTCCTGGAGATTGCTTGATACTCAACACCAGGGGACCTTCTTCTTAACATGTGAGTTTGCTTCTACAAGCCCAATGGGAGGCTCTGTTGCTTCCTGCTTTTAATCTCAAGAGTTTTCATTAACTGATTAGGTCAGGCCTCCCCAGGTTAATCTCCCTTTTCAATTACCTTCAAGTCAATTAACCAGGGATTTCAATAATGTCTGTAAGATCCCTTCATTCTTGCCATATGACATTACCTAACCAAGAGAGTACCACATTATATTGGTTTGAAGCAAGTCATAAGTACTGCCTACACATGAGAAGAACCCAATACAATATTATGACTCAATGGGGATTTAACTAATGCATGGTATGCATTAAAATATATATGGTACTTAAATGACATTCATAAAATTCTCAATGAGTATCCCTGTTGTCCCTGTATGCTGAATTTGACTATGTGATATATTTTATCCACTAGTTTCTATAAAATTGCCATAAAAATTCTTTGATATTTTAATAGAATCACAATATTTATGGTGTAAATTTTAAACAGTCTTTAAAAGTCTCATAGCAACTTCATGAGTTATCTGTTTTTATTCATTTATACAAATGACTTAACTGACCACAGTGCCAAAAATTAGATGCTTCATTTAGCTATATGAAAAGTATTCAAGGAAACTCACATTAAGCTTCAATGTTTGGATGAAGCATTGCTATTATGATTCAAGATAATTATGGATGCCAAAAGATAATGCTAAATTACATTTGAACATCAATTATTTTTTATTTATAAATTATAAACTCTGTTAAATGTTACTTTACCACTATATCTACATTCAAGCTGATTTACATTAGTGAGAATCATAAAAGTTGGTTTTAGAAAGCTTCATGTCAAAGAAATTCAACCATGGGAAAATTGTCTTAAAAGTTAACAGAAGTCATTTAGCTTCAACATACACCTGAGGCAGAGATGCTCGTTTTCTAAAAACTATCCATTTGCAGAATTTCAGGAGTAATTTATTTCAACTGTATTAAATTTTGAAATGCGTACTTTGTAACTAAGGCCCGAAAGTGATTGATAAAAGCTCTCCTCAACCACTCAGTTTTTCATTATAAAGTGTTTAATTTGTGTCAAGTGCACTATAAAGTACTAGAGATTCAGAGATGAGGATTTCTGTTTGTAATAATTTGGATCGAATTCTTTATTAGAACCAACTTTCACAAAGAAAACAATAAAACTGCGGGTAAATAGTCTTAATGACCTAAATACATAGAAGAACTGTCAGGCTAATGGAAAATAGCTAGGACAAATTCTCAAGAAAAGTTCTAAAGGAAGAGATGTAGGCAAAATACTTGAGTATAAAAATGTTTTGTCCAATTACTCCTGATAATTCAGCAAATGTAGGTTTTGGACTTTCAGAAGTCTCATGGAGTAGGCAGAAAGAGGGTGATAATTTAACTCTATGGTGGACATTGTATATGAATTCCTTGTCACATTAAGCTGAGGACTCAAACGGCTACAGTTTCCAGGTAATGGTGAGCTACATGTAATTCACTTTCATAATCCTTGATCTCCACAAATCTCAAAGGAATTGGGTTTTTTTTTTTACCTGAAACTGAGTTAAACAAAAGAAAAACCAAAATGACAAAACAATAGTAAAACCAATGATGAAATATATTCAGAATAGCCAACACAGTATTAAAGAAGAGAAAAGTTAGAAGATTGACACTAGCTGACTTCAATTCTTACTAGGAAGCTACAGTTATTAAGACACTGTGGTATTGGGAAAAGAAAAGATAAATAAATGGGATAGAATAGAGATCTCAGAAATAGAGCCACATAAACATAGTCAACTAATCTTAGATAAAGGAAAAAGCAATAAAATGGAGCAGACATTTTTCTAATAAATCTTATAGGAACAAATGGAATCCACATACAAGAAAAAGAAAAGAATTTAGACAGTGACATTACGCTCCTCACAAAACTAAATGTCAGATGCAAAACGATAACACTTCCAGAAAACAACATAAGAAAAACGTCTTAATTGGGAATGGCAATGACTTATTAGATCTAACACTCAACACAGAAGTTTATTTTTTTTTTTAAATTTTAAATGTTTATTTATTTTTGAGAGAGAGAGAGATACAGAGTGTGAACAGGGAGGGGCAGAGAGAGGGAGACACAGAATCCGAAACGGCTCCATGCTCTGAGCGATCAGCCTGATGCAGGGCTCGAACCCACAAACCATGAGATCAGAATTTTAAAACAAATAATTGATAAGCTGGACTTCACGAAAACTAAAACTGTCTGTTCTTTGAAACACAATGTCAAGAAGATGAGGGGATAAGAGACAGGCTGAGAGATGGGACACCTGGGTGGCTCAGTCGGTTGAGCGTCCAACTTCAGCTCAGGTCACGATCTCATGGTTTGTGAGTTCGAGCCCTGCATTGGGCTCTGTGCTGACAGCTCAGAACCTGGAGCCTGCTTCCGATCCTGTGTATGTGTCTCCCTCTACCTCTGCCTTACTCATGCTCTGTCTCTCTATATATATCAAAAATAAAAAATACATTAAAAAAATTTTTTAAGAAAGAGACAGACTGGGAGACAATATTTGCAAAGAATAAATCCAATAAAGGACAATTATCCAAAATATACAAGGAATTCCTAAAATTCAACAATTATTAAATGAGTTACCTGACTTAAGAACCGGCCGAAGACCTGAACAGACCTCACCAAAGAAGATACAAAGAGGACAAATGAACACGTGAAAAGATGCTCCACAATATATCATCAGGGAAATGGAAATTTTAAAAATGGTATATCACTGCACACCTATTAGATTGGCCAAAATTGAGAGCACTGACAACACATTGTCATGAAAGAAATTCATTTATTAAGGAAATAGACTAGGGATACCTAGATGGTTTAGTTGGTTGAACATCCAACTCTTGATTTTGGCTCAGTTCATGGGATTGAGCCCTGCATCAGGCTGCATGCTGAGCCCCACTTGCACACTCTCTCTCTAAAATAGTTTTTAAAAGAAAATAGACTATAATAAGTAGCAAATACATTATCTTGAAGAGGCTTTCAGAGAAATAAGGAGCTGAAGAAATCTGAATACTCATGGGAAGTGTTTTACATAATACACACAGTGTATTTCCTTCCAAGCTTTCCTTCTGCCTCGGAAACAGTCTACATTTCCACTCTCATTCCCCCATCTTACCTATAAAATGCCAGATTATTTTCCAGGCTTTGGATTAAATACTATTTATTCACAGAGAATTTACTTGAATATCACACTTGGTTGAGTTGCTACCTTCTACACACTTAAGGCAACATGTAGTTGTTTTTTGTTGTAAAAATTAATCACAACTTTTAGAATTATATGTATGTTTACTTAGTGGTAACAGGGACCGCTTTTCTTCTTTTTTCTATTTTCCAATACATTTTTTCTCACTTCATAAACTCTCTCAGAGTCCCTTTAGGTCCTGACTGCCACACAATCCCATGAGAGAGAGAGAGAGGGAGTATGAGTGAGAGAGAGGGGCAGAAGTAGAGAGAGAGGCAGAGAGAGTGAGAGAGAGACAGAGAGAGAGAGAATCTTAAGCAGGCTCTACACTCAGCACAGAAGCTGACTTCTAGTGACCCTAGGACCACAACCTGAGCTGAAATCAAGAGTTGGATGCTCAACTGACTGAGCCACCCATACACTCTCAGACTCAAGGTTTTATAATTCCCTGCCCTCTCTGTCTGGAATACACTCCTCCTTGCTTCATGTCCTCATCTCCTTCAAATCTTTGCTTATATATTATTTTCACCACCTAGAGATTCTGCATTTTTCCTGTAAGAGAATCTAAGTGAGACTCTAAGTATTAGTTAAAACAATACGTGGTGCTCCCTACAAATTATAAATTGAGAATTTGATCAGATCATTTTAATTGCTAATGGAATTCAGCTAAGATATACATCCAGTTATTTTTATCTTTAGTGTTAACTGTGCCCTCCCAAAAAACCCTGGATGGTTATGTTAAACTGGATATTATTTATGAAAACTGCTGAGTTTTCTGAGTCTCACTGACATTAATTTTAGGGGAAAAAAATGAGTTTCTAATTCTACCTCAGAAAATAACTATCAGAATTTGATTTAGAATATCTGCTACCTGTACAGTCTAGTAAAGATTTTAAAATATGGTAATGACTTGAAACAGATAATATTATTCTCAGTATATTTATACTGACAAATTCATAAGTCATTCTAAAATACTCTGCATCAAATATCTGAATACAGAAAGAGCTCACTAATGCAACTTCCTTCTGTCATAATACCTGTGTTTCACCTCTCACTTTGTGTACTTTATACTCCCCATTTTCAACAAATGGAAGTGAACTAGATTCAACAGATTTATCAGCCTAAGAGATACCTGGTAGTAGTCAATAGCAATGTTTTTAATTTTCTAGCCTACATTTAAAACACAAATGGTGTAAATTACTGGGTAAACATATAAAACATGCTCCATATTTTGTGTTATGGCCTTAAAAGCTTTTTGAAAATAAATATTAATATTGAGTAAGCATTTCCTCACCATTTTAAGTACAATTTATACTTAGGAACTTCAGGGAATCAATTCATAGGAATGGAAGAGCAGCAAGGAAAGTGGAAAGCTAAATAAATTATACGCAAATTGTAGAAAGCCACTGAAGAAGTGAAATAGCATTGCCATTCAGATTTAATGCTTTCTTTATCAGGGTATATAAATTGTGCCTCTAATAGGTTGACTAAACACGTGACTCACTTTAGCTCATCTACAGGCCATTTCTCTAGAATAAGAAAGTTGTTTAAGACTGTTTAAGACTTAAGGTGCATAAAGAACATCTGGAGTCAAAAGATATTCAAAGAAATTCATCAAATACATAGTTTCCCCAGCTTATTATCCTACCTGCTGGCGACTAGGTAGTTGTAAGTGTAAATCAAAACACTTCCAACCTAGACATCCACCACTGTAGGTACCCACACAGTATTTTTATCAAATCTCATTTCATTCTTCCTTTGAATGGAATGATTGATTGATTGTTCACAGCTTGCATGACTGTGCAGCCCGAGATCCATCTCTACTCTCCACACTCCAAACCGAGTTTGCATCATTGACTTTCTGCCAGCCATTTGGCTGCCAGGACACAGAGTGACATTTAATGATCTTTCAACATGGCAATATCATATTCATCACTCTTTATCACTTGTGACAGACCTAAATTCAAACGCAAACATGAAATGGAGACTGACTTCAACCCAAACTGGGATATGCTTGTGAATTGACATCTATCAACAGAGACTGACAAGATACACGAAAGAGTAAATAATCTGTGGCTTGTACAATAATTAAAAATACTAGTTGTAAGACTCTCCTGAGAAGTCAAGGATATTTTAATTTCATGAAGCAATACTTCTTCTAAAAATCTGTGAGGTGCAAATAGTATTATCTCTGCTGTCATATCAACTAACATCAAATGTCTACACGACCTTGGAAAAGATAATTTACTTTTAATGTAATATTCTGCCTTATAAAAGAGATATTATAATATCCATGCATGCTCTTCACAGAGTTCTTAAGGAGAGAGGGTAAAATTATAACAATCACACAGAAGAAAAGAAAAATCAATATAATTACAACATTTTCCTAAGCTCCTTCTTCCCTTGACTTGGCTTACCTTGCTATCGGCACTGTTAGATTCTACACTACAGTATTTTGTTTTGTTTACTAAATGAAATACCTTGCTGATGCTTGCATTCTCCAAGTATTACAATGGGAGCCTACACTGCACTTGCATTTGGGAGTAATGGAATATAGGGAACGTATTTTAGTACTGCTTAAAAAGTAGTTGTTAAAAGGTATACGAAGAAAGATAAGAAATATAGGCAAGGAATTCCTATTTTGGGAGCCCCTCAACTCTTCTCACTAACATAAACTGTAAGTTAAACTTCACTTTTTTTCTAGAAACAAAGACGTTCTTTGTTAAAACCACTATCAACAAGAATCTTTAATTTTAAAAAATCGCTATTTAATCATTCCAGTTAAATAAAGAAGACAAAATAACTTCAAAATAAAATATTGACACTGACATCATGAAATCAGCAACTATGTCTCTTCCTGTATACTTCTATATCCACAGGGCCTGATGTTTAATAAATAAATGTAGAAATAAATTGAATAGAATACCCTAAAACTATTAATTTCATAATGAAGGACAGTAGCTTTTCTTATTTGTTGCAATATCAGTAAAATCCCTTGCTATTATACTTGAATTCTCTGAAGTATATCTCTAAAAAATAATAATAATATTTTGACCTAATATCCCTCTATATTAGGCTCTGGCAATTTCCACCTTCTGTCCTAAATTTTATATGTACTACCTAATTTCATCTTTTGTTCTACTACGAAATTCTATAAGAATAGAGAACTATGCTTTATATGTAAGATAGGGCCAATTACAGATTTTATCATACTGTGAGTGCTCAGTAAACATTTATTGACTGAAATTGATGCCTTAAAAGCCATTAGCCTCAAGAACCACAGAATGCTTGTGGTGGTATACTTCCAAAGTGGATGCCAGTAGAACCCCACTAAGTTCCCTCTTACCAGCAAGGGCATCTGTCCCTTAGCCTGTTGGTGTTAACCATTAAAAATTCACAGCTGTCTCCTTGCCCAGTGAATTTTCGTTAGCAACGGGAGCCAGCTCACTCAGGGAACCGTCTCCCTCCACCTGGGGTGGACTTTGCATACAAGATACAGGCTCCTCGCCTCAAGCCAGGACTAACTCTGTGGAGCAACTTCCCGAATCCATTTCTCTTTGGAAGGATTCCCACAATAAATCACTCGAACGGGAATTGCCATCTTACACTCCATTTCTAGGGAAGCTGATCTAAGGCACTAGGTGCTGTAAGTGCTCCTAGAAAACAGACTCAAAGGATAATGTTCTGGATATCACTTGCCGCTAATACCAAGGACTACCCCCTTCCTGGTGGTAGATAGAATAATGAAAGTCAATGGCAACCATAGCAATGTGATTCCAACATGTAAACTGGGATCAGATACACGTGCCAGTCTCAGGAATTTGAGAAGTAAGGAAGAAATAGCAACTGTAGAACCTAGTGGCTATTTCTCAGCATGACTTATTCATTTAAGAGTAGAAATAACAACTTTCGATAATCTGATTAGCAATTTAAAGCCAAGTGTGAGAGACTTCATGGTATTTACATAGATCCTCATCTCCTGTAGTTTAAAAGCAGACACAGCCAAGTGCTGGGTACAGCATTTAATTCTGAAAGTGGTAAACATTCAGGGAAGTCTCACACATTCAAGTCTTCATTACAAGGAAGGAGTGGGGCCTTCAATTTGGTACGAGAATATCTCAGTAGATGCATTCGAGAATGTTGAATCCTTCTCCTGTACCATTTGAATCTCCATTATGGTCCATCCTCCTTTGTAAGAATAGAGAGACTCTCTTGCTGAAAAAAAAAGGCAGAGCATTCAAACTAGGCAGATACTTCACAAAAAAATTCTTTTCCACCACAGAGTTTGTCTTCTCTTCTCCTGACCATGGTAGAGTACTTTGGATCAAATTGCAGCATAACTGTCCTGGGAAAATGCCAAAACTATAAATGGAAAAGAAAGATTGTATATTCAAGGTGCTGATACTGTGACTACCATGCACTAGTGAGTGTGTCTGAGAATGAATGAATCTTGTGGTTGTTAGAACAAGAATATAAAGTTGGATAGAAGAGTTTGTAAGCACTACTCAGGATCCAACACATTGGCAAGGACCCTGTTGACAATTCTATTATGTTTGGCTCTTGCAAGCGTATAAAAAGTGACAAAAGTGATGGTTAATAATAAATGGAGTACAGATGTCAGAACTGTCATAACAAACTAGCAGAACGGATCAAGAATCTCAGAGAAACCGGTGTGTTAGAATAAAAAAATCATAAACCCACCTTAGAACCGTGTTCTTTGAGTTGGCTCTAAACAGCTTCCAATAACCAATGGGTAATGCAATGGGAAGAGAGATTCTAAAATAACAGATAATCTCAGTAGTATCTGTTTCATTAGTGTTAAAAAAATCCAATCGAGTAAATTTAAATATGAAATTGGCTTTATCCAACAATTCATGAATTGGCCATCATCCCATGTAACAACAGAAAAGAAAAAAAAACTGTCAAGCTGCAGAAAAGGAAAAGTTTTTAAAAATGTAAAGTGAGCAGAAAAGAAGAAAATCATTAATAAAGAATGCATTGTATCAAGAAAAACCACCTTCCTAAGGGGAAAGGAAGGCCGTCTATTGAGTGGATTATCACAATAGGCTGACCAGATAACTTAATGGTTGACTGGTTAAGTGTTAAATTCCTGGAGGGTTGAAACTACATTTAGGTTAGGTAATAAGTCTTGGGTGGCTGATGTGCAGTTAAGTACAAGTGATTCCTTTTTGGCCCTCCTATCTCCCCAGTAGTAATATGAACAATAAGATCCTGGGATAGCAGAGTCCAGTTGGCAACATTTAACCATCAGAAGCAAAGTGAGTATAATGGTGTTAGCTGGAAACAAGTTTAGAATGTCAAACAGGGATGTAACCAGCAAGTGTCGGTACAGATGGATTCTAGTGCTTGGTGTCTCTGAGAACTACACTGATAGACAGTGAAAAGTATTTAATACATTATTAAAACAGATTAATAGTGAAGATGCTGAAGCCAACATTTTGCCCATTTCTTGATCTAAGTCAGTTCCATGCGATGGAGAGGTCCGATTCCCACTGGACAGCCCTTGTAACACCAGGAGAAGGTGTAAACACGTGTTATCTTCCTAGTCTTCCAGGAAACCTACCATCATTTCCTAGGGTAACCATACACTGTGGAAGTGGGCTGCCAAGTTCAAGGGCTGTCAGATATAGGGCAAACATGAGGATCCAATAATAATTGGAGTTTTACCCCAGAACCATTCCAAAATGTATCCATTGTGTACATGGACCACCCCGTAGTCATTTCTTCAGATTACACATAAATAATGTAAATAGACATTCCTGGTTGTTTGTAATATTCTTAATAAGGTAAGAGTTACTAATGGGAAAATACATGTGGAAGCCTCTGAAAAGACCCCTTCACCACTATCTAGATAATAAATAAAAAGCAAAAATGTATCCCAAGGAAATGACCCAAGTTGATCCAGCACTAAAAGATTCAAAAGATGCACTTAATTTAGAAGTCTGGCCCATGCAAAACTGGATAGGTCATGCCAGGTAATGGGAAACCACTGCAAATTACACCAGGTAGTAGCTAAGGTGTTTTTAAAACACCTCTTGTAATTCGTGATATGGCGGTGTCCATTGAAAGTGTGTTTCAACAATGAAAGCAAAATAAAGATGTCTAAAGATACACACAGCATCGCCAGCAGGCTCACACTGTAGAAAATATAAAAGAAAGTCATTCAAGCAGATGGATGTTAGCGAGATCCAGTGTGTCGATCATTTTGGAATATATATAAATATTAAATCATTGCGTTATATACTTGAAATTAATGTAATATGTCCTTTATACCTCAATTTAAAAAAGGAAAAAAAACACAGAATATTTAAATATCAGTGTAAATAGGCAGAGTTATCTCTTATTATCAAAGAAATGATCAGATTTGCTTGAACACAAAACTTATTTTTGACCAGAAGAAAAATAACTGGTTATTTGTATATTAAAATTGAAGAACACTTGTATTCATTGTTATGAGATAGCTATGAAAATATTTTACCTAGTTGATGAGATTATTGCTGTGATTCTGCATGGAAATGTGATGAAGCTAATACTTTATGAATAAGCTGATACATCATTTGTGAACATTATAAAATGATACTGCTAAACAGTCTTGAGAAATAAGCATACATCTTTATATAACTATTCTTGAAGGACAGATACTAAGGTTTTCTGAAATATTGTATCATACTGAAGCAAGAACATCTAACTTAGCATATGAACCCAATGGTATAGATTTGCTCAAGGACTCGTGCTGTGAAAAGTAATTGAAAATATTGTCAATTTTCCCACTTGGACAAGACATGTAATTTTAGTCCAACCTCCAATATTTTCACAGTTACTGATTCCTTCTTTATGCCACTCATTTAATGTGAGAATTTGACAAATATGATTTTTCCCTATACAAAGTCATTGGTTTACTTGAATCAGTCTTCTCATTCAATTAGTATACATGTCAAAGAAAAATACTAATTTATACATCATCACAAGCTAAAATATTGTGGAGGAAATAACATAATCAATATAAAAATATTGCATACACTATATTTAAAGAATTGAATCAACTGAGGTCAAACGCTGAATTCACCCCTCACTCTCGGCTCAGGTACAAATTATTTAAAACACTTTTGTGCTTATCAAGACATGGTTGACTTTGCTGAAACCTAAGCCATTCTGGTTTTATTTAAAACCTTATAAACCCCCTCCACACACCCACACATACACACACTTCTAATAAGTTTTATCTTCCCATGTAAACAAATAAGAACAATAGATGTAAAATATCAACTTTTACCTATCTGTTTGAATTAATCACTTTGGACTACTAAGGATATAATTTTGTTGTAATTTTATTTGTCATAAGTATCTTTTGACTCTGTCCTGTCAGTGATAATTGCAATGACTTGAAGACCATTTGTCTGCAATCCTTATTTAAAATGAAAAACAAAATAAAAACATTCTCATATGCCTCAACTTTTGCTTGATTTGGGGACAAAAAGTGTAGAAGATACGCTGAATGTAAAATAATCAATCCTATATAAGAGAAGACCAAAGTTTGATTTAGGGAGCAAGCACTTAAATAAGTGCTGCTTTGATCAATTATATGTCATAAGACATTTAGATAAAGAGTTATGGAAACTTGAGTGAAACGGCAAATTCTGTTTGGAGGATTCATATCATTATTTAGAAAGGAGGTACTAATTGCTCTAGTCTTGTTTGCACTTATCCCCAGAGCCAGAAAAGTGTTGTTACATGTTACATGTTCAATCTGTGCGGTGGATGATTCTCCTGGTTCCTAGTCATGTCTTACCTGATTTAGTGCAATAGCTTTTTCTCCATCTTACCCCCATTTATTCTAGTCTCACCCAAACAGTTGTATCATCTTTTCCAAAACTATGTGAGGTTGTAGCATTCTTCTGCATAAATATAAACGACTTCTCATTAAACCTGGACAAAACCCCAAGCAATCAGTCATGGTCTACGAGACTTTCCATGACCCGGAGCCCACCTACCTGGTTTTCCATTCTCATCTCATGCTGTTATCTATAACACCCCATTATTCTGCTCTTTTCTCAAATACTTTGACACACATTATCAAGACTTATCGAGCTATTAATATTTCCTTTGTTTTTTCTCTGGGCTAATTTGTTTCCAAATGTTTGTGTGGCTGACTTCTTAATATTTAAGATATTCATCAACTGTTTCCTGACCATCTGATTTAAAATGCCTCTTCTGTGGCCTTCAGTACTCTCCCTTACCCTACTTTGTTTTTATAACACTAATAACTAATTTTAAGTTATGTTATGATATATTTATGTTGTTTATTATGTATATTATTTATGTTTGCTCTCTTCCATCTCCCTAGCACTTAGAACTATGACTGGCAATACATATTTATTCTATTTAAAATTTTTTGTGTTTATTTTTGAGAGAGAGAGAGAGAGAGAGAGAGAGAGAGAGAGAAAGTACGAGAAGAGCAGACAGAGAGGGACACACAGAATTTAAAACAGGTTCCAGGCTCTAAGCTGTCAGTACAGAGCCCAACGTGGGGCTGAAACCCATGAACTGTGAGATCGTGAACTGAATCAAAGTCAGAAGTTTACCCAGCTGAGCCACCAGGTGCCCTGGCAATGCATATCTTTGAATGTCTGTATCTATTTTTGAAGTCTGAGTAGCCACTGAGAAAAAATAATTAACATGTAGATATGTGAAATATTAAAAAGAATGCATATAGACATAATAGTAAAGCCAATATATAACACAAACATTTGGAAGTTTGCAGTAACTTAAGAAATAAATAGTATACCAGCTTATTGAACTTTGCACTTGAAAAATTTGGTAGCACCTTTTGGGTGTTAGTGAAAGTCATTGGGAGATGTAAGCAAGTACCATAGGTTCTTGTGTTTAGTGGATGTTGTGTCAACCTGAATAATGGCTTCCCATAGAAGTCCCTATCCTAATCCCCAGAATTTGTGAAAGTGTTGTTTATATAGCTAAGGACTTTTCCAGATATGATTAAGTCAAGTGTCTTAAAATGGAGAGATTTTCCTGGATTGTTCACGTAGGCTCAATGCAATTACCAGGGTTCTTATAAGGGGAAAGCAGGATTGCAAATCAGAGGACGTAATGTGATGATGGAAAGGGAGAGAAAAGAGAGCTCTGAAGAAGGTGTGCTGCTTTGATGGGGGAGAAGGCGCCAACGGCCAAGGAACACAGGTACCTCTAGAAGCCAGAAAAGGAAAATAAGCAGATTCTGCCCTAGATAGAGATCATAGAATGAAACATCCCTGCAGCATGTTAATTTTGGTTCCTGAAACTGATTGTAGACTCAGAAGTCCAAAATATCAGATACCTAGAGCAGTAAGTAATACGTTTGCTTTGTTTTGCCTTACAAGTTCTGCCCCTTTTCCAGAGATGCAATTTGTTTGTTTGCCTTCCTGCTTCCTTCTTCTACTCAGTTTCTAGGAGTCCAAAGGGTTCTTCTTTCCTCTGAATAATAAGCTTTTGATTCATAGGGTAGACAAGACACATGGACAAGAGTAGATTTTCAGCTTGGCTATTGTTCCCATCCTCATCCAGAAGCTGGAGGATGCTTCCTCAGAGGACGCTCCGGTTTTCCCTGTAAGTGGCTAGTGGGTTTAAGAGAGGAAATGACTGTAAAAGCAGGCAAAACTTCTCATACCACAGTCCCCCAGAAAATGACATTGCCACATCAAGCCATCCTTGGTCATTACCGGTTCATTAAAAATATTTAGCTGGATCCTCTCACTGACCTAGACGGCAGTCAGTAGCATGTGTCCAGGGCACGCATATAAACACTTAGGTCTTTCCCTTGTAGGGATCTATCCTTCCCCAGATGCTGATCTGCTTCCCTTGAATCTAATGTGCTGATTCTTTCAAGAAATATTACTAACGTGCAATTTGCCCGTCTTTTTTATCATTGTCGGAGAAGGGAATGAGCTTTTCCAACTCTCTACATTTACCAGATGGAATGCGATGTCTTGAGTAACATTTGGATTTCACATGAGTTGTTGCAACTATCTTATAGTTAATTCTTCAAAAAGCAAGGAATCACAATATAGAAGTATACTATAATTTAAGATCATTTTATTTTTTAATGTGTTTTTTTAAAGAGAGTGACAGAGTGTGAGCAGGGGAGGGTCAGAGAGAGGGAGACACAGAATCTGAAGCAGGCTCCAGGCTCTGAGCTGTTAGCACAGACCTCTGATGCGGGGCTCGAACCCATGAATTGTGAGATCGTGACCTGAGCTGAAGTCAGACGCTCAACCGACTGAGCTACCCAGGCGCCCCTAAGATCTGATGCCTCATTCTAATGGTTTAATCCCTCATTTTTAGACATTATTCAATAAATGTGCATTGAGTGTTTATTGTCGATGTCATGTGTAGTCTACCCAGATGGTAATAGCTTCCTCCAGAAAGCAGTTCATAAGGTATACTGTTGTATTTTCTATCCACTGAGCAGAATAATTTTGGCAGCAATTGTAATATGTGAAATTTCCAAATATCATTTCTATTTATACATATGTAGTTATATCTGGATGCGTTCCAATATATATTTAATAGCTGAAGGAGTTATTTAACTCAAGACAAAAAAATAAAATGAAAAGAAAAGAAAAAAAAATTCATTGACAGTGCCTAAATCTACTCTCTATAATGAGAACAGGATGTCATTTTCTAAGTTACCAAATAGAAAAAGAGAGACAGATGGGCAGAATACTACAATTAATGAGCATCACGGCTCTGTGTAAATGTATCTCGCTTCCTTACTAGCGTGCGAGGGACACCTCAGCATGTGGTTAGGTGACACATTCCTGTCCAGCTCCTAAAAGTCTCCTCTGGACTGCTGGCCAGATGCTGTCTGGCTCTTTCTGGCAATGCCATTGAATTCTGCCTAGGGGTGCCTTTTCCCCTCTGCTGGATTAAGATACTGAGCTTGGAGAATTCTCAACCGCTCCTTCAGCTGTTTCAGTGTTCTCAGCTGACTAGGGCACCCACACTACCTGTGCTTCTGTGTTTCCATGCCAGCTTCCTGTAGCTGCCAGCCAACCTGCACCCCGGGGATGCTTTCCTTGATTCTGAGCCATGAGTAAACCAGGACGAGGCCTGTTAGAGGGGCATTTCTCTTCTCTTAAATTTATTTCCACTTTGTCATTTTGTCAGGAAGAGAGCTCCTTTCTTTATAAGTAAAATCTCAAAAATGTGCTCCCTACAGCACTGAAGCCAGTGAATTTCTAACAGACAGAGGGAGATCCGCTCTCTCCCTCTCCTTCTTCCCCTCCCCCCAACACTCTCTCTATCTCAAAATAAATAAGTAAATTTTAAAAAGATTATAAATAAATTGCTTTATGTTATACTTAGACCTGTCCCTTATCCAGCCTGAAATGAACATTAAGAAAAAAATCAGAGTTCACTTTAAATATTTTTAAGCATTAGCTTTAAATTACAGCTTTTATACCCCTTCAAGGTTCACTGAGTTGCCTTCTAGTAGACAAAGTCCTCTTCTGTTAAATGAGAGGCCAGAATTCTAAAATAAACTCATTAGTACATAATTGCATATCTTCATTTTATCAAATTATTAATAGAGTAAACAAAAAAATTCTATAGACTAGCAATAACCAATAGAAATGTAATGCAAGCTATGTGTGTCATTTAATTTTCCAGTGCCCACCTTTTAAAAAAATTTTTTAAAAGATAAAGTTCATTTTAACATGTTATTTAACCCTAAGTATTATCATTTCAATATGAATAAATATTAACAAAATATTTTTATTATTTTTCATATTAAGATTCTTTGAAATATGACATATAAATTTAATCCTAGAGTTCAATTTCATGCAGACTAGTGACATTTTAAGTGATCAGTAATGTGGCCAGTGGTTTTTACAGATAACAGTGCACGTCTTTTCTTTTAGAAAGGAATAGCTAGGGCACCTGGATGGCTCAGTTTGTTAACCATCCGACTTCGGCTCAGGTCATGATATCACAGTCTGTGAGTTCGAGCCCTATGTTGGGCTCTGTGCTGACAGCCCACAGCCTGGAGCATGCTTTCAGTTCTGTGTCTCCTTCTCTCTGTGCTCATGTCTCTCTGCCTCTCAAAAATAAATAAATGTTAAAAATTTTTTTAAAAAAAAAGAAGAAAAGAAGAGCTAGTGTTACCTAATTCAATGCATATGCTGAGATAAGAACTAATTGTCTAGGGTCTCTTCTTCAGACCATGGCAGAGTGGTCTTCATCATCCTAACATTTCCCCCATTTTGTCTAAAACACAGGCAGGGACACCTGGTGACTCAGTTGGTTAAGCATTCGACTCTTAATTTTGGCTCAAGTCACGATCTCACAGTTTTGTGAGTTCAAGCCCTACATCAGGCTCTGTGCTGACAGCATGGAGCCTGCTTGGGATTGTCTCTCTCTCCCTCCCCCTCTGCCCCTCACCTGCTCACATGCTATCACTGTGTCTCTCAATATAAATAAATAAACTTAAAAATTTAAATCAGGGACAATAGCTGTTAAAACACAAATATCTCAAAGGAGTAATATACAAACAACACCAACACCATTAGCAAGCATGAACCATGTAAGGGAGATAACTCTATCAAATTAGTTCCCAAATTTTGCACTATTACTCTTGGAAATAGGCTATTTAGACCTATATGCTTGAATATTTCCCTTTCCAGCACCAATCTTATCATTTGGAAATACTAGTTACTCAAATAAACACGTGCGTTGATTATCTCATGAAAAAAGAAGAAAAACGGCTGCATATTGGAATATGTAAAATACAGTATGCTATTATAAGATATTTTAAATGCCCGAGTAGTGAGAGAGAGAGAGAGAGAGAGAGAGAGAAGAAAGAAATAGACAAGAGAAGACATCTAACAACATAGTTCTAACTGGTATCCGGGTGAGAAGGATAACCAGTAAGAAATTTCCAGTAGCAGAACTACGTAAAGAATTTTGACGAGTGATATGTTGAATGCGAATGCATTTCTTTATCTGGCTTCCATTTCTACTGTAAAAATGGTTGCACATTTTCCAGCTGGCTATAGCAGTGTCTTTTTTTTTTTTTCTACTACTTGACCACTGACCATTGTTATAACAGTTCCCCACTTCTAGATATCAAATAGTCATGATATTTAGGTGACAGAAAAGCTGTTATATTAAAGATTCAAGAGTAGAGTGATTTAAACATGAAAGATGTTTATTTCTATATTACAGCAGTTGGAGTGGTTCCTGGCTGGTGTAGGTACCCCAAGCCTTCCATGTTCTTGTTCACCGTGTGTACGGTGTTACCCTATATTATACACAGTCAAGAAAGGCTGCAGCTACACATCTACACCCCAAAGTGATGGAAGAATTAAAGGATAAGCTCTTCTACACTAAAGAGCTAACTGTGTCCAGAAATGTAGATTTAAAGATTTCATTCATAACCCATCCGCTGGAATCTGTTTACGTGGCAATACTTAGTACCAAGAGCTTAGCTAAGTCTCTGATTACCGTGGAGAAAGGCAGACATATGGGAACATCTGTAAGCATCTACCACTCATGTAAATCCACACATATTGCATATGTAAATGGATCTATATATACACAAATGTGTATATACATAATTATACATATATGAATAACCAACATATATTGCACATATAAATCCTCATAAAACCAAGTGTAGACATAAGATTTTCCCTTTTTGTTTCATTTTCTGGTTTCAGAATAGAAATTATCACACTCTGGTCTTCTGGTAATCATAATTTAAGAATTGAGAGGTAAGGGATAGCATTGTATAAATTCTATCCTATATATTTTTTAAACTTTCTTTTCAAAGAATTTCTAACACATGAAAGTAGTAACTGTGTAGAACCTTTATGTGCTCATTTCCTAGATGCAACTATTGTTTTCATCATGGTCAAATTTATTTCATCTCCGTCTATATTTACTTCTATCTTCACTGAGATGCTGCGAGGAAAGTCTCAGAAATAATATCTCCATAAAACTGCAGGTATTAATTTGAAAAGAAATTGTATTTTTGTTATTAATACGACAATGACACCTTTGTCACAGCTGGGTGTTTTTAATAATTATATATCCAAGAAAATGAAGATGAAGTCTCTAGGTAGAAGAATGTGTCATTCAAAATTAGCAAATATCATGAAAATTGTTGAAAAGGGCCAAGGGCAAAAATTTATTTTGAAGTGACATAGATGTTGATCGCTGACGATTGAAGTTAAACACATTGAAGAAGGTTAAAGGATTCACAAGTTGAAAGAAAATTTTTCTGAAAAATATTTTAAGTGTTTGCTTTGTACATTGTCCACAGAGCATATGGCAATATTTCAAATAAGCATGGATATTTAGGAATTGACAAAGAATTTTTAAAAAATAGAATAAAAGTATAGATTACCATAGAATGTGTATTCTAGTTAGTTTTTATTACTGTAACACCTTTTAAATATAGAGTTCAGAAAATAGAACATAAATAAATAAAACTTGAAATACTCAAAAGGGGACAAATTATATAGAAGGAATGACAAGTAAGAGAGTTATATTTTAAAATGTCTGATCCCATTAATTATCTTTCTAAAGCATGTGAAAGTTAATTTTTGAATGCCATATTTAATTCTTCTTAGCTTTTTAGGTACTGTGTGTTTTGTTATGATTACATAAGCATTGTTTTATTGCTGTAAGAATACTACATGGTGGGGGGCTCATAATTTGAAACAAAGGAGGTAAAAAAAAAAAACCAGCACATAGCACTATCTAATACTATCAGTTTTCACTCACAAATTTAACCTTCCAAATTGCATATCTTTCTTTTACTACAGAAATATCCTTAAACTTTGCAGGAGCTAAAAGACCAAAAAGAAGCATTTTCTGACTTGAACACCCTTGATATCTTATACAATCAGGAAGCATCCACAGATTAAAACTGAAATGTTTTCAAAAGCCAAAAGGATGAAAACACTTTTTTTTTTACTAAGTCAATAAGACACTAAAGAAATCAAACATAATCTGCTTTAAAACACAGTAAATTCTTCCTGAAATTGAGGTTTAGTTTTAATGTCTATGATATTTAAATATGTATATTCAGTAAAATTATTACTAGAAAGAGTAGACTGAGGTTTTATTAGAATAAGAGAAGCCTGTGAAAATGAGTTTAAGTGCATGTAGCTAAAAATGTGTGATGGATCACAATAAATCTCATGATGTTAACCTTAAATTTCCAAATCAAATATTCACAATTTAAATTTCAAAATTGTTCTTATATGTTGTAGCAATTTTATCTCCGGCAGAAATCAGAAGAAAAACAAAAGAAGAGCATCTGGGGATTTTTTAAGTATTTACTTGTGCTCTTGTTTACATTACTCCAATTCTTTTAAAAATATTTTTAATGTTTTTATTTATTTTTTATAAAAAGAGAGAGAGAAGGAGAGAGGCACAGAGACAGAGAGACAGAATGTCAGTGGGGGAGGGACAAAAAGAGAGGGAGACACAAAATGCACAGCAGGCTCCAGGCTCTGAGCTGTCAGCACAGAGCCCGACGCGGGAATCAAACTTGTGAACTGTGAGATCATGACCTGAGCCAAAGTTAGACACTCAACCCACTGAGCCACCCAGGTGCCCCACGTAACTCCAAACACCAGAATATGTTTTATGAGGGATCTGGGAAAGCCGTGCCAGCTTACGAATTTGAGGATTGTATTGCCAGCATAAAGACATGTGTTCTCTCGTACGATGCCAGAATAGGGTCGAAACCCGTAATTTCTCTATAGTGGGAGAGGAACAAATCTGAGGGACTTAGAAGCTTTCTGAAATTAGGAATTATTAGATTCCACTTTGTGCATCTGCTTTGAAGTAAGAGTTCTGCGTTCTAGACCTTGGCATCACATATCGAATTTTGATGTTTTTTAACTTTTTCTCCAATCTTGTCATCAGTTCTCTTGGCTCTCTATACATCTATACCTATTATGAATGCATTTTGAAAACAGTGTCTACTGGTAGAGTGTTCTGATTATGTTCCTTATATCAGTGTCATAACATCTGTCTTGGATCATAAGAAATTCTCTGATGAGAAAAAAATGAATGTAAATTTGTCTTTGTAGAACAATATAAATACCATGTATTATGCCAAAAGACACAGAGGCCAACCGAGACCACTGAAGCTAAATTAAGGGAGTCTTTATTACCGGCCAGGACCGCACAGAGTTAACACAGAACTCTCAATGTGCGGCCCGAGCCCAAGGACATAGGGCTTTTCATAATGAGCATGCAGGCAAGTGGGGAGTACAGAAGCAGAATTGCCCCATTATTGTAAAAAGGCTACAAAGTGATAAAGAGAGCGGCCCTTATTCTGGTGTGTAGGACAACATTTGTTACTTTCAAGCAAGGTTTAGGGTTGTAGCGGATTTTCAAGGGAATAACCATTATCTCAAGGACAAAGTATGTAAACTGTATCATAAATAACGATTAACAGGGAACATTAACGCTTGTCTTCTATTTGTTTTTTCCTTACACCTGAGGGTAGTCACGGAGCCCTCTGAGTTCAGGCCCAGAAGGTAAACTCTGGGTCAATATGGAAGGACTGATGCTAAATTCGTGTGCAATCCCATCAAGTTTAGGGGCACCTGGGTGGCTCAGCTGGTTGAGTATTCAACTTTGGCTCAGGTTATGATCTCATGGTTTGTGAGTTTGAGACCCCATGGGGCTCTGCACTGGTGGTGTGGAGCCTGCTTGGGATTCTCTCCTTCTATCTCTCTCGCTCTATCTCAAAATAAATAAATAAACTTAAAAAAATAAATACTGGGGCCCCTGGGTGGCTCAGTCAGTTAAGCATCCACTTAGGCTCAGGTCATGATCTCACAGTTCGTGGATTCCAGTCCTGTGTAGGGCTCTGTGCTCACAGTTTAGAGCCTGGAAACTGTTTCGACTCTGTGTTTCCCTCTCTCTGTGCCCCTCTTCTGCTCATGCTCTGTCTCTCTCTCAAATGTAAATAAACGTTAATAAATAAATAAATAAACAAACAAACAAGCAAATAAATAAATAAATGCCATGAAGTTTAAATGCTTTTTAAAGAAGATGCCACAGAAGCAAACGGTAAAATAGAACACGGTGACATACATATGCTGCAAAGTTGGTAAATCTATGTGTGTATCTGTTGGATGACTCTGCATTTATATAGGTTGAACACAAATGTTTGTTGAAGCATATAGAAATAATAACTTGTAAGATCACTTTCACTCTTTAAAAATGTTGCTAAATACTTGTTGGTTTTTGCCCTTTGGATCTAGAAATAAATTAGGAGTCTTTTGTCTTTATTTTCCATTAAATGTTCTTTTTATATGAGTTCAGGTCATTAGATTAAAATCAACGCAAAGGCAAAATTATATTGTGCCTACACAGTAGGTTCTCACATCTTGCATTCCAATTCCTCTCCAGGCCAGGATACTTTATATTTTCTATATCCCTTCAAATTTATATTTTAATATTTTCCTTTCCCAAAATACAATTAATATTTGCATATGGGACACTTTTAGCATGGTTTTTGTGATAAACTTTTTGGAATTCTGTTGAAACTATGCACTCTTCTTGCCAATGGAGGATGTGAGGGGTGGGGATAGAAAATATGATGGAAAACATTTCTCGAAGAGATTATGTAATTTTTTTTCTTTTGACAGAAAATCAGCCACTGCTATTTTACAAGTCATCTGTTTTCTGTGGAAGCCTAAATGCCATTGGCCAGCTGGGCAAACCATGAAATACTCTTCACGACAGGGTGCTCAAGGTTGATAACAGACAGGTTTGGATGAGAAGACATAGAGGAGTCACAGAGCATGAAGTGACAGACAACATTGAGCTGAAGCAACTCTCAAACTCTGAAGGATTTTAGTTTCTGCACATCTCAATGAAAGGGTTAACTCAAGAAAAAAGCATGCAATTTACTTCTCTGATAATTAAAGTCTTAAGTGCCTTGGATTTCAGAAATTCATTAGTTACATATTTGTTTCTTTAGTTTGTGTAATGCCTATATGGACAATTTCTATTTAAATTCTCCTTTATTTTACTTAATCTTTCAGGAGTTTAAGGTTTCTGCCTTATTTAGGTATTCTATCCTTGAGAAATCATTTGGGCACATAGAGTCTTCAACTTAGAGATAAATGGGTCATTCAGAGCCAGCTTACATTACACTGCCCCCCAGGCTATGAAAACATAAAGCTCAACACAAAATAATTCACAAAAAAAATTCAGCTCTTACATATTACCTTTTTCCATTATTACTTTTAGTAAACACTTTGATCTAGAAGCTAGTGAAAAAATAAATATAATCTAAATCATTTATTATATAAGATACATGAATATGGTGAAGTTAAGGATATAAATCAAGGGAAAAAAACAAATGAAAATTTAATACATTGCATTAAAAATGGACACTTCCTGAAATACATCAACTTTTCAGATTATGTTCAAAAATTAAACAAGTAATTTATATTGTAAAATAACTCAATAAATAAAGTACAGATCAGCATTCCCCATGGAGTGTTTTGAGAAAACTACTCCTTTTCTATAATCTGTTCAAAATGGCTCATTCCATTGCCAAACAATTTGGCACACTCCGTATACTGTACCTTTTAGGGGACAGATTTTTCGTATATTCATTTTAAATGTAACTAAGACAATTTTCCTTATAGATACCTGCTAATTTATCACCCACATTTACCAGAGTTATACATTCACCAGGCCATTTTTTCCTTGAAAATCTACTGCCATCTCATGAAATAAATCTCTTAAGAATAAACTTAAGGATGGGAAAGGGTTCCCAGGTGGTTCATTCAGTTAAGGCTCGATTTTGGCTCAGGCCGTGACCTCACAGTTTGTGGGTTCAAGCACTGCACTGGGCTCTGTGCTGACACCTCAGAGCCCAAAGCCTGCTTTCAGTTTTTCCAGAGATGCACCCTCCAGTCTCCTGTCTGAGGACATGGGGCGGGCATTAAAATTTCATGTCAGCATCCCAGGAACAAACTAGACAAAGAACTGAAGCCTTCTCCACTCCGGTACTTAAAAGTTCAATTGATCCCTCTGTGCATCATCCTGAGCATTAACACTTTTTACTGTCATGTCTGGTAGTTATTCCAAAACCTCTGCTTTTAAGTTTCCAAAACTTGTATTTCATAAGTATGGTGTCCGCCTAGATGGAAATTCAGAGAGTGAGCAAAAAGTTTTCATGATTTCATAAAAAGACTAGATATGGGAACTGGAAGCCCAAAGGCTCCATCAAAAGATTTGGTTTCTTTTTTCTATTAACCTTCTCATTTTTCAGTACAGTATTGTATCAATTAAAAACAGAAGCAATAACAAACCAACAATTATAAGTGCTGATTGAAAAATACCAAATATCAAAAGATGCTGAGTAATTTTTTAAATATTAGCATATCATTTTCAATTGATTAAATAAATATTGTTTGGTATGATCTACTTCAATTATCAAGTCCTTAAATAACAAAATATTAACTTATTTCACTTATTTCATATATTTCATTCCAAATTCTTCATTTCAGGACAAGGACATGTCTGGGGCCACATTTAGGCATACATGGGCCACCAATGATATCAGACAGAAACTCTCCTGTAATCTGAATACTATTTTCTTTTACGGAAAAGAATTTTCACATGAAGCTTTTATCATTTTTTCCATTTTGTCTTGCTTTTAACAAAATAACTTTACAGACATAAAAGCTCTCTCTTTTTCTTGAAAGTCTGTTCCAACAGAAGATCCAATAGAACATTTATTTTTTTTATATGATCCCATGATTGTTTGAAGTCTCTTTCTCAACTCCTCAGTTTGGGCTTCCAGCCATGGGAGAGAACACCAACATCTTACTTTTGATGTTTTCCTTCAAATGAAGAAAAATCCTCTCATTCAATCCTTGTTAAAAACCCATAATATTACAACATAATGCTTGCAATTAACATAGCTATTCATACAATCCTCATCTATTCAAAATAGCAAATGGTTCAACACTGCAAATGACAATACTCTGCCAACATTATGTATCAGTGGGCAATACCCTGAATCATTTGACATGTAAGTAACCAGACTCCTGGCAGAAGTGGTCAATATTAGAAAATCCTAGTTTCTTCCAAAACCACAACATGTAAGTAAAGATGATCCTGATCTCCTCTTACATTATGTCTCTCTCAGAACTTAGGTTCAGCACTGTCTCTTTCCCTATAAAATCAGTCAGCATATAAGTTGTTTTGATGAAAAAAATCAAGGACAATAAGGGAGGTCAAGCATAGACCTGCAAGTAAAGATGATTCATCACCTTTGCTAAAAAGTAGGCAAAAGATATGAACATAAGGATTGAATGAGTTTAAACGGAACAACCATAATACATTTATTTTTAAAAGGAGACTAATTCTGAAAAGTAATCCTCAAATATGTAACAAAACTGGAAAATATATGAAAATACATCTTAAAAGAATGATGTGACCAGCATTTTCACTTGCGGGATACATATAAAAACTCTTCTGCAGTTTATAATTATAATACTATTTATAGAGTAGGCTGCTGTTGACATTTTGGCTCATAGAACAATTTTTCTTCACTGAAAATATAACCACCGTCTCAAGTATACCAGATGCCAGGTTGCCTTATTTATTGGTATTTCCAAATTTTATATTGATTTCCTCAGTTGCTCTTCATGTGTCTTAGGTATAACTACCCAGAAAACAAACAAACAAACATAAACATATGCATCCAGAATTGAGGTTTTTTTTCTTGTTTGGAAAGTTATTTAGTCTCCTGAAAATCAGCTTAGCAACCCGTTAAAGTTTAGTTACTGAACACCTTTGTCTGGATTAATGTTATGAGGCCATTTTCCATTTTGTTTACTTTTTCCATATTCAAATTAATTTTGAGGGTTCAGTTCAAAAAAATATTTTGCAAATGACAGTAAGCATTTTCCAAACTGAGTATCATCCACACATCATGTGCTCTTTAACAAGAACAAAATAAGCATGCTCATTCAGTCATAATTATATTCAGTCAATCAGAAACATCATCTGCCATCTTTTAAGGAACAGACCCACCAGGGGGTGTGAAGAACCTTGACATGGGCAGAGCATGGAATGACAGTTTCCTCACTTAATGTGACTATAAGGTTTTCCTCAATTACCTCAAGAATCTTAGGTTTTCCAAATGAGTTTAAGTGAAGTTTAGAAAAATTCCTGAAAAGAAACCGAGTAGGCTCTTGGATTCAGTATCTATTGAAAGCTGTTCGAATTCTCATGGTGTTTCATACACTCAGTCCACAGAAATATAGCTTCACGATTGTTTCTTTTCCGAAACAACTTGCTGGATAAGAAATAAAGTCCTTAGTATTTATTATGTGTATTGATAAGTGAATATATTTTTATAAATAGAGCCAAATAATTCTTTTGTTTTATTCCTAAGGTTCAAAGGGTATGGTTTTGAAGCATACCCCACAATTAGGTAATTAGATAATTCAATTAGATTATTTTCCAGAAAAAAAGAAGAGGTTACCTAAGAGTAATGATGTGATGAACTACAGAATTATTTTTCTTCACATTGCCATGGGAAATTGCAGAGGGATATATTGTAAGATTTAACCTAAGAAAGTTTCTTTTTCTCTATGTCCCTAAATTATGCGTACCATTCAGTGCCCTGCAATGACTGGAGAGAAATTAGTGGGACTTTTAAGTCAAATGACTATTAGAGCTAACTTTTGAGGAATTTGCAAGAAATATCTTTCTTTAATCTTTTTCCAAAATTAAGCAAGAATGATTGGTTGGCATAGAGTTTAGATATTGATAGGAAAAAAAAATATGCCAATACAATTGCTGGACTCAAGGACAAACAAAAACTTTCTAAAATGCTATATGTTCCACTAGAATTAAACAATTTATGTCATCAGAGGCTTTTCTTAAGGCAGTGCAAATAAAAGTCTCCTCAATTTCCCTTACGTCTATGTGAGGCAAACGATTTTCAGAGTCAAGATCACTGAAGATATTCTTAGAGAAGGGAAAGAGAACGTGTAATAGCACATAGTCACCAGAGCACCACATTACTGCTCCTCTGGTTCCTCAGTGGAGAACTATGGCGGTTAAATAATAAATATCCTGCTCAAATTCTTACCTACCCAGAACCACACAATGTGACGTTATTTAGAAATAGGGTGTTTGCAGATTTAATTAGTCAAGTTAGAATAAGGTCATGGTGGATTAAAGTGAAGCCATAAATTCTCTGACTGATGTATAAGATGAGAAGACATACACCCACTCAAGGAAGTCATGTGATGATGGAGGTGGACTGGAGTCATGCAGCCACAAGCCAAGGAACACCAGAGGTTTCTAGCAATGCCACAGCCAAGAACAGGGGTGTGGGACAGTTTCTTTCTCAGAGTCTCTGCAAGGAATCTGCTGACACTTTGATATCAGACTTCTGGTCTCCTACACTATGAGAGAGTAAATTTCTGTTGTTTTAAGCTAACGTGTTTGTTGTACTTGTTACAGTGGCCTTTAGAAACTGACATGGAGGGACCTGTGGGTGGCTCAGTCGGTTAAGCGGCTGACTTCAGTTCAGGTCATGATCTCATGATTCGTGGGTTCAAGCTCAGCAATGGGCTCTGTGCTGACAGCCAGCTCAGAGCCTGGAGCCTGTCTTCAGATTCTGTGTCTCCCTCTCTCTGACCCTCCTCTGCTCACTCTCTCTCTCTCTCTCTCTCTCACTCAGAAATAAATTTTAAAAATATATTTAAAAAAAGAAACTGACATAGGGGTCTAGTGAGGATGTTAATGAAGTAGAAGAGCAATAGAAATAGTAAAATTGATTTGGGAACATAAAAGTGAAATGAGTACAGTTCTTATACCAAAATATTTGCTCTTAAATATCTAAAATAATGCTGTCTAATATTTACCTTAATATTATTGAAGAAAATAGAATGTCTATCTACAAATACATACACATACTCATATATACCTACATAGGTAATACCATTTCCTAAATTAATGTTTATTTCTAACTTACGTGAGCACATTGGCCAAAAACAAATTATGTCTACTGGGTTTCCTTGAATTACCTTAGTAAGAAACTGAAAGGTGTGTGGGCATTGGGAACTTGTGGGAATCAGAACCACTCCTTAGTGAGATCCTGGCAGCTATGACTTTAAATCTTTTGTGTATGTTTCTAAATCTGTGAAACAAAACCATCGGCCAAAATGCATTCTAACAGACCGTCTAATGAACTAATCACATGATTTCCCTACTAAATAAATATTAACAGTTTTATTTCTCTGAGAATTCTGTATAATATTTTCTTATGTGAGAATTTAAAAAAATAGGACTGTATTTCATTCCAATTTTCTCTAGAAGGAATAAAGTATCATTGCCATTTAGAATGTGTATTTCCATTGATCTGACAAATGTTTACTATTTCATATGTATTAAAGTCACTGTTTCTTCTTGCACAAATATTTGCAACATAAGAATGACCTGGTGCAGTGGCCAGGTGTGAATAGAGTTTCCCTACAGCAGAATCATCATATAAAAGATATTACGAAACAATGTGTTTTGAACTATAGGAGAGTACATAATATAGTAGTTACATAATACGTGATCATTTGTCAAAGCCAAATAATTGTATCAGCTGTGTGCTTCAAAGGCATTTGTGTTCTTTGTATCTCAGTCACAAAATCTCTGTAGCATTCGGTGGTTTGCATGTATTTTACTAAGGGACTTCATTGAAGGACAATTGTTCAAAGCCATGCTAAATACTTTCTAACGTACAGCTGTCTTGCAGTTTGGATTAGCGTCTTCAGGGAGGAACCATAACGCAAGGCACTGCCCTTTACTGAGTCGGTGCTATGTCCGAAACAAATACCACATGTGTAATCTAAATTTTTTTTTTTTATGTTTTATTTATTTCTAGGAGAAAGAGAGAGACAGCGTGAACGGGGGAGGGTCAGAGAGAGGGAGTCACAGACTGAAACAGGCTCCAGGCTCTGAGCTGGCAGTCAGCACAGAGCCTGATGCGGGGCTCGGTCCCATGAATCCTGAGATCATGACCTGAGCTGAAATCATGAGTCAGACACTTAACCAACTGAGCCACCCAGGAGCCCTGTGATAGCTTTTAGAAATTATACTTTATGATAAAAAAATCTATGTCTGACAGTAAGCACATGTATTTTTCTTCTCCTAGGATTCTTTATTTTTAAAATAATTTACTCCTTTATTATGGAAATACTATATATAAGAAAATGAGGTAAATAACTAACACTGATGAAATGACACTTCAATACATACTGACTGTGTCTCGTTATAAAACTTCCACTTATTTATTTATTCAATTATGAGTATCTAAATTTAAATTTGGAACCATTAAATGGGAAAATTTAATACATGAACAGTATTTTGCCACTTAGTCTTTGGGTGGCAGTTAATATGTAAAATATTAAAAATGGCTCTGAAGCGTTTTGCTGTTTACGTTTTTTACTATATTAAAATGTATTCTTTTTATGACTGTCTACTTATGCAGGCTTTCTGGATTTGGGTATTTTAAATATCATAAATATGATGTAGGGAAATACATTCAATGCAAAACCTTCAATTATAAAACATAATCATCTTGCCTTGTGTGATTTTATTCTGGGTGTACATATGCAGTTTAAATTTATACATGCATGCACATCACTTGAAATTGTTCTCCATTTTTAAGAAAGATAATTTTCCAGCCCTTCAAGAAATAAATATGAATGTTCCTTTACCCAACCCCCTGTTGCAAGTTATCAAATTCTAGGAGAATTAAGGACAGCAAATTTTGTATTAGTTTGTAGCTGTGGCATTTTAGAGCAGGCAAATTCAACTTGCAAATTGGAGCCCAGCTGCTGGTTTAAATCAGCTGAAAATGAAAAGAGAACATCTTATTGAAATGTTCATTTGATATAGGTGAATATCTTTCCAAGAGGAATAATGTGAACTCAATTTATAGGGAGAACTAAGACGATAAGTCAGGAGCAGTGTCTAGATCCCAAGAACACATCAAAAAGGACAAAATATAAATTATAAAACATTGAAGTATCAAAGAGATTATGCTCTGATAGACTGAGAAGCAATCTAAAAGATATTTGCTTTTTGTGTTCTCTCATCACTCATGAGTTAAGTGAGGGATGACGGGAGCGGAGATTCATTTATTTACCTATTGCCAATGAAGCCTGACTTTCGTCAGACGAACCTCCCTGCACTCACCTCGGAGGCATTCGTATCTCTGTTTCTCATGACAACATAATGGCATGTTCTGTTCCAGTGATCTCCTATTTGTCAGAATTATCATGTTGCTCAAATTTCAAAGACTCTTAAGTTAACACAGATGTACTCCAGCTTTGGAAGGCACAGCTCAAGTAGAAGGTCCTGAGCCATTGGCTACAACAGGTATAAAGGAAGTCACGGGACATCTGTGAAAAGTTAACTCCATTGCAAAAAAAAAAAAAAAAAAAATCTGATCATGAAATCATGCACCAAATGTGTTCACTTGTTCAATCATGTTTTCACATATTTTTTTTAATCCTCTTGATGGGCAAGGCAAGGTTATTACCAGATGGACACTTGGCAGGTAAGAAGTAAGAGTGAACTAGGTGGTCAAGACACGGTCATTTGAAAGTTGCCACTAGTTGACTTCTACCAGGTTGTTGATGCCGCAAAGAATATGTTCATGGATGCTAGGCTGCCTTTAGTGAAGAAGTTAATTGAACTTCACTGTTGAAATTCTGACACCCAATGCACATAATTTCCTAGAGCGTGTCCAGGGGGAGTAAGTCCCAGTTGCCTGCACTGGAAAACCACTCATTAATGCACTCTATTGACTTTTCCTCCTTTCTCTTGTTAGTATCTCTGTGCCTTCAAACTGGCTTTCTGGGATCAACTTCCCAATAAATCACCTGCACCTCTTCTCAGAGCCTCCCACGATACTCAAACTAAGACAAATATAGTATTCCATCAAGATTATATCTCAGTGCATTAAGTCCCTCCCCATCAGTGACATTTATGTTGTTTGCACTGTTTGATTGCTCTGAACAAGGCTACTGTGAGCATTCTTCTGTGCACCTCCTCAAGTTCAGCATCAGCTTACAAAGTTTGGAGGAATAACACTCCACTATTAGTAGTGGTTATTCCTCTTAGGTAGGATTAGAGAGCATTGAACTCTCCATGGAAACATTTCTTATGCTGAATCTTTTACCATGTACATGTATTTGTAATTAGAATTTTATATATGGATATGCATATGCATATGTGTATTATATAAATGAATGTATATGAATATTCATATATATTAATAGGGATGAAATTAAATATAGAATTAAAAGCTATATAAATACTTGAATATATGTCTTTTGTCACGCAACTGGCAGGAGAGCATAATGTTTAGAGTGTGCACTCTAGTAAAATATTGCCTACGTTCAAATCCTATATAGGCCCTCTACTGACTGCATGACCAGGGACAAAGCATAGAACTTAACACTGCCTCAGTTTCTCCATATGTAAAGGAGTTAGTAATAACTCTCAGGTTTGCTATAAGGAATAAACATATATGTATATGTATATATCACTAAAAATTTTTGTATAGCACTTAGCATTACATGAGTTCACTATTAGTATCTGCTTAGGTTTAATGGAAATATATTGAAAACTTAATTAGCAGGCATATAGATAAACAAGATATGGCTTTTTCCTTTGAAGATAATTACTATTGACTAGGAAAGATAAGGCACCAACCCAAACTCCTTTAACATACACAAGCACATATGTGATTGATGCAGTGATAGTGATATAAAAGAAAATGCCATAGGATTTGGTCCGAAGAGAACGTTTGTCGTGGCAGATTGACAAACATTTCAATGACGGTGTAGAATCTAATTTATTTTTGTAGAAAAAATATCAGTCAGTACCCAATGAAGGGGAATATTTTGAAGACAGAATCATCCCTGAATAAAATGACTGCTAACTCATTTATAAATTATTTTAAATATTGACTTTGCCTAAGCAATAATTCTTATACTTGAAGATTGTACCCTTCTCATTGTTAGGGCACAATATCTATCCAAAGCTACTCTTAATTTTTTAATCTCTTACTTAAATGAGTTATATTTTTCTAGGTGTAGTAATAATGAATTATTTAAACATATCTGCCATTTTTTGTGTATCATGCCTATATTGTAAAATAAGATTACTATTTTCAACTTAGGGAATTCAAAGTTATATAAATAAGAACTAAATGGGAAAAGCATGTGTGATTTGCCAATTTCTCATATCCAATTACAGTCTCTTTTTTATTACATTCTAAAAGCACAGATCAAAAATCTGCAAAAATTACTGAAACCCCCCAAAGTCTTCCCGTCCAGCACCATTCCTTTCAAACCATAAGATTATATCATACCATCGCTTAACAAGCATTATAAAACACCGATATCCCAAATGTGGGATGGTGTCACTGTTCATCTTTTACACCTTAGTGTTGAAGCTAATGTTAGTTTATCATTTGTGAGCTGAAATTGAAATTAACTTGGAAGAAGGTGCTATAGACCAAATGTCTGTCCCTACTCACAATTCATATGTTGAAACCTATCCTCAGGGTGGTAGTTTTTGGAAGTGGAGCTTTTGGTGGATAACCAGGTCATGAGAGCTCAACTCTAATGAATGGGATTAGTGTCCTTATTAAAGAGACCCCAGAGAGGGTCTCCTTTCACTATGTGAAGGCACAGGAAAAGATCTATTAACCAGGAACCCAGCTTTCACCAAACACCAAAAGTAATGGCACCTTGATTAACTTTCCAGCCTCCAGAACTGTGAGGAATAAATTTCTGTTATTTTTAAGCTACCCACTCTATGGTATTCTGTTATAGAAGCTCGATTGGACTAAGACTGAATATAAAAGCTGATAGAGACTTAGGCCCCCAGATACAGAAGGAGGACAACCTTGGGTCTGTGGGGGAGGTGCATATCCTGGAAGGAGAGAACGAATTCTTCCCACTTCACATTTTTTGTTATTGTTATAATTGTGCCAACTGTGTATTTTGGCATAATGTAATGCCATGATTTATAGGCTCACTTGAAATATATGTAATATTTTCATTGGAAATTGTTAGTGCCTGGTGCCATGCCAGCTGCATAGATCAGAGAGAGAGAGAAGGAGATACAGAATCTGAAGCAGGCTCCAGGCTTTGAGATGTTTGTTAGCACAGAGCCTGACGCGGAGCTTGAACCCATGAACTGCAAGACCATGACCTGAGCTGAAGTTGAATGTTCAACCAACTGAGCCACACAGGTGCCCCCTGCCTTGCCCTTTTTGATAAAAAAGGGGAGAGAGAGAAAAAAAAAAAAACAGCCAGAGAGAACATTAGCAGTGGTTATTTCTTTTCAAATCATGACCAATGTCTTCCAGAAGCATTGGTAGTTTTTAGAGAATAATCATATATCTAAACTTTTTTCTTGTATTATGACTAGCATGGCACCATTCACAATCAAGGCTTTTTTTTTTTCTTTTCTTTCATTTTTCTTTTCTGTCCCTTTCTCTGTCTCCCTTTCTGTCTGTCTGTCTCTCTCTCTCTGTCTCTTTGTCAATGCATTAGAAAGTACTCTACCAGGAATTTTCAGACTGCACATCGATTGTGATTTCCTTCACTTTTCTTTCCACAGGCATACAAATTCTAGAAAATCAATATTCTTTCTTATATAGTTTTGGAAAAATTAGGGTTTTGTTTACTATTGTCACAGTAATATTAAACTGCAGATTTTGACACCTTTCTGCTCAAAAATAACTTTTGACTTCTCTTCTGTCCTGTTGACTACCTCAGCCATTCTTGGGAAAATGATCACCAAATTAGTAGCTCAGACCCATTAAAGAAGGCATAGGACAATCAAAATAAAATGAAAAACTTTAAATCAGGTTTTATTATTTTTTTGTAAAGCAAATTATTTCTAAAATGTATTTAATAAAATTACATATTAGTTTTGTCACATATACTAGTTTATCAACTAGTTTAATGAGAAACTACTGGCATAAAAATAATATGAGCTTTAAGATTCTTGTCAAGATAAACTTACTTAGTTTTTCAATGCTCTGTAACTATTTTCAGACTATTTACATCTTTGCCAGAATGTGCCACCTGCCATTTACTAAACATTGTACCTATTTTCCACTTTCATGACTTTGCTCATGCTATTTTCCAGGTGTTCATCACCAACACCTGTGGATGAGACAAGGCTGAGTTTATAGCTTTCCACGACAAAGGATTGTCTCCAAGTGAAGAAGGGAAAGTAAGAACTATTGAGCTTTGGATGGGTGGTTTAAAGTGCATCGTTCATTGCAGGAGATTGATTAATATTGGGGAAGAATGTTAATGTAATGGCCCAGGATTTGTGAAAATGGTAAGGTTAGAATTTTGGCCAGGGGTTCAAATAATTTTAGAGTACAGACTGTTGATGTTTTCCACTGAAGAGTTGTTGGGACTGTCAGAAAATTCCAGTAACAAACAATCAAGCCAGTTGCTTCCAGAATAGCCCTGGAAGGGTGAATAAATGTGAACGAAGCCAGAAATAGTAAAGTCATGTTGAAGTAGACTGTAAGTTTGGGTTTAGGTTGTCAACATCCAGGCCAAGTGTTGAGGTAGATAGCCCTGGTTCTCAGTTCCCCTTGCTGACCTACCTCAGGGAATTTTAAGATTTAAGGCTAAATTCTACCCTCAGATGTTTATCAAGTCATAAGTCTTTAGGAATTCTTCACTTGTAGCCAAGAGAAGCAAAGAAAATAAAACAAAATGAGATAGAGGCTAGAGAGTACCTGGAAGTGACAGGAATTTTGTTTCTTTGATTCATTTCCTAGCCAATGGCAGAAATAATTGCCATATTTACTATTTACAAAATATTGTCAAGTCTTTGTACATGATTTTGTCATTGCAAAACCAGTGGAACCCTTCTATATGGAACTCTCAGCTCAAAAATTATAATAAAGTGGTACCTAAGTATTAAAAAAAAAGTGTTGGGCAAATGCTCCTTGAATATCGATTAAATAAATAATTCATTTGTGTATATATAATCACAACTAACATACGGATATTTGTGTTTATTTGTTTTAGACCCTGAATCAAGAGTTCAAAAAAAAAAAAAACCTTCACATTCCAAGGCAAAGGTTTATATTTGTAGGGCATAGAATCCAATTTGTGTGTGTGTGTGTGTGTGTGTGTGTGTGTACACTCACCAAAAACTATATACATATATATGACACAGGGATAATATCTATTAATGTTCTTGACTGTGAACTTTTCACTTATTTTTAAGCTGGTTGGGGTGAAAAGGCGTAATTAGCAGACACTTTAGCAGCTCCCTCATCTTTTCTTTTTTAATGTTTATTTATTTCTGAAAGAGAGTGAGCAAGAGAGGTGCAGAGAAGGGGACAGAGGATCTGAACCCAGACTCTACACTGACAGCTGAGAGCCTGACGCGGGGCTCAAACTCACGAACATGTGAGATCATGACCTGAGCCAAAGTCTGATTGCTCAACCAACTGAGTGACCCAGGTGCCCCTAAGCAGCTATCTCCTCTTTCTCACATATGTGGCCAGGAAAGGGATACTTTCTAGCTGCTAGGCAGAAATAGTCATAGATGTTAAATGGTGAGAATATGGTCCTTTCATGAGCATTTTGCTTCCTCAGCTTCAAAGAGGAACTTTACTTATTCGGAATACTCATGAAAGCAGTAATGAAATAAGCCAGATTGAAAGATAAATACTATATGATTTCACTTAAATGTGGAATAAAATAAAATGAGCAAATAAAGCAAAACTCATAGATGCAGTGAACAGAATGGAGATTGCTAGAGAGGAGGGGAGTCCAAAGGTACCAACTTGCAGGTACAAAATAAGTAAGTCATGGAGGTAAAAGGAGCATCACGTGACTGTGGCCAACGATATTGTAATGCACCCTTGAAAGCTGCCAAAGGAATAAAATCCTAAATGCTCTCATCACAAGAAAAACAAAAGTGTAACTTCCTTTGGCAGTGGATGGTGAGTAGACTTGTGATTATTTCCCAGTGTCCACAAATCTCGAATTATTACATCGGACACCTGAACCTAATACACTACAGGTCAATTACGCCTCAATTTAAAAAGAAAAAAAGGAAAGAAAAGGAAAAAAAGAAGAAGAAAAGCAGTGCTTTTGTGAAGGTGGCCTCAGGCAGCAAGTTGAAGCTGGAAACAATGGCCTGGAGTAGATCTGCCTTCTCTTGCTTCACAAACTCACCTCCCTCCCGGGCAGCCACCTTTGTTCCTTTTCAGAATTCTAATTCCCTCATAACAAAATTTCCTTGCAAGAAAGGATCTGATCTCAGTCATTTACGGCAGAGAATAAATATAAATCAATGAGCTACCTCCCCGATGTACTTGTATTTTTAGTTTCCAGTGGTATTGTGGAATAAAATACTATCTGTCCTCATTAAAGGAATTGCAGGCATCGGCTTTGCAGATGAGAAGACGTGTGCAGAAGAGAGTTGTCTTTCATGTATGAAATCAGGCCACCTGCGTTGGGTTTCACTGTTCTCATTGTGTTCTCAATATAACCTTTGGTGTGTAAATCTAGAAATAGTAGCCTTTGAATTTTACTTTAATTACCAGAAACATTGGAAATGAACTCCATCTTTAAATAGATTATTGCACCCAATGAAGTCTGTGTATTACGAATTATAGAATATAGGATTTAGGGACAGCCTGAGTAGTATGCAGAAGGGTCATTTCACAATATGTATGCAGCATATTGTCTATGATGATACTACTAATAATAACAGCTAGAATGCAGTGGAGAAAAAAAAAGGCGGTGATATCTTCCAAAGAGGATTGGGTGCATTGAGGTCATTAGCAGCAGAGTAAGAACTAAAACATGTAAAGCACAACAAGGCAAAGGCTGATTCCCATTGGGCAACATTTTAGATCACTTCTGAATAGAAGTCATCCAAGATACATTGGCCTGTAAGGGAAATAGAGGAAAGAAAGCTATTCTGATTAATAAATAGAATTTAGCAGCTGACAGTTTAAATCAGTGTAAAAGTTGAAAAGAATAATCCAGAGTAACTAGCTGCTTTTTTTTCACTGTAAAATTTGACTTTCTTTGAACGCATTCCAAATTGGTTTCTATTACAAAATCAGTAGTTAGGAAGCAAAGTAGTTTCATTTTTTTGACCTACTGAACACACAGCAGAAATTATAGCCTGACAAATAAAGCGTCCATGTTTTGATAAAGAACACATTTCACTAAAGGGAAAATCTTAATAGAGATAACAGGTTGGTAAAGTTTTAAAGCAAATACAGGACTTGACAAATAAAACTCCTCCTTATAAGAAGGAAAACAGTCTGGTTTCAGCACCAGGCTTGTCTCTATTCTCCCCACATGCCTGTTTTATTTAGCCTTTATATTCCATTACTCATCAAATCTATTTGTGATGGGTTCACCTTCATCCAGATCTGTTGAAATAAATTTCTAGGCCCAAGATGGAGCCGCTTCTGCCTGGAAAGCCACATCAGCAACCCAAAACCTTGATAACTTCCATGTCCCTGGAAATGCTCCGCTTGACAGAAAGCTGCATATTCAGTCAGCCGGTCCCTAGGTCCCAAGGCAACTAGGCTTTACACTCATATCCTTGCTCCTCATTCATTTGCTACCTTTCCTATTAAAGTTTCCTGCATTTTGCCCTATTTTGCAGTTCTCCAGACCCTTGGGGAACAAGACTGCCCTCTCCATGAAGTGTTAAATTATAAAATTGGTTTGTATCACCTAAATTGTCATTTTAAGTCACTTTTAACAGAACAAAATAATTTACCCGCATTCATTCTTAAGTGTTACACATAAGGTTCTGCACTGTTATATATTGATACATGTATTTCTCTCTCTCTCTCTCTCTCTCTCTCTCTCTCTCTCTCTCTCTCTCACACACACACACACACACACACACACACACAGGAAAAATTCAAAGCAAAACTATAAGGAGACATATTGTTTGTCAAAAATCCGGTAATTCCCTCTTTTTTTTTTCTTCCTTTGACCAGTATGTGTCTGACCCAATTTTTGCAGGAGACAGCTTCAGAAAGAGCTATTTTAAAATTCATTCTAACTGTCTATGCGAAGAATGTAGCTTATAGAAAATCCCATGAAGATTGTACCATATATTACAGAGGGCAGGAGAAAAGAATATATTACAAGAGAATATAGTCACGAGTGACATATTATATTTCATAGCTATGTTGACACAATACTAGATACTTTCCTCAAGTGCCAGCCTTTTCATGAAACTTTGTCTAAAAAGGCTTCTCCCTTTTCCAAACCTCACCTTTCTTAGAGACATTATTACTCGCACTGACAAAATTAAACATTCATACTTATCTTTTAATTGTTCCATAAACATTAATTTTGTCTCTTTAATAAAGACCAAAATCTTCAGGGAGAGCAACTTGTCTACACTTCAAAAACTTTAATTAAAGTACTTGTGGTGTGGAGCACATACTGAATTCTTAATAAATATCTGCTAATGCTGATATGCTAAATAGTTTTTTAAAAGAGATAGAGGAAGGAAAAAGGGAAGAAAGAAGAAAGGAAGGAAAGAGAGAAAGTAAAGTGGGGGTAAGGTGTGGGGGAAAGAAAGAAACAAAGAGAAAAAAAAAGAAAATATGTAATTTAAAATATAAGTCAGAAGCGGGGGTGGAGGGTAATATAGGTGAAGGGGGATCAAGAGGGACAAACCTCCAGTTATAAATAAGTCTTAAGAATGTAGTGTAAGGCATGATGACTCTAGTTAATACTACTGTTTTGCATATTGAAAGTTGCTGAGACTAAATCATAAAAGGTCTCATCACAAGAAAAAAATACTGTGGTTGTTATGATGACAGGTGTTAACTACAGTAATTGTGGTGATCGTTTTGCAATATACACAAATATCAAATCATTGCATTGTACGCTTGAAAATAATATAATGATATAGGTCTATGATACCCAATAAAAAAACATAACTATAAAAAACAAAATAGAATTAATAAAACGAAATCAGAAACGCGTTTTGTAGTCTGGCTATTACCAAAAACATCCCAAAGCTTCTCAGTAGAAAGTGATTCCACTCACTCAATTTTTTTTTTTTTTCTGAGAGAGAGAGAGAGACAGCGTGAGCAGGGAAGAGTCAGAGAGAGAGGGAAACACAGAATGTGAAGCAGCTCCAGGCTCTGAGCTGGCTGTCAGCACAGAGCCCAACACGGGACTCAAATGCACGAACCGTGAGATCATGACCTGAGCCGAAGCCAGACACTTAACTGACTGAACCACCCAGGCACCCCCCATCACACACTAAAATGTATATGGAATGTAGAATATGTCTGTGTATAGAAAATCTTGTGAATGTTGAATTTTATCTCTAAATTGGTCATTGATAATATATTCACACAGGAGTATTTTCTTTTAATTCTTGTTACAAAATTGGTATTAGTTAATCAGTGGTGATTTCAAACATATATTTGTTCAAAGGCAACATTTACATACTATTCTTTATAATGTAATGTAATACAATATAATAAACTTGACTATTCAAATCAGTTCTATAAAAAAGGAATGACTAGGACAAAGTAATACATTTATTTACCAAAAACGTTGAACTTATCAATTCCACTCTGGAAGGTAGAAGGTTTATCTCCAGAAAGTTTCTGGAATCCCACCATTTTCTATATATTTATTACGTCAGCAATGTGTTCAGCCTCCCGTTTTCTACCATCTTGATTTGTCCATGCCCCTAACAAAATCCGACTGAAGCTTTATATCTCACCCCCCCACTGGGGGAGGGCTACTCTGGGGCATCACCACAGCTCATCCTTCTGCTTTCTCTTGCTTCACATCTGTTTCCCAGTTCTATAGGACTATGCACTCAACATAAGATGATACTATTCTTTCTATCATATTGAGATAATTTTTTTTTTACAAATAGTTTATTGTCAAATTAGTTTCCACAAAACTCATGTGCTCATCCCCACGAGTGCCCTCCTCCATGCCCATCCCCCTTCACTCCTACATCCATCAGTTCTCAGTTTCTGTCAGCATTCAAGAGTCTCTCATGGTTTGCCTCTCTCCCTTTCCCCCACCATTTCCCCCCTTCTTCTCCCCCTTGTTCCTCTGTTAAGTTCCTCCTAATCCTCCTATACATGCAAACATATGATATTTGTCTTTCTCTGCTGACTTATTTCACTCAGCATAACACCCTCAGGTTCCATCCATGTTGCTACACATGGCCAGATTTCATTGTTTCTCATTGTCATGTAGTATTCCATTGTATAGATAAACCACATCTTGATCTATTCGTCAGTTAATGGACACTTAGGCTCTTTCCATGTTTTGGCTATTGTTGAGAGTGCTGCAATGAACATGGGGGTACATGTGCCCCTATGCATCAGCACTCCTGAACCTCTTCGGTAAATTCCTAACAGTGCTGTTGCTGGGTCACAGGGGAGTTCTATTGTTAATTTTTTGAGGAACCTCCACACTGTTTTCCAGAGAGGCTGTACCAGTTTACATTCCCACCAACAGTGTAGGAGGGTGCCCGTTTCTCCACATCCTCACTGGCATCTCGTGTTCTCTGATTTGCTCATTTTAGCCACTCTGACTGGTGTGAGGTGGTATCTCAGTGTTGTTTTGATTCTTATTTCCCTTATGAGGAGGGATGCTGAGCATCATTTCATGTGTCTGTTGGCCATCTGGATGTCCTCTTTGGAGAAGTGTCTGTTCATATCTTCTGCCCATTTCTTTACTGGGTTGTTTGTTTTTCGGGTGTGGAGTTTGGTGAGTTCCCTATAGATTCTGGATAGCAACCCTTTATCTGATATGTCGTTTGCAACTATCCTTTCCCATTCCGTTGGTAGCCTATTAGTTTTGTGGGTTGTTTCCTTTGCCGTGGCAGAAGCTTTTAATCTTGAGGAGGTCCCAACAGTTTATTTTTGCTCTTGATTCCTTTGCTTTGGGAGATGTGTCAAGTAAGAAGTTGCTGCGGTGGAGGTCAAAGAGGTTGTTTCCTGCTTTCTCCTCTAGGATTCTGATGATTTCCTGTCTCACATTCAGGTCCTTTAACCATTTTGAGTTTATTTTTGTGCATGGTGTGAGAAATTGATTTAGTTTCATTCTTCTGCATGTTGCTGTCCAGTTCTCCCAACACCATCTGTTAAAGAGGCTGTCTTTTTTCCATTGGATATTCTTTCCTGCTTTGTCAAATATCAGTTGGCTGTATACTTTTGGGTCCAATTATGAGTTCTCAATTCTGTTCCATTGGTCTATGTGTCTGTTTTTGTGCCAATACCATACTGTCTTGATGATGACAGCTTTGTAGTAGAGGCTAAAGTCTAGGATGGTGATACCTCCCATTTTGGTTTTATTTTTCAGGATTACTTTGGCTATTCGGGGTCTTTTGTGGTTCCATACAAATTTTTGGATAGTTTGCTCTAACTTTAGAAGAATGCTGGTGCAATTTTGATTGGAATTGCATTGAATGTGTAGATACCTTTGGGTAGTAATGACATCTTAACTATATTTATTCTTCCTATCCATGAGCATGGGATGTTTTTCCATTTCTTTGTGTCTTCTTCAATTTCCTTCATAAGTTTTCTGTAGTTTTCATCATACAGATCTCTTGTATCCTTGGTTAAGTTTATTCCTAGGTATTTTATGGGTTTTTGCGCAATTGTGAATGGGATCAGCTTCTTGCTTTCTCTTTCTGTTGCTTCATTGTTGGTGTATAAAAATGCAAGCGATTTCTGTATGTTGATTTTGTACCCTGCAACTTGGCTAAATTCTTGGATCAGTTCCAGTAGGCTTCTGGTGGAGTCTGTTGGGTTTTTTATGTATCATGTCTTCTGCAAAAAGTGATAGTTTGACTTCCTCTTTGCCAATTCTAATGCCTTTGATTTCCTTCTGTTGTCTGATGGCTGATGCTAGGAGTTCCAGCACGATGTTAAACAACAGTGGTGAGAGTGGGCATCCCTGTGGTGTTCCTGATCTCAGGGGGAAAGCTCTGAGTTTTTCCCCGTTGAGGATGATGTTAGCTGAAGGCTTCTCTTAGATGGCTTTTATGATGTTTAAGTAGGTTCCTTCTATCCCAACTTTTTCTAGAGTCTTTATTAAGAAGAGATGCTGTATTTCGTCAAATGCTTTTTCTGCATCTATCGACAGGATCATATGCTTTTTATCTTTTCTTTTGTTGACGTGATGTATCACATTGATTGATTTACAAATTTTGAACCAGCCCTCTAACCCAAGAATGAATCCCACTTGATCTTGGTGGATAATTCTTTTTATGTGCTGTTGAATTCGATTTGCAAGTATCTTCTTGAGGATTTTTGCATCCGTATTAATCAAGGATATTGGCCTGTAGTTCTCTTTTTTTGCTGGGTCTCTGTCTGGCTTGGGAATCAGAGGGATGCTGGCTTCATAAAATGAGTCTGGGAGTGTTCCTTTGCTTTCTATTTTCTGGAATATAGAAATATAGCTTGAGAAGAATGGGTATTAATTCTGTTTTAAACGGCTGGTGGAATTCCCTGGGGAAGCCATCTGGTCCTGGGCTCTTATTTGTTGGGAGACTTTTGATCACTGATTCGATTTCCTCACTAGTTAAGGGTCTGTTCAGATTTCCTACCTCTCCCCGTGTGAATTTTCGTAGTGGGTGTGCGTTTAGGAATCTGTGCATTTCTTCTAAGTTGTCCAATTTGTTGGCATATAAATTTTCATAGAATTCCCTGATAATTGCCTGTATTTCTGAGGGGTTGGTTGTAATAATTCCTTTTTCATTCATGATTTTGTTATTTGGGTGATCTCTCTTTTCTTTTTGAGAAGCCTGGCTAGAGGTTTATCAATTTTGTTTATTTTTTCAAAAAACCAACTCTTGGTTTCATTCATCTGTTCAATTATTTCTTTGGTCTCTATGTTGTTTATTTCTGCTCTGATTTTTACTATTTCTCTTCTTCTCCTGGGTTTAGGGCATTCTTGTTGCTCTGCCTCTAGTTCCTTTAGGCGAGCTGTTAGATTTTGGACTTGTGCTTTTTCGAGTTTCTTGAAATAGGCCTGGAGAGCAATGTACTTTCCTCTTAGGACTGCCTTTGCCGCATCCCATAGATTTTGGATTGTTGTGTTTTCATTTTCATTTGTTTCCATATATTTTTTAATTTCATCCCTGATTGGGATTCATGCATGATTGGCCCATTCATTTTTTAGTAGGGTGGTCTTTAACCTCCATGTTTTTGGGGGTTTTCCAGGCTTCTTCTGGTGATTGATTTCAAGTTTCAAAGCACTATGATCTGAGAGTGTGCATTGTATGATCTCGATTATTTTATATTTATTGACAGCTGCTTTATGTTCCAGTATGTGATCTATCTTGGAGAATGTGCCATGCACACTTGAGAAGAAAGTAGATTCCTTGGCTTCAGGATGTAGAGTTCTAAATATATCTGTCAGATCCATCTGGTCCAAAGTGTCTTTCAAGTCCATTATTTCTTTAGTGATTTTCTGTCTGGTTGACCTATCCATTGCTGTAAGTGGAGTTTTGAAGTCCCCTGCTATTAGCACATTCTTATCTATGAGCCTGTTTCTCTTTGTGATTAATTGTCATATATTTAGGTGCTCCCATATTCGGTGCATAGACATTTATGATTGTTAGTTCTTCCTGACGGATAGACCCTGTAACTATTATGTAATGCCCTTCTTCAGCTCTTGTTATTGTCTTTAATTTAAAGTCCAGTTTGTCTGATATAAGTATAGCCACTCCGGCTTTCTTTTGATTTCCTGTAGCATGATATATATTTCTCCATCCCCTTACTTTTAATCTGAAGGTCTCTTCCGGTCTAAAATGAGTTTCTTGTAGACAGCATATTGATGGATCTTGTTTTTTAATCCATTCTACTACCCTCTGTCTTTTGATTGGAGCATTCAGCCCATTTACATTCAGTGTTATTATTGAGATATGTGGGTTTAGAGTCTTTGTGTCCTTTGTGGAGTTCACAGCTTGTGGTGGTGTCTCTGGTATCTTTGTTCCTTGCAACCTTTCTTTCAGAGCATCCCCCTCAGGATTTCTTGTAGGGCTGCCTTCGTGGTGACAAATTCTTTCAATTTCTGTTTATTTGGAAAGGTTTTTATCTCTCCTTCTATTTTGAATGACAGGCTTGCTGGGTAGAGGATTCTTGGCAGCATATTTTTTCTGTTCATCACATTGAAGATCTCCTGCCATTCCTTTCTGGCCTGCCACGTTTCAGTAGATAGGTCTGTCACCACTCTGATAGGTTTCCCTTTGTATGTGAGGGCCCTTTTCTCCCTAGCTGCTTTCAAAATTTTCTCTTTGTCTTTATATTTTGCCATTTTTACTATGATATGCCTTGCAGAAGGTCGATTCAGATTATATCTGAGGGGGGTCCTCTGAGTCTCTTGTATTTCAACGTTTACTTCTTTTCCCAGGTCAGGGAAATTCTCTGCTATAATTTGTTCCAGGACTCCTTCAGCACCTTTCCCCCTCTCTTCCTCTTCTGGGATTCCTATGATACAGATATTGTTGCGTTTGACCGTGTCTCTGAGCTCTCGAACTCTTCTTTCATGTTCCTGGATCAATTTGTCTCTTTTTTTGTCAGCTTCTTGTTTTTCTATAATGGTGTCTTCTAAATCACTTATTCTCCTTTCTGCCTCTTCAATCCGTGCATTGGAGGCCTCTAATTTATTATGTATCTCATTTATCACATTTTTTAATTCTTCATGCCTATTTTTATTTTCCATTCTGTCTGTAGCCATAGTTTCTTTGATGTCCCCTATGTTTTTTTCAAGCCCTAGCTATTAATTTTACCATTATTTTTCTAAAATCTTGTTCAGTTATGCTGCTGATATCTGTTTTGAGCAGTTCATTAGCTGTCATTTCTTCTTGGAGTTTCTTTGGAGGAGAGCTCTTTTGTTTCGTCATTTTAGTTAGCTTTCCGGCTCTTGTTGGTTTTAAAGACCTGTTATGCTCTCTGTATCTATGAGTGCTGCTATATCCAAGAAGACTCTTTGACTGTCCAAGGCCTATCCTTTCAGAGAGTGTTTTTTGAATGGTATCCCTTGGTCTCTCTTGTTGGGACCTTGGTTATTTTATTTTCCTATTCATAGTGATATTTGGGACTCTCCACCTTGTGTACTCTAGCTTGTGTCTTGAGGTAGCCCTGGTAAAGAAAACAGACAGACAAACACACAGGGAGCAGGAGCACACAAATGCACAGGCTGATTCAACTAACATGCAAAGCGAGAGGGAAAACGAAAAAGTAAGAGAAAAGACGGAGGAGGGAGGGCGAATAATAGGGAGTATAAAATATATAAAAGGGTCAAAAAGGAGAAAAGAAAAGGAAAAAGGAAGAAAACCGATGGACAAAAAATGGTTTAAAGCATATAACCAGGTTTCCCAGCTACAGTTAAATAGCCATGTGTATGCAGTGCTGGTTGAAGAGCATAGAGAAAGAGAGAGAAGACAGGGTGGGATGAGGCAAAATTGGAAATAGAATGAACAGGCAGAAGGGATACGAAGCTTATTTCAAAGAGGGAAAGGGTAGAATATGGTTGGATAGGTGAGAGAAGGCTGCTGGTAGTATCCAGAGAAACTATATAGTTTAATTACTTCTGAGAGAAAGAGATGAAAAGGTCGGGAGGTGTAGAATTTACATCTACAGAATGGACGCTTTGTGATTGTTTAAGCAAGCTGGTGACCAGCTGGTGACCAGAGATAATCAGGTCAGTGTTCTGCGGGGGGGAAAAAAGGGGGGGGAGGGAGGAGGGCAGCTCTCAGGCAGGGATGGGCGTGGTGTGATCCAATGAGTCGGGCGGCAGTTCTGCCTGGAGGTTGTAGGGAGGAGAGTGGCGATGCTCCACCTCGCTTTTATAGGCGTGTAACCTTCCTAGGCCAGGGGCTCAGGCAAAGTTTGTTGTGCTTTTCAACCCAGGCCAGTCCCAGCCTCCAAATCCTAGGCCAAGCACCCCGCTGAAATTGCCTCAGGCGATACCCTGGCTTTCGCCTCAGGGCGATTCCAATCTTCCAGGCGGGCTCTGGGGGCGGGGCCAGAAACCTCTGCTCCTCCTCCTCCGGGTGGGGCTGGGGGGCCTGGGCGGGGCGGAGGGGCTTTGTCTGCCGGCGCGCTGAGCCCGCTGGAGTGAGGAAATCAAGTTCCCTCTGTGTCTCCTCACCCAAAACACGAACTCGAGGTCACATCTGCCAGGTTTTAGCGCCTTGCCTTCCCTCTAGAGCTCCAGCCAGCCAGGAGCACGGCCGCCGGGGCCCGCGCGCCTCCTCGGGGGCCCAGGCCCGCCTGGAGGGTGATGGCTGCGGGCGCGCAGCCTCTCCCCGCCAGCCAGGCGCCCGCACAGAGAAGCAAATCGGAGCGCAGCCCCTCCTGGGCGACTTGGAGCGTGGAGGGGCCTGACGTGCAGGTATTTTGTGTGCAAAGATTTTCTACCCCCCGAGTGGAGGTTTTACCCCGAGCGGAGGTTTTTCTGTTTCGGACTCTCTTTTTCCCCTCTCACTCCCCACAGAGGGGGTGGCCCGTCTCTCCGGTCTCCAATCCAGGCCCGATTTTTACTTTCCTAGTTCACACTCACGTTAGAATGCTTTCTCAGTGGAATCTGCGTCCTTTCTCTCCCAATCTCTTGTGTGTGGTACGGCTTCCTATGGCTTCAGATCTTTTCCGTGTGACGCCTGCACGCGAGTGCAGGTACAGAGCCCCCTACTTCTCCGCCATCTTGCCCCTCCCCCGAGCTACTTTTTCTTGATTTCACTCCATGCATCAGCTACTGCCACATTTCCTTATACCCTCTATGAATCAGAATTATTCAGAAACACAGAACATATAGAATGTGCGTGTGTATATATATATATGATTTATTTCATGGAACTGGCTCACAGGATGGTGGAGGCTGGGTGAGTCCAAAGGTTAGTGAGGAGGGCATGTTGGCTGCAAACCCAAGAAAGAGTTGTAGTTAGAACCCCAAAGAAAAGACTATGGTGCAGGTAATGTCAGAAGGCAGTCTGTTGGAGAAATCTATTTGCTCAAAGGAGGTAAGTCTTTTTTTTTCCTATTTAAACCTTCCACTGATGGGATGAGGCCCACCCACATTATGGAGGACAATTTGCTATTCTCAAAGTCCATTAGTAAATTATCCTGGTACCCGTAAACCATCTATTAAAGTTTTTTTTTTAATTTTTATTTATTTCTGACACACAGAGACAGACAGACAGAACATGAGTAGGGGAGGGGCAGAGACAAAGGGAGACACAGAATCAGAAGCAGGTTCCAGCCTCTGAGCTGTCAGCACAGAGCCCAATGCAGCGCTCGAATTCATTAACTCTGAGATCATGACCTGAGCTGAACTTGGATGCTCAACCGACTGAGCCACCCAGGAGCACCCCATAAATTATCTCTTAGACCATACTTAAACTTCAAATAAAGGCAATAATATATCATACTTCTACCTAACATGGTACAACTATCTATGTACAACTAAAAAATGCACTAATCTCTTTCCTATAAGAGGAGGTAAAGTTCTTCATTGATGTTTAATCTCCTCCTTGATATTCCATATCTTAAATGCAGCGATATATAATTACAATAGTTGAGCACCTGGGTGGCTAAGTTGGTTAAGCATCTAACTCTTGATTTTAGTTCATGTCATGATCTCTTGGTCCATGGGTTCAAGCCCCACATCGGGCTACCTGATAGTGTGGAGTTTGCTTGGGATTCTCTCTCTCCCTCTCTCTATCCCTCCCCATTCATAGTGTCTCTCTATCTCTCAAAATAAATAAATAAACTCAAAAAATTAAAGTTACAATACTTAAATGCTACAATGTAAAGTTAATAAATCTATACTGCCTATTAAAGGATAGTCTATGTCTATTATCTATCTATCATTTATTATCTATCTATCATCTATTATCCTTCTATTTATCATCTATTTATCTATCTATCTAGAAACACAAAGATAAGAAATAAAATAAGAAAAATGCTCATGACAATCATAGTTCTCATTTCTTTAACTGGTCGTGTGGTGGTGGCTGGTGTGTGTAATAACTTTATTCCATTATCCATTCCAAATTCCCTTTACCATCAACAAGCACTCCAAAAAGTTGTGTTTGTGTTTTGGTTTTTACCAGGTAGGATAACTCAAATCTTCATTCCTGAATGGTGTGGGCCATTAGTATCCTGCCTGGATCTGATTGCTATAATTTTCCATTGACTTTAATAACAAGGCATCGAAATACCAGGAGACACTCCACAGAATCTCTTACACTCCAGAGAACTCTTCTTCACCTCTACAGCAGAGCACTAGCCCAGTTTACCCTGGTGGTCAGGATCAATCACCCCAGCCAACCCAGAAATTCTCTTCTTTGCCTATTGTTTTGGAGCCATAAATCTGACAGCCCTAACTTCCCTTTGATGGGATTATTGTATTTCCTGGTGGAAGCGTTTCTCTCTCTGGAAATAAGAGCTCTAGGCAACTGATCTTAAAGTCGCAGGGGCGAGAAACCTAATGTTCCTCCCTAATTGATACTGCTCATACTAATCCCAGCATTTTTCTCTTACACACCATGATTTTTCTTTATTCTGTAACACATAATCTCATACTGTAATATATAATCTACTTGTTTAACATGTTTCTTATTTGAATTCTACAATGTCAGGCATCATCTTGTTCTATTTTTATCTCCAATGTCCTGAATAGTTCCTTCTTACACAGAGCAAGCATTCAATATGTTTAGACTGAATGAATCAGCCAATAAGCAAATAAATTTATGATTCTACCTTGCCATTCTGGTGTAGTCCATCATCCTCTCTCACCCTGAATTATTGCAATTCCTTCCTAACCAGATCTGTGCACAATCTTGCACACTTAACTGAATTCCCTAGTGACACTTCTCTCCTGAGATCACTACTACACATTCAGTGTATTCTTACTCCATTGGATCAGAAGCTCCACAAAGTTGGAGAGTTTGGCTATTACTTTACCACCGAAACATTCCTCACTTCCTGGAGCCTTGCTTGATGCATAACAAACACTGAGTGATTCAATAGAAAAATGTAAAAATTATGTTCTTCCTCTAAGTAAATTTCAACTTTTTCAGATTTTGTTCCCAAAACGTAATTTTGAACTGGAACAAGACTTCCATCTTCTACCTAGAGGAAAATGAATGTATGGAGCACAACATAGCCACCAGAATATGGGTGTGAAAGTGAGCAGCTTTAACCGAAAGAATTAAAGACTGACAATACCATTTAGAGGTTGGGGGAACAGAGGTCAGAGAAGCTGTCACCAGTGATATCAGCCTGCTGCTCTCAAGCAGGAAGTTCTAAAAATCTCACCCAGAAATTGCTGAAAATCCAAGATCATCTCACCCCAAAGCCCTTGTCAATCTCACAACCTCTGGAAAGTTCTACTTTTTATTTTGACCTCCATCATTTACATCAGTGGTGCTCAAGGAAAGCTCCCAGCAGATACTTGGACCTCATATGTGCTCATGCACATTTAAAACTGCACCTGGAGAATAATGACCTGCCTTCTTCTTCTATTCCCATATCTTCTGTAATTGCCTATTGTTGGCAGATTCTACCCTGTTCTTTGCCTGAGGAAGGGGATCCTGGGGTATTTGACTTCTCTGCAAGGCAGGGTGAAATGGTAAAATCTTGATTTCTGAGTGAAATCTCAGAATCAGCAGTGTTGCTGATTTGAAAATAAATAACCAACCACAAATTCTTCACCAGGAGGTTAAGGAGTCTTGGAAAAAAAGATTCTGTTTTCCCTCACTCATTTCTTTTCCTTCTTGGAGTATTGTGGTTGTTATTCTTAGCTTAGCTTTGTTTATGATTGGCTTTCTACCTTATTCTGAGCATAAATCTTGGATGACTCTAACTTAGATTTATTGCCCACTAGGCATCTAACTCAATTATCTGGTCCCAGCTGTTGTGTTAGGTGTAGAGTACTTTGGGAACGCTCTGCATCTTCAAGGAAAGTGTTTGATTTATCTAAAGTCCTAACGAGGCTGTGTATTCTGGGGTGTTCTGAGCTTATTTTTCTCATAAAATCTATTGTATCAGAAGAAAAACTACAAGGCTTTCTTGTGGCAGTACATATATTATCTTGTAGAAAGACAAGGCATTCTTGCTACCACTAATAAATATGCAAAAATTATTAGGAGGATGTTAATTGTAAAGAAAACAATCACAAGCTTAACTACTAACTCTTCTTTAATATAATTAATTTAGGTTAAAAAATGCTTGCTGACGTGATTTTCTTATTTTCTTCACCCTGAACAGAGTATTTACTTCATTTTAGCTCTATTTTACTTTTCCCTACCAACCTCCATATATTAATAGTTAGATGCTGAGAGGCCTAGAGGGAAAAGTAGAACAGTCATTAAATAAGTGTTAATAGGTAATTAAGAATCCCTGTAAATGACTTGTTGTCACCAGCGATACCTACCCATATTTTACAGTTGGGTAAACTATTGTCCTGAGATCAAAATCACTCTGACCCTCAAGTTTCACAGGATTACAAAGTTACAAAATACATTATACATTTAACTAACGGTGAACATTTATCACCCTGTATGTGTGCCCTTGAAGTGTCTTTTAGTTGCCTGCAAAGAAAAGTATGTCTGATTAGATATTTCTCCAGTGGTATTGGCCACATAAGTATACATTTCTGGACTGAGACAGAATTATCACTGGGCCTCTGTCCTCCCCCCCACTTTAAGACACCCCTCTGTACACCATTGACACTGACAACATTTTTGCTGCTTGTTTGTCAACAGAAACTATTCCATCTGCGAACGTAATAGGCTACTTATCAACTACCTTTAGGCTATAACTGACTATACCTTTGGGCCTTTTGTAGATGACATACAAAGAATGAGTAGTCATCTACAAAAGTAGATGTGGCTTCCTATCCAGAGACAAATGAGTTTTTCTCTCTCCTAATCTTTACATGCACTAATATACAAACACAGCATTCCAATTATGTTTTCATTTTTATTTTCACTTAAAGGGAAACTCCTGTGAATTCATGCAATTCTGCTAAATACCTCATCAGCATGAAACAAGGGGTAGACCAGTTGACACTTTGCATCACTTCAGGGTGAAGCCACCACACAGTATAAGCTCCACTTGTTATTCTGTGATGTTTTCAGTCTTTCTACTCTTCTTGGAGCATTTATTGGCACCTCCAATTTAAATATTACTTAATATTGCCTGCTTTCTTCTATGGAAGATATTGGAAGTATATTCACACGTTGGTTGTATGAATCACTGTCTCCCTGCGTCCCAGTGTGATTGGATATATGTTCACAAAGTAAAATACATATATATAAACACAAAACACAAAAACACCCATATGTACACAGTGGTGAAATATCACAACCGAACATCTTTGTTGAAACAAAGTCCCAGAATGGCATTTGTTTAAACCTTAATATGATTCATTTTATCAAAATTTACGATTCCTCTCAGTGATTAATAGTGGATGTACAGTCTCAGATGGAAACATGATTGATGTTGAACGTCAAAAAGAGTTGGGCACAGACCTTTCACCATGTCACTAGCTGTGACTGTGATGTGAAACGATAGTGCTCTAACGAGGAAGAAACACGTCTCTTTGATTAAAGCCCCCACTGTTTAAATGCAGGGCACCGAGCACTGGTAAGGGAGACAAGCTGTCACCGTCAAACAGGTTCTGATAATAAACTTTCAGGCATGAGGGTGAAAGTGCTTTGTAACCTTAATTCATGTCATTGTTTTAAAAGCTTATGTTCACACCACTCATGGAAAATAACTAAGGGTGCTAATATGATACAAACTGCATAAATGAAACTATGACAATAGGTGCTTGCCTTCTTGACAGTGTTGAAATGATATTAGGTAAAGGTGTGATGCTTAAGAACTAACTCAAGTGACCTTTCCAGGTGTGTAAATTCCAAGCCTGCCTATTGTAATTATATCTGATGAGGGGACAGATATTACACATGCAGGAGCTGAATGCAGATAAAAGCCACTGTAGATTCTATACATAAATATTTTAGTCTCCACAGCATATACTTTTCAGAAACAACAGGTAAACTTCCAGAATAAGACCATATAAGTAGGAACAAATTGTTAATAGAGGCAGGACAAGAAACGACCCAATCAGAGAATCGTGCTCATCAATTTGTTGGCATATGAATTCCTTATAGATATATATATCAAACAGCCAATATTCAACAAAGGCAGGAGAGCAATAACATTATCTCATATCACCACAATAAATGACAATTTTGCCATTAACTTTCCCCCAGCCCCCCATCCAAATTACGTTTACTGTTCCCTAGGTGGAGCTTTGACTCAGGGAGAGTTGGGACACCCTTTTTAACATCTGAACCACCCCTTGCTTACAGACCTCACTTTGATTTCTGATTTCTCTCAAGGGCTGAAGATTGAAGGTGTGTTCTTAGCACATGACCCATCGAAGAAGAAGAAACATAGCAAATAAAGAGAACACTATATCACTTGACTTTAAAACAATCCTAGTTGGCAGCTATAATTAGCTCTATTAACAATGGAAAACCAACAACAAACAACAAAAATGTAATAAATGATAATCCAAAGGCTCATTTCACCTTCAGATGGGATATGTTGGATTAGGGATGCTTAACTAAACTGAAATATCAGATTGTGCTAGTTGTTAAATACTAGAGAAGAGAACTGAGGATAATGATAATTATAGCTAAGGTTATTTATAGGCTTGTGGAAAGCACAGTGAGAGCATGTTACAGAGAGTACTTCTAACACAGAGGGGAAGTGATAAGTATCCCTATTTTTGCACAGGACCTAGAGGCTTAAAGAGGCTGTCTGGGTAATAACACTACATGGTCATAACATTGAGGAGCCTGCATCAGAGCCTGCACTCTAATAAAAGATAAATTGAGGCCTATTACAGATTTTAAGAGTTTATTTGAACACTTACCAATTTGGATCAGGCAGCGCCAGACTGGAAGTTGTTAGTTGCACTCCATGGACAAAAGCCAGGGGGAAAACCCAAGGAAAAGTGCAGAGGCAAAGAAAGGGAATAATTTGATGGACTACAGCTTTAAGCTTGTGTTGGGTTGTTCTTAGTGTTCTGATTTCCTAACCTTGTGGCATTTCCAGGCTTATATTTTGGTTTGTTTAGGTAAACCACCACCACGTTAAAGCCATCTCACTCTACTGGTTCTGAACTCAAAAAATGTGAGATCATGACCTGAGCCAAAAATCAAGAGTCAGAGTCAGACCCTTAACTGGCTGAGCCACCCAGGCGCCCCTCTTGTTTAATTAATCTAACAGCTGTCGAGCACAGCACTATTCCATAGAGATTGGAAGAACTGGAATAGGAAGATCTTAGGTTTTCAAACACATTTTATTGCATAGGGAAGGCTTCTACTGATGGGAAATTCAAGAATTGGACTTCTAGACATCTTGAAAATCAAGAAATGGAAGTTACCTGGGCTATAGGCATTTTAAGGTATCTTAAAAACCTAAAGAAACACATTATGCCACATTTCTGTGATATTATCATTGTGAGTGTACATGTCTCATCAATGTATAGGATATGATTATTTCAAATATGGGAGATAGAGGACAGAAACAAACAGGGGCGCCTGGGTGGCTCGGTCGATTAAGTGTCCAACTTCACCTCAGGTCATGATCTCACTGTTCATGGGTTTGAGCCCATGGTGGCTCTGTGCTGACAGCTAGCTCAGAGCACGGATCCTGCTTCAGATTCCGTGTCTCCCTCTCTCTCTGACCCTCCCCTGCTCACGCTGTCTCTCTCTCTCAGAAATAAGTTTTGAAGAAAACATTAAAAAAATTAGAAACAAACAAAAACTCACCATGTTTTCAGACTTAAAAGAAGCTTACCGTTTAACTTGCCTTTAATTTTACATAATATATATTTTTTTCTTTTCAAAAGAAATCATAAAGACTTTTATGCAATGGTATCCAATGGAATGTTCTTTTACTCTGAAGTGTGCAGATATGTGTCTTTGGGGACATATTTGTTCTCCATTTTAGCACAGTCTATACATATATAATTTGCAGGTAGCATTTCTATTTAAATATGTTAAGGAAGACATTTAGGTAAAAACAGACCAACTCATATGTACATATTTAATTACACTTCCTTCAAAAGTGTTTTCTTAAAGATTTCTGTGAAAACTAGATTATATGACATGATAATTCACTCAATATTATTGTAGGAAGCATAGCAAAGATAATAAACAAATGTTTGGAATTGTGCATTAGAGAAGTTTTTGAGCATCAATGTTCACTTTATGGTATACTCTCCCATATACAGCTGAATAACTATACACTTAATTTTATATCTCAGAAAAAATTTAGAATAACTGTTTTTCATTTCTCTATATTTTTGTTCTATTAAACTGTTCTTTGTTTTTGCTAGGAAAAAGAAAAACTAGTAATAGGCTACAAATCTACAAAGATTGGCAAGGTGATCGCATTGTGAGTAACAACAATGGATGGGCAAAGTATTTTATATTAACATGAACAAAAGATAAATATCCATTGTATATTCTACTGATGGAGAATCTTGAATTCAGTCTACATGAATCAGTCTACATGATAGACTGGTTAATCATAAGGTAAAATATAATTTCAAAAGTTATGCTCCTACATTTTTTGACATCACCAACCTGAAGCCACTGACAGAATGAATAATTTCAGACAGGAATATGACACTTATAGAGTAAAAGATCCCAAAGGCTGACAAAGAGAATGAGCCATTGAGCTGAACCAACCAATTCCTTCTGAGCTCCATGTGGCCCTATCAGAAAGAGTAGGAGATATGAGATTCCAAGATGAGCACTTTGGGATTGTGAATAATCCTATCATTTTAGATTTGTTCGTTACTCACATACCAGATTCTTAGAAGTAGTAGCATGTGGTAAATTACACGTGTGTGGTGTGTATGTGTGCATGTATGTGCATGTGTGTGTATGGGAAAATATATGCTGATGTTATCTAGAGTTATTTTCCTTCTCATATGTTCTGAACTTTAATACATTTATCTTATCAGCTTACTTTTTGCATTATTCAAGTGCCCCACATAAATCTGCTTCATATTTAAGTGAAATGGCTTTCTAGTATTTTATTGACTAATCTTCCTATAAAAGTGACCACATACATATTATATACTCAGCACAGGATCTTACCAAAGAGACATTCAAGAATAGTTGTTGAGAATAATGATATCATCACTGTGAATCACATTATCTTATCTAAATCTCCAAATCATTTAGTATCACATATGCCTTAAAAAGCAAGTTATTCACAGTAAGATTGCATTTTAGCTGATAGATAAAGTGTAGGAGGGAAGATAGAGGGGTGCCTGGGTGGCTCAGTCCATTAAGCGTCTAACTTCAGCTCAGGTCATGATCTCATGGTTCATGGGCTCGAGCCCCGCATTGGGCTCTGTGCCAGTTCAGAGCCTGGAGCCTGTTTCAGATTCTGTGTCTCCTTCTCTCTCTGACCCTCCCCTGCTCATGCAGTCTCAATCTCTCTCTCTCTCTCTCTCTCTCTCTCTCTCTCTCAAGTAAATAAAACATTATTATTTTTTTTAAAGGAGGGAAGATAGAGAGGGACAGGCAGAGAGTAAGGAGAAGAGACTATGGGTAAACGGAATAATAAACATATTAAAAAGGTCTCACTGAGGGGCGCCTGGGTGGCTTAGTCGGTTAAGCGTCCGACTTTCGCTTAGGTCATGATCTCGCGGTTTGTGGGTTCGAGCCCCGCGTCGGGCTCTGTGCTGACTGCCAGCTCAGAGCCTGGAGCCTGTTTCACAGTCTGTGTCTCCCTCTCTCTCTGACCCTCCCCCGTTCATGCTGTCTCTCTCTCTCTCTCTCTCCTAGAAATAAATTAAAAAAAAAAAAAAAAAAAAAAAGGTCTCACTGAGCCTCTGGATTCAAGTTCCAGTGGGTGGAAATAGGCAAATACAAAAAGAACAGGAGGGAAGAAGGGAAAGAGGGAGGGAGGGAATGAAGTGATACAGAAAATATCCAACTCTTAATTCTTATCTTTTCCATCAGAACTTAATTTGTTAAATGGTTTAATTAGCTGCCCAAATCTCTAGACCTCCAACCTTAACTTACCCTGCACTAATTCCACTGCCTAAGCAGCTCTCAGACCACAAAAGTATCATTTAAAATTAGTCAGAGAAAGACTTCCCCATCTCTGTCTCAGCTGTCCCCAATTTTGCCCAGGAGCCTCTTGAGTGAGGAATGTGAGATCAGATGGGTTAGTACCCATGAGGAGAATAGCATTCAGGTAATGGATCCTTGATGCCAAGCCAACGGCGGAGCAATATTTAGCCAAGGTGGTTTGAGACAAAGAAGTGGAGGGAATTGGAATCATACTCTGGGAGGAATACAAAAAAAGAAAAATCAGGAAAGCATTGCACTCAGTCAAAGGCAGAACAAGGTCAGGAGCTGAATTTGTATTACAATGCAACTAACTGACTTCTTCCCTGGCATCCTACAATAGCTACCAAATAGTAATATCTAACAACACTTTTGCCCTCTGTGCTATCAAAGTAATCTTTTTTAAATGCAAATTTCAATTTACCTCCCTATTAAAACAAAAGCTAGTGAATGTACTCTCATTGTGCTCAGGATATAGACCAAATTCTTAATGGTATCTCAGAGATCTTGCCTGCCTGCGTATTTTTACTTTCTTTTCTTGCTGCTTTTAACCATGGTTTCTATGAAAAACAAATCTTTCTCTAACACTACTAATTCTTTTTTCACTATGAACTTTGCTTTTACTAGACCCTCTGCTTGGAAAGCTTCTCCAGATATTCTTTATCTGAGTAACTCCTATAATGGTTATATGTTTTTGTCTGCTTAGAATTCATGATGATTAATTTTATGAGTCAGTTTGACTGGGCTGGTGAAACATTATTTCTGGGTGTGTGTTTTGGATGAGATTAACATATGAATCTCTAGACTATCTTACTTATTATAGCTTTACAATTAGTCTTGAATTCTGTTAATTTGAGTTTTTTAACTTTGTTCTTTTCCAAAATTATGTTGCTTACTTTAACTCATTTGCTTTTCAAATTATAAATTCAGATTTTCAATATTTTTTAAAAAAGGAAGTTTGATTGGAAGTTTGTAAAATTTATAAATCAATGTGGAGAAAATGTGCATTTAACAACCATGAACAAAGTTGGGATTTTTTTTTTTTTGGTACTTATATTCTATTTGCTTTCTCTCAGCAAAGTTTTATAATGTTCATAATATAAATCTCACATATATTTTGTTAGATTTATACCTAAGTATTTCATATTTTGGGTGTTATTGTAAATGGTATTTTTAAAATTCAACATCTAATTGTTCATACTTAGTATGAAGGAATACAATTGATTCCTTTTCACTGACCTGTGTTTTACAACTTCGAAGAATTCATTTATTAGAAATAGAAGCCTTTTTGTGGCTTATTGGTATTGTCTACATAAATGACCTTGTTATCTTCAAACATAAACACTTTTATTTCTTCCTGGCCTATCTCTATACCTCTGTCCCCCTTTTTGTTTTTGCCTAATTTTGTTGGCATCTGGGAAGACGTTGAATAAGACTTATGAGAGCAGCCATTTTCCACTTGTTTCTGAATTTGGAAGCAGAAAAAAATTATTATATTGACAATAAACGTTTCATAGATTTTAGCTACTTGCTTCTTTTGTCACATGCTACTTCAGGATCCAGTAAAATTATTATATGATTTTCTTATTCACTATTTTATGGATAAATCATACTGATTGATTTTTAAATGTTGAATAAAGCTTGCCTACCTGGAGGAATTCCCACTTGGTCATGATGTATTATTTTTTAATATATTATCCAATATAATTTGCTGATATTTTGTTGAGGTTGCATTACATCTACATTCATGAAAGATATCGATTGCCCTTTATTTGTGCAATATCTCTATCCGGTTTTGGTATTAGCTTAATGATGATCTGTTAGAATAATTTAGGAAATATTCCTAATATGTTTAAGTCAGGAAGAGTTTGTTTAGAATTGATATAATATCTTGATAACATTATTTGCAGAATTTGCCAGTGAAAATATCTGGGCATGGAGTATTCTTTCTTGAAAGTGGTTTTATAGTAAATACAAGTTTAATTATTTTAAAGACAGAAATATCCAAATTTCCTATTTCTCTTTGAGTAAACCTTGTGGCTTACATCGTTCAAGGAATTTGTCTATTTTACCTAAGTCATCAGATTTTATAAAGTCATCCATAATATATTCTTACTATTATTGTAATGTTATGATTTGTAAGTGATTTCTCCTTTTTCATTCCTATGAATTTTTCACTTTTTCTTAAACAATCTTGGAAGAAATGTATAAATTTTCTTTTTTCAAAAAATATTTTGTTTCATTGATTTCCTTTATTGTTTCCAACTTTATTCTATTACTTTTAGTTTTTCTTTTTATCAGCCTTCTCTTTAAAATTTGCTTTGTTTTTAGTTTCTTAATATGAAAGCTTTATATTGAAAATCTTAGGCCTTTTTTTCTGATATAAAGATTAAATTCAATAGGATGTATTATATTACATTATAGCATTTAATTATATAAAAACAGCTGCTGTAGCTGTTTACCAGAATTTGTGAAATACTGTGTTTTATACTTCATTTAATTCACAATATTTTTTATTTTTTGATTTCCTCTTTGAACATGAGTTGCTTTAAAGTTGTGTACTTTTCATATATTTGGATTTTTTCTAGCTATCAGCTATTCATCTGTAGTATAATTACATTGTAGTAAAAATATTTAGCATGTTTTAAATTTTTATAAAATGTTTTTTGCTTGCTTAATGAAAGAGAGTGTGCTCTCTTATTAAATGCTTCATATGGATGTGAAAAGAATGCATATATATCATCTATTGATGTGTATATATTGTCTAATAGAGCAAAGGCAACACAATGGGTAAATATTCTTATTCTTATCCTTTTTTTTCTTACAGATTTTTTTTCTGTTCAACAAATGGTATTGAACAACTAGGCATCAACGTACCAAAGAAAAGAAAAGAAGAGAAGGGAAGGGAAGGGAAGGGAAAGGAAGGGAAGGGAAGGGGAAAAAAATATATATGTATATATCTTAAAGTGAATCATAGACTGTCATGTAAAATATAAAACTACAAAATGACTAGTGAAGAGAAAATCTAGGAGACTTTGGTGACTTTGATGTGACAATTACTTTTTAGATATAACAGCAAAGCCATGATTCATGAAAGAAATAATTGATAAACTGGACATCATTATAAAAACATTTTTCCGTGAAAAAAATACATGTAGAGAGAAAGAGAGGACAAGCCACAGACTAGGAGAAAATCTTTGCAAAAGCATCTAATAAAAGTGAAGAACAGGTATTCAAAATAGATAAAGAAGTTTTAAAATTTAACAATAAGAAAACAGGCAACCCAATTAAAAATGGGCAAAAGATCTAAATAAATATCGGGAACTGAAATTAAAACAAGGAGATAGCACTATAGGACCATATGCCTATTAGAACGTCCAAAATCCAAAACACCGTAAACAGCAAATGATGGGGAGGATGTGAAGCAGTAGGAACTCGTTCATGGCTGGTAGATATGCAAAATGATAAGGCCACTTTGAAAATCAGTTCGACAATTTCTTATAAAACTAACCATATTTCTATGAAACAATTCAGTAATTGTGTTCATTGGTATCTACTTAAATGAGCTGAAATTTATGCCCACAATAGAACCTGAACTTGGATGTTTATAGCGGCTTCATTCATAAATGTCAAAAATGGAAGTCACCAAGATGTCCTTGAGCTGGTGAACAGAATAACTATGGTACATCCAGTTAATGGAATATTATTCAAAGCTAGAAAGAAATGAGCTATAAAACTATGAAAAGACATGGGAGAGATGCCAATGCATGTTATTAAGTAAAAGAAGCCAATCTGAGAAGGCTACAAACTATGATTCCAACTATATGACCTTCTGGAAAAGGCAAAGCTACAGAGACAGTTAAAAAAGATCAGTGGTTGCCAGGGGTTGAGGAGAAGAAAGGATGGACAGATGAGCACAGACAATGTAAAGCAATGAAACTATTCTGGAATACACTACAGTGGCAGCTACGTACGTGTTATTACACATTTGTCAAAACCCATAGAACGTATAACACAACAAGTGAACCCTAATGTAAACTATGGAGGTTGGATAATGATGATAAGTCAATGCAGGTTTATAAATAGTAGCAAACTCTAGTGGGGGACTTGCCAGTGGAGGGTGTGGCTGTGTGGGTGTAGAAAGAGGGCGTAGATGGGAACTCTGTTCTTTGTGCTCAGTTTTACTCTGAAACTAAGAGTGCTCTAAAAAATAAAATCTATTCCCCCCAAAAGTGTTGATTTTGCTCTTGTTGGTTGGAGTTTTCCATACATCTCAGTTAAGCTTTCTCAGTGTTTCTGCCTCTCCTTACCACGGTAGTAAATTTGTTCTATAAATATGACATGTCTTGTATAACAGGTTTCTGCCCCTCGGTCTGCAGTAGGATATCTCTCGTAAAGTTATCTGGGATCCTGGGGCGCCTGGGTGGTTCAGTCAGTTAAGCACCAGACTCTTGATTTCAGCTCAGCTCATGATGTCACAGTTGGTGAGTCATGAGTTTGAGCCCTGCATTGGGATCTGAGCTGACAGTGCAGAGCCTACCTGGGATTCTCTGTCTCCCTCTCTCTCTGCCCCTCCCCTGCTTGCTCTGTCTCTCTCTTAAAAATAAATAAACACAAAACAATTTTTAAAAATGATCTGGAATCCTAGGCTCATGAGTTTTCTTCTCTGCTTTGTTTGGTTTTCTTCTGGACCCTTTGTCTAACACACCTGCCACTTACTGTAAGCTTAAGGCCTGTGAAAGAGTCTTCTGAGCAGGGGGCGTGGGCAGGGCTTCCTGCTTTTCCTTTCTCGACAGGCAGTCCCTCCCCCACACTTATCATTCTGAGAGAGGCTCTCTCTGGTCATTGGTCAGATTCAGAGTCTTTCTCATCTGCGTCCAGTAAGAGTCTGTGGAATGGAGTACGCAAGACTTACCCTTTCCTTGATCCTTTTCAATCACTTTTTTTTAAGTAGCCTCCTCACCCAGTGTGGGACTTGAACCCAAGATTCTAAGATCAGGAGTTGGATGCTCTACTGACTGAGCCAACCAGGCTCCCCTCCTCACTTTTTAATATCAATTTTATTTTTTAGTTTTTCTCATTTATATCTTCCATGTCCCTTATTCTACTTTGAGTCAAATCTATTTTCCTTTAGGTACCTTGAATGTAGTATGTATTTCTGAGAATATTTTATTTTTTCTTCAATTTATGTCCTGGGTTTTGTCATTTACCATATCAAAATATTATTAGTTTATATTTCCTGAAATCTTGTATTTTGTGATATGTTTTCTTTTTGCTGTATTTGCAATAACTTGTGTCATTATTTTCTAATACTCCTGGACTTTCATGTTACTTTTTCTATTTCGCTGCTGGATTTCTCCAGATTGTTTTTGTCTGCCATAAAATTTTTCCAGATTACATTTTTGCTGCTTTCATTTTTACTGTTCTTTTGTTTTCTTTGGCTAGTATTTCTATTTCTCAGCTATTACATTATCATACTCCTCACTTATCCATGGTTTTGCATTCTGTGGCTTCAGTTATCCAAGGTTGACTGCAGCCTGGAAGAAGATGATCTTCCTTCTGACAAATCATCACAGGGTCAAAAGTAGCCTAACATTACATCATAATGCTACGTCATTGACCTACTTTTTTTTTTTTTTTTTTGATAGAAAGAGAGAGTGCCCACATACCTGTAGCAGTAAAGGGAGAGAATCTTAAGAAGACTCCACACCCAGTGCAGAGCCCAATGTGAGGCTTGATCTCATGACTGTGAAACTGTGACCTGAGCCCAAATCAAGAGGTGGAACTTAACCACCCAAGTGTCCCCATTTCCACAACTTTTATTACAATATATTATAATTATTCTACTTTATTATTAGTTGTTTCTGTTAATTTTTTAGTGTGCCTGCTTTACAAATTAAACTTTATCATGGGTATGTATGTATAGGAGAAAACATAGTATATATAGGATTTGATACTATTTGTGGTTTCAGGAATCCACTGGTGGTCTTGGAATGCATCCCTCACAAATAAGAGGGGACTAGTGATTTATATTATATTATATTATATTATATTATATTATATTATATTATATTATATTAGTAGCTATTACTTTAATGTTACTTTTCCTATTAGATTTGTAATATTTTGAAATTCCTTGAACTAGTGATTACCAGGAGAGCCTGGCAGGTAATATGAGGAGAGCAGTTTGGTTTTCTTTACGTTTTCCTTGATTCAGTGGTCCATTGGTCTGTCACTAGGGTGTAGAGCAGCTCCTTAAGATATATTGCCATCTGTGTGTGTGTGTGTGTGGTATGTGTGTAGGTGCAAGTGAATATGATATGTCTTAAAAATACACATTATACAAATATATATATATATATATATGTATATATATATATATATATATAGTCTATATTCTATTATATATTCTTAGATTTTGTATTGTTAAATAGAGCCTTATTATCAGCCAGGTTTTTTGTTTGTTTTGCTGTCTTTCATTAGGGACACTGCTTTTAAGAGATACAGCTTTGTAAGATGCTTCTATGCCTTACCCAGAAGTGGAATCTTTACAATATGGCCATTACTTATGCTCTGAACATTCCAAGAAACTATCTTTTCATTAACTTTCTCTGAGTAGCCAACTTTCTATCTAGTCCCAAATGGTTCCATCGTTCAGTGAGCTCTCTCTTTGGTGTTTTCTGGGTTTGTCTACTACTAGAATACATTTGCCTTCTTCACTCTGCATTCTACCCAAAACCTAGAAATGCTGTCTCATCCTCAGTCAAGTCTTCTGGTCTTGCTTGTATCTATATTTACTTGTTAATATATATTCCCCTTATTCTAGCTCTACCCAAGACTCCAGTTTGAAGTGATTTCTATTTGTTCTCATTATTTTTCTATATGGTTCTTGATAAGAAATGGAGTGATTTTATTTTTTTAATTTTTTTAAATGTTTATTCATTTTTTAGAGAGACAGAGACAGAGCATGAGTTAGGGAGGAGCAGAGAGAGAGTGAGACACAGAATCTGAAACAGGCTCCAGGCTCTGAGCTGTCAGCATAGAACCCGACACAGGGCTTGAACACGTGGACCATGAAATCATGACCTGAGCCGAAGTCAGATGCTCAACCGACTGAGCCACCCAGGCACCCCATGGAATGCTTTGAATATGAGTGGCTGCATTTAATATAGAAAACTGGAAACCCTCATTATGCTGTCTATGACATATTTGGGTTCTTTAATTTTGTAATATGCTTATATGAATAATTTAAAGGTATTTAATATCCATTAGGACTTCCCCCAAATTTATAAACATTCGTGAATCTTCATGATTCTGTCTTTGTTACTGTTATTTGTTCTTCTGGAATGCTTTAATTTCCATCATCATTATGAAAATACTTTGAATCAAGTAAGACTATGCTCGAATTCTACCTTCACTTCAAAAATACCCCTAATCCAGCTAAGTTATTAGGCAGCACAGTGCTTGAAACACTGTTAGGAGATGAGAAATTGGATTTCTTCTCAGATTTACTTAAATACACAGCAGTCTGTAACTTCGTCTATAGCTACTATATATAATACATGTGACAGATGCTGAAAACAATGAATGAATAAATATGTGCTTTTTATACATTTCTCAAAATGGAACCATTGATTTTTAATGTTGAAAACACAATAGAAGAATCATAAAAAGATAAAACTTGTTAAAATGCCTCCAACAACTGCTTCCCAATGGCACTTCTGATTCATACCAGTATTTTATTTTCCCTTTTTAATTGAAACTGAAAGTCCTCGAAAGGAAATATTGTCCCAAAAGGCCATGCCCCATTCACTCTGGACACAACACCAGTGGCATCAGCATTAGCAGAGGAAAGCTCAAGGCAAATGTCATTTCATATCAAACGCAGCATCAGAATAAAAAGTGCCCCAGAAGACCTCAAAGCAAACCCACAAAGGTGAGGTCATTGACAAACTTTCCCTTAGGTGACTTCTGTTTATACTATGCCTCACAAGTTTGAAAATAAGCTTTCATGTTAGCTTAGCATGATGTTTTAGGAATATGATGCTTTTCCAAGATAGAAAAGAAGGGTAGACAATATAGATTGTCACAGCAATGGAGAGATAGATCTATAAGACTCATTCACAGAGGTGTAATGATAGAGATGCTTTACTTACTATTTGCAGGTGTGGGTAATACAACGCAAGGAGAAATAAATGGTTTAATGCCACTCACTCCCATCTAGTTTTCCAAGAAAAACATTTCATATTCTCTGCATTTCTTAACTCAGAGACAAATTTCCTGGCAGCCTATGCAGACCAATTAGAAACCTGAGATAATGAGAGTAGCTGATATTGTACTTCAATGCCATTGATCCTTACTCCCGTTACCAGAGTTTTCCTATGGATGTGTCAAAAAAAGTACTCGTTCCATTGTTGCTCTGAAGATTAATCGACAGTCTGATGATTTGAGGTCTAATTGTAATAAGGTGGAAGTAATCAATGAAAAAATTTCCTGATTGTTCTGGGCACTTTGCAGTTAATTCTGAACTGTGCACTTTTCCAGCAAGAAAAAAATTGAACTTAGACCACCTGCATTTAGACAAGCCTGTTTTAAAAAAGGTATATCTTGCTTTTTTCCTCAGATTATGACACTGATATGAAAGTGTTATGTATATTCAGGTTCTGGCACACTGCCTGAGATATCGAAGAGGCCCAATAAACATCTGGGTAAAAACAAATGAATATATTGCCTTGGAGATTCCATTATTGCGAATATTCTGTTTCTTATGTTTTGTCAGAACTCTGATGTACCTTAAAGACAAAACAGTTTAGATTATTTCATCCCAACATGATTCATTTATTCTGCTACTTCCTAGCCATTGTAATTGAGGTTAAAAACTTGAAATTGAATTCCAATGTGTCCTTTACTAGTTTACTGTTTTCCTAGCCAATCCATAAGGCCATTATTTTTGCATTCCAATGCAATCCATTGTTATCACTTGGCTAAACAAACACAGCTGGGTGGTAATGAATGAAGTTTCTACATTTCTGGGTAAACCTAGCTGTAATGCTACTCTACAGCTCACTCTCCAAGACAGAGAGAAGCCATACAGCAATTCCACACACTAATTTGGCAACACAAAGATATGAATGCTATGTTGAAATATCAGGAACAAGTCCACACTGATAAATGTCTTTGCGTTTACTGTTAAATGCAAACAAACATTAGATAAGAAGATAAATAAATGTAATGAAGTCATTCCATCCTTCCCACACTTACTTTATTTTAGCTTTAAGAAAAATTATACGTGGCTTTGATAGCAACCTGGAAAACAAATAGTAACGAGGAATTGCCGTACTGAAATGCATGGTACCCTGTGAATTGTGTAGATTTAGCTTCCCAGTCGTGAAAATATTTCAGTGTAACAAGTCATCAAATACGAAGGCTAAATTTCATTTTCAATACCTAGGATTTTGTTTCAGTGTAATCTTGTAACCATATATATTTTTTTTTTAATATTTTTTTATTTATTTCTAGGAGAGAGAGAGACAGCGTGAGCAGGGGAGGGTCACAGAGAGAGGGAGTCACAGACTGAAACAGGCTCCAGGCTCTGAGCTGGCAGTCAGCACAGAGCCCGACGCGGGGCTCGAACCCACGAACCGTGAGATCATGACCTAAGCGAAAGTCAGACGCTTAACCGACTAAGCCACCCAGGCACCCCGTAACCATATATTTTTAAATCCCATTGCACCTTCACTGCTAAAAAATATTTGAATGCAAAAAAACTCAATCCCAGAATCTATGGCTATAATATGATGGTTTCTCCACTGTACTCTGCACATAACAAAGGCTCAAGTTAAAACTAAAGAAACCTGATTTTTTGCCCATTAAAAATTACCAGCCATCAGATAGATCAGAAACAAGATACAGATGTCAGGAATTTTGCCCTGTGCTGTAAATTAAATACTCTTTCACCCCTTGGAGTTCTGAGTCTGAAGTTCCTTACATTGTAAGCAAGTAAATGTGCATGCTCAGTGAATGAGGGCACCTGGGAACTTGATAATTTGCATGGACACAAAGCTAGGGTCTCCATTCACAATCTCCTTTGCAGAAAGAAACGGGCACCACCAAAAAGACGGGAAGAGATTTGATAGCCCCAGAAAAACTCAAGCCTACAACATGTTCTCTGCTAGTCAATTTGCAGTTGTCACAAGTGTTATCTGTTAAATAAAAATACTAAGAAAGACTTCTGCTATGGAAATTCTTTGGGGAGCACCCAAGGGATTCAGGAACAGTAATTCACTCCTTTTGAGAATCCCCATACTTTTTTTTTTTTTTTACAAATAGCTTATTGTCAAATTGGTTTCCATATAAAACCCAGTGCTCATCCCCAAAAGTGCCTCCTCCATGCCCATCTCCCCCCAACCCCCCACACTCATGAGTCCTCAGTTTGTTCTCAGCATTCAAGAGTCTCTCATGGTTTGCCTCTCTCCCTTTCCCCCACCATTTCCCCCCTTCTTCTCCCCCATGGTCCTCAGTTAAGTTCCTCCTAATCCTCCTATACGTGCAAACATATGATATTTGTCCTTCTCTGCCTGACTTATTTCGCTCAGCATAACACCCTCAAGGTCCATCCATGTTGCTACACATGGCCAGATTTCATTGTTTCTCATTGCCATGTAGTATTCCATGGTATAGATAAACCACATCTTCTTGATCCATTCATCTGTTGGTGGACACTTAGGCTCTTTCCATGTTTTAGCTATTGTGGAGAGTGCTGCTATGAACATTGGGGTACATGTGCTCCTATGCCTCAACATTTCTGTATCCCTTGGGTAAATTCCTAGCAGTGCTATTGCTGGGTCATAGGGGAGTTCTATTGTGAGTTTCCTTAGGAACCTCCACACTGTTTTCCAGAGGGGCTGTACCAGTTTACATTCCCACCAACAGTGTAGGAGGGTGCCCGTTTCTCCACATCCTCGCCAACATCTCATGCTTTTTAAACTTTTCTGTCTTTAGAATGTGTAGACTGGGGCAGCCAACTTTCTGTGGCTTTGAAAACAGCATTCTTTCCAAATACAATATGCAGTATGAAAAAATAAGAGTGACAAATAGCCAAGCAAGGTAGAAAAACAATTAACATTGTTTCAGTGGTTTTTTTTAAACAACTAATCAGCTAATTAACTTGATGATTACTTGATTTTTTACCCTCATTTTTTGATGTTTTTAAATTCTATACAAAGCTTAACCAATCTTTTCCTATAATGCATGTATGTTATCACATTTGGTAGATATAACAGGAATTGTAACGGCACACTGAATATCAAAATGTGCCTTTTTTAGTCATATGCATCACACTGTCTTTCTTTAGGTCCTTCACAAAATTGTGCCTTTTTCAATCTTCACTACTTTTGAATAGCTTTGTTTCGGACCATTAAATGTAAACCTTAAAGGTTACCTCTAAACAATGTCTCCTGTTATTCATAACGTTAATCATTGCCTAGAGAGGAAAAGTAAAGGCACTATCAAAAGAATTTGAAAAATGATGGTAAGTTCAATGAAAAATAAATTCATTAAACTTACAGTCTAAATGTAATGGCTCTGACACCAATAAATGAGTTTTAAACCTGCAAAAGTATGTAAGTAGCTGCATCAGGTAAGAGATAATAATAAAGCACTATGTACTTTTATTTAAGATAAGTATGCTTTTTATGAAGAATACCAACTCAATCTGTATGGAAATCCAACTTTATTTTAAAAATGACATTAACCAACAATTTTATTTAACACACATATTGGGAAATATTGAATGGACAGATAACCAAAAGAGGCATCGAAGCCAAAGCTGCAGCGGACAGCTTTAACTTACAAGTTAAACAGGTAAGAAAAACTTTATTCAAAGCTATTACAATGGAGCAACAAGAATTCCTAAAACAGAACTCAGTCTGAGTTCAATTGTGCTAAAACAAAAGAATGGGAAGTTTTTAAGAAATAGGGTAGGGGTGAGGGGGTCAAAAGCCATCTGTATTTACCAACTGGTGCCCATTGAAGTTAGCTTCTACCTTCCTACAGAGATTAGGTGATGCAGGTGCTATTTTTCTGGCTCCTAAGGACTTGAAAAAGACAGACAGTCATGAGGTTATAAAATATTTATATCGCAAAAGGAGGGAGAGAAAGAATTTACAGTGATAAGTTTTCTAAAACTCTAAGAAAAGGGAAGTCAGGGGTCTGGAGTCTAAAGTTTAGTCAGACTATGAAGGACTTTAAGGCCATCTTGCTCAGTAGAAATGATCATGGATAAGAGAAGAGATCATACATACCATTTTGCACACTGTCCTACTACATTTACTGATATAATTAGAGTCTAATTAGTTGTAGAGAGCACTAGGGATTTTGAGGTCTCACTTTGGAGCCCATGGCCAGCTCTGAAAAACCCCTCTCCACCTTCCCCTTCTAACAACACTGTGCTTAATTTTTATTCCTCTTTGGCTGTCTCCAATTGGTTGTAAGGTAGCAACAGTATCTTTAAATTAAGGTACAACTCTTGTTTTCAGAATCTAGGTAAGTTTAACTTCTCCTCTCTTTAATGTAATTTCTTGGTAAGTAGACATATAAATTCCCCAATGGTTACCCCATTATATAGATTCACAGACAGTGAAATCCAGATACACAGTATATTTTACCAAAAATCAAAAACTAAAATTTCCCCAAACTAAGATACAATTAGCATTTATTTGTTTAATGGGTTTCTAGTTTAGGAAAATAATTTGGGGGCACCTGGGTGGCTCAGTTGGTTAAGCATCCGACTCTTGATTTCGGCTCAGGTTATGATTTCATGCTTCATGAGATAGAGCCCCGCATGGGATTCAATCTGTCCGTCACTCTCTCTGCTCCTTCCTTACTCACATTCTCTCTCTCTCTCAAAATAAATAAATAAATATTTTAAAAAATGAAAAAGTAATTTGAATGATAACATAATAAAACTTAACCACAATTTGATATGAAAATTGAGTTGAGAAACAATACCAGTATCTTCATCAGCAAGTATAGAAAGACTAAGAAGTACATTTTTTGTGCCCGGTACTACAAAAAAATTACATAAACTTATGAAACAGAAGTCACAGTTCTGTGAATTTTTTTTTCTGAAAACTAAAGTAATATGAGACATTTTGTTAAACTCATTTGTTATACAATGTCATGGAGGCCATAACTACTTATCAATGCTTGCTTCTTCCTAGCTATTACTGTCTGAATGCATCCCCCCAAAATTCATATGTTGAAATCCTAAACCCCAAAGTAGTAGCATTAGGAGGTAGTGTCTTTGGTCTTTAATTAATACCTTTATATAATAGGTCCCAGAGGGATCCGTATCCCCTTTCTCCCTGTGAGGGTGCAGGGAGAAGGTGCTGGCTACAAACCAGAGAGGGCTGTTACCAGGCCTCAGTCATACTGGCACTTTGATTTTGAACTTCCAGGCTTCAGAATGGTGAGCAAAAATTTCTATTGTTTATAGTCTATTCAGTCGGTGGTATTTTGTTACAGTAGACCTAACGAACTGAGATGCTGGCACTCCATGACCTTTCTCAGCTCCTGTGGAAATCTCTGGGGGCCCCAGTGAACATGAAGAATAGCTCGGTCATGAAATGACAGTCCAAGGGAAAAGCTCCCCCCAAACCTTCAATGGTTGTAATGACAAATCTTTAGATATTAAACCACTGACATTTTGAGTGTGTTTATCACAACAGTTCATATCTGATTAATAAATGAAAACACAGTTTTATTGAATTAAGAGATGAGTGGTTGCAGATCCTGTAGATGACCTCCATTTACATTTTTGTCATGGGACAGAAAGTGGTCACCAAACAATTTCAAATAGACCTTTTCGTATCCTTACCCAAAATTCAGTTATTTGACTTCTAGAAGGAAATGTGGTTTTAAACAAACCATGCATTTTATAAGCTAAGTATACAGATTTCAAAATTCACATTTTCTTAAGAAAGGCAGACTTCAGGACTGGATACAGGGTCACCTCTTACTTGTAGGTGATGATGCACTTTTCTGGAAACAGGTCTAAAACTTGCCTTTAAAATGATGTCTTAAGCATATTTACTGCTCACAGTGGTCTGACTAAAGCTCCAAGTCCTATGCGATAACCTTGGCATGGAAATTTTTGAGGACAAGTATTACTAACTTACCTCAGTCTGATAAAAATAGCCTTGGCCAGATTTATAAAAATGATTAAGCTGTGAGCAAAATGTCTTCAAGTTGGGGGTTCTACAAAGATATAAAGTACGAGATATATATACTGTTATAATTAGGTGAAATAAACTGTTAAATGGAATTACTTAGTGTTATCAGAAGAATATTGAAGACGTTCCTGAGAAAAAAAAATATAAATTTGTTTTTGTCTTATTGATATCAAATAGTTTCTTGAGGTGATGCTGTAAAGTAGAATATTAAGCTAAGGTTATCAAACTGTGGGTTTGCCTTTCTATTTGCCATGACAGGAGAATGATGCATCTGTTTTACATAAAAGGTAGGTCAGATCATCTCGTAGATGATAAGATTATAAGTAGAATGATTGTTACATTGTCATATAATATTAGAAATGTAAGTTGGCTTATATAACAAAAGGGTCTTCCACAATACTGTGAAATATTGTGATAGAGATCTGGGGAATTAAAAGAAATAGGAAAACCTTGGGGAGGGATTCAGCCATGGGAACACTCCAAGAATATCTCCTTTCAAGAGAATCTTCTGTGAGGATGTAGCTGATGGACAGGCTCCAGCTGCCATACCTTTGAGTGCATCTTCTACTTTACCCCAAGACCATAACTCCACTGAAACTGGGCATAGCAGGGAGGTTAGTAATGGGCAATTCTTCCCCACCCTTGTGGGAATCCTCCCCTGGGAAACTTTTACCTGAGGATCCCTGGTCAGCCTGGCTGAAAGTTTCCTGGATTTATACTATGTTGAGGTTCTCCCTCCCACCCTCCATTCCTTCACTCACCTTTTTCAGAGGTCAAAATGCAACATGTTATGTAAGCTCTACTCTGGGGGTGCCCAGGTTGCTCAGTTGGTTGACTATCTGACACTTAATTTCAGCTCAGATCATGATCCCAAGGTAGTGGGATCCAACCCAGTGATCCATGCTCACCATGGAGCCTTCTTAAGATTCTTTCTCTCTCCCCTACCTCTCTCCACCACTTGTGCTTTCTCTCTAAAATAGTAAAAAATAAAAATAAAAAGGAAGATATATACTGTATATTTCTGCCTTTGTCCATCACAGACATTTTCCCCCAATAAATTGCTTGCAGAGCTAATCCCATCTTGGCATCTAGATCTTTTTTTTAAATTTTTTTAATATTTTATTTATTTTTGAGAGAGAGACAGAGACAGCATGAGCAGGAGAGGATCAGAGAGAGAGGGAGACACAGAATCTGAAGCAGGCTCCAGGCTCTGAGCTGGCAGTCAGCACAGTGCCCGACGCGGGGCTCGAACCCACGAACCGCGAGATCATGACCTGATCTGAAGTTGGACACTTAACCGACTGAGCCACCCAGGGGCCCCAACTGGCATCTAGATCTAAGATGGCCTGAACTGGTTTTGCAATCACACCACTTGGCCCAGGGACTACTCTTGTCTCCAGAATGAGAGAAAATGAACATGAGTTTTATTGTTGTTGTTTGTGTTGCTATTGTTGTTTGTTTTAAAGTTGTTTTCTAAGTTTTATTTATTTATATTTTTTTCTATGTTTATTTATTATTGAGACAGAGAGAAACAGGGGAATGGGGAAGGGAGACACAGAATCCCAAGGAGGCAGATAGAAGGGGAGACACAGAATCCGAAGCAGGCCCCAGGCTCTGAACTGTCAGCACAGAGCCTGACCAGGAGCTCAAACTCACAAACCATGAGATCATGGCCTGAGCCAAAGTCAGATGCTTAAATGACTGAGCCACCCAGGTGCCCCTATTAATTTATGTTTGAGAGAGAGAGCACAAGTTGGGGAGGAGCAGAGAGAGAGGGAAACAGAGGATCTGAAGAGAGCTCTGCGCACATAGCAGAAAGCCTGATATGGGGCTCAAATGCACGAACCACAAGATCATGACCTAAGCAGAAAGCAGACACTGAACCAACTGAGCCACACAGGTGCCCCTGTTTGTTTTAAATGAGACATTGCTAATGAAACACTGACAAATGCTATAACAAAATAATAACTATTTTCATTTATGGGAGAATGTATTAAAGGTCAAAGACAAAACTTATAGTTTAAAAAAAAAAAGTTGGTATGTAGAACTGGAAAGTTTTGTAGAAAGTAAATCTTAAACACATTACCCCCTTTTTCCATTTTGAGATTTAAATGTTTTTTAAGTTTATTCATTTATTTTGAGAAAGAGACAGCATGGGGGGGGGTGGGCAGACAAAGAATCCCACGCAGGCTCTGCATCATCAGTGAATGTGGGGCTCAATTCCATGAACTGTGAAAGCCGAAACTAAGAGTCCAACGTTTAACCGAATGAGCCACTCAGGTGACCCTCCAATTTGAGATTTTAAATCATAAACATCTTGACACAGAAACACTCACAGCTAACCCTCACCTCTCAGGTGGTAACAAACACGGATCTTCAAGTTTGTAACACAGCTCCATAATCAATACAGGCAGAAAATGGTGAGGAGAGAGAAGATAACTTGTACATTTGAGAAACTTAATGTTTGATGTGAGAACCAGTGTAGTAGGGTAGTATAGAAACATGAATACACACAGATATAAAATTTTAAAGAGCTGAATATAAAAGTGTATGGAATTTACATATCAAAAATTAAAGTTGATTAATTTTATTTTTAGAATTATAATATCTACCTATGGACCCATAATATGGTAGCTATCACATTCCTATAATCGTTTAATTTTTCATGTCAAAAAAGGAAAAGGAAAGCTTAATGAATAATGACAGGGAACTGGGCATCTGTGGCAAAATTCACAATAAGAACCATCTAACAAAAGTTTTAGTCTTCCACAAAGTTGTTTTCAAGAGCCGGATACTCAATGACAGATTGGCTTAGTCTCGGACAAGCTGCACACAAAGAGATCTAATCAAGATGAGAAAAGCAGTAGAATAGAGAGATTCAAGCCACTGCTCTTCCTCAAATCACTGAAAATTTAATTATTCCCAGCTCTATCTCAGCAGATATCTCTGTAAAAGATACAAGTTTCTCCTTATATAAATAACAATACCTATGATTGTCCAGACCATTTAAAATCATTAAAGAGTATAAAAAAAAATTTAGTATTAACCTCCAAAATAGCTGAATTATATGCTTGCGACACTCTTTTAGCATTTTTATATATAATAAATGGAGAGATTAAACTTTGTATGTGTACTACATGATTCACATCTTACATATGTGTGTATAGTATGTAGTATAGTCTTGTGGATGCATATATGTTTGTGTTGTGTAAGTAACATAAAACTTCTCCTCCCACACACGTATTTATAGGGATGTAGACTCTTCCGAATGTTGCATAAATATTCTCTGTTTGGTAGCATTCCAATTTATATACAAGCCTAGGAAAATTGTGATCTTCGTTGAGTGATATAAATTGATTTTGTTGACTACTGTGTCTGCTTTGTGTTTTACAAAGACTAAAAGTCAAGAAGAAGAAAGGCTGCCAGATGGGAGCTGAGTGTCCTGAGTGGCCACAGGCACTAAAGGAAACATGATTTAAACATCTAGATGCTGCCATTGTGCACTCTTGCTCTTCTATTTATTATTTAGCAAGCAGGGTGTACTTATTACCTAAGAAATGTTTTATACCTTTATACCTAGCCATAAGCGACGAGAGCTAATCCAATTAACTCCATCCTTAAAGGTAGTCTCTTCATTTTTTAAATCAAAAATCATCCAAAATGATTTTTGCCAAAATTAGTTCAAATGTTTTCTGGGCTGTCTCAGAATAACATAGACTTTTAATCATTTTGGGACCATGCTGCTTTCTTTTGGAAATAATCAGGAATTTTTGATAAATCAATAGTTCTAAGGTACTTAGCTATTTCACGAGTGAAGGGCAAAGAAGGATATAAACTAGAGAAGGATTCTGCAGCACATGATTCCTCCTCCCTCTTACTGAGAATTCCAGTTTAGTAATTTATATGTCCATGATGACTTAGGTTTGCTCAACGGTGTAAGCTAAAAATATTTTGTTAAAGAATCCCTTATGTCAGTGTGGTAAAATTTATAGTAACCTATCAAACTAAAAATTAGAAGTTAGGCTCACTAATTTTTTTGAAAAAAATTATTTGTCTTATTTACTTCTGAGAGAGAGAGACACACACACAGCATGAGCAGGGGAGGGTCAGAGAGAGAGGGAGACCCAGAATCCAAAACAGGCTTCAGGTTCTGAGCTAGCTGTCAACCAGAGCCAGACGCGGGGCTCAAACCCACAAACCGTGAGACCATGACCTGAGGCGAAGACGGATGCTTAAACGACTGAGCCACCCAGGTGCCCCAAGGCTCACTAATTTTTAATGTTCTGTCCAAATCCAATAGTCCATACATTTCATTTTATATAAAAATATCACTTTAAAAAGTGTTATATATAAATCCCTGATTAATTCAAGATAACAAAAATGGGGTAACCTTGGGGAGCCTGGCTGGCTCAGTATGTAGCTCATGAAACTCTTGATCTTGATGTTGTGAGTTACAGCCCCATGTTGGCTATAAAATCTTTAAAAAATGTAGTATTCTCTACAAAATATAAAAAAGATATTAAATCTTATCAAATTTAATGGAAATTTGGCACTATTATATATAAACAGTAAGTTTTTCTTTGCTTACCAAAATAATGTCCTTTTAGTTTACACATTGCTTGAAATACATAAAAATTCAGAGGAGTTTCATGAATATTTGTGTTTAATAAAACTATGATAAAAAATAATTTGGCAGCTCACCAACTTAGTAGTAGTTTAATAGTCAGAATCTGATTAATATCACTGCTTAGCCAGCTCTGTTTTCAAGATCGTTGGTGAAAAATCACATGTATGTTAGATTTTGTTTGCTACTTTTTTTAATGTTTTATTTTATTTTTGAGAGACAGAGAGACAGAGTACAAGTGGGGAGGGGCAGAGAAAGAGGGAGACACAGAATCCAAAGCAGGCTCTAGGCTCTGAGCTGACAATACAGAGCCCCTTGCAGGGCTGGAATTCGTGAACCACAAGATCATGACCTGAACCGAAGCCTGATGCATAATGGACTGAGCCACCCAGGCACCCCTGTTTGCTACTATTAAGACCAAAAATGGAGTACCTGCAGACAATGTACCAGAAAAGGAAAAAAAGAATGGGAAAGCCACAAAACAGAGTGGCTATAGAATGGCTTTCCTATCCATACATCTCAACAAACGAAATGTATACTACTTAGAAGTCATGCTGATACTGTAAGTAGTTACAACAACTTTTTCTGTGTGGATTTTATGGCAGTTTTCTCTGCCAGAGCATCTTCCTACCTTGTGACTCAGCATCTGGTTCTGATGCATTGCCGTACTGACCTCGGACAGTACTCAGGGACACTCAAATCATCCATATGTGGAGGATACTCCAAGGGATTAGAAACATTTTGCCTCAAAAAGAAACTTCTGCAACAAGCTGGCATTTGCAAGCAACACCATTTAATGACCAGAAAACTAGTGAGAGGGAAACTGGAAAATTTCCAGAACCACAGGCTGCAAGAGCTGTTGTGGCTCCCTGCTGAACGCTGTGTCCCAATCCTAGAACAGTAAATGATACGACCATGAGAGGAGACAGAAGAGAGGGTCAGGAGGACAAAGGTTATTATACTCACACACAGGTCCTAGGGACAGGAGTTGTGGCACATGCGGGACCACAGAGGAAAGACACTAAGGTGATCAAGAGGCAGAAGATGGGGGAAGTGGGATCCTTTATTGAGATTTCCTTGAGAAGGGCAAAACAGTGAATGGTCTAGGATTGGCTAGTTTGAATAATGGTGGTGGACTCTTCTTTTAAAAAAAAATTTTTTTTTTTTAATTTATTTCTAGGGGAGAGAGAGAGAGAGAGACAGCGTGAGTAGGGGAGGGCCAGAGAGAGAGGGAGTCACAGACTGAAACAGGCTCCAGGCTCTGAGCTGGCCGTCAGCACAGAGCCCGATGCGGGGCTCGAACCCACGAACCGCGAGATCATGACCCAAGCGAAAGTCGGACGCTTAACCGACTAAGCCACCCAGGCGCCCCATGGACTCTTCTTAACTATAAGGGTGGCCCCTGCTACCTGCCACCCAGGGTTATTAAAGGCCCACAAATACTGTCTCCAGCCAAGTTATGCACCTGGTAGAGGAGGGGTATGGCTGTAGACCGATTAGTTTGCATGTCAAAGACTTCTTGCTTCTTCTGGGCCCTTTGAAGTTCTCTAAGAGTTAGCTAATCCTAGGAGAGGAATTCAGTCTCTCCCCAGCCAGAAAGATTTTTTTTTTCGAGATTTGAAAACATCATAATACCCAGAAAACAAATATATATTTACATATATAAAGCATGTATTACATATATGTTACATATATATATTGAACAAATATATACATATATATATATTGAAAGAGAGAAAGAGAGAGACAGTACAATAACAATAACACCTATCAGTTACTGAACGTATACTTTCTGCTAGGCTCCCAACTAATCATTTCATCTACTTTTAAAAATTAGTAGTGGCAGAGCCATTAAACAATGCCAGATAGACTCTAAAGAGCCCTTTTAACTACTGTTAGTTAACTACTGTTTTACTGTTTTAACTACTATTTTACTGTCCTTACAATTGGGGAAAATATACTCAGAAAGTATCCATTGTTTATTAGGTCCCTATATCATAATTCAATAGCTATGCCACAATATTGATGATCACTATTCAAAAATGATAATAACTGTGACTTACAATAAAGGAATATAATAATAGATTCATTTTAAATTACTTTCATGTATTAAAAAATGAAATTGTTTCTACAACATGATGCAAAAAGGACACTGATAAAACTTTTCTATAAGTGATCCACAGGAAAAATTTGTGGAAAGGAGAAATGATTTTAACTAAATGGCCACATTAACATAAGGAAGTGGTAGGCACCACCAGGATGTGGTGGTGAGAAAGTAGGGTAGGGGAGAAATACCTACGAATATTTTCTATGAAGACAAATATTGAGATGATGTTGCATTTAGGTAGAATCACAGCTGCTGAACCTGGATAGTTGTGAGGACAAGGGTAAAAAAGAAATGCTAATTTTTTTTTGTTTTAGTTTTTTTTTAGTGCTTAATTTAATTTAATTTTTTAAATGTTTTATTTATTTCTGAGACAGAGAGAGAAAGAGAGAGAGAGAGACAGCGTGAGCAGAGAGAGGAAGACACAGAATCTGAAACAGGCTCCACGCTCTGAGCTGGCTGTCAGCACAGAGCCCAACGCGGGGCTTGAACCCATGAACTGCAAGATCATGACATGAGCCGAAGTTGGATGCTTAACGGACTGAGCCACCCAGGCGCCCCATTGTTTATTTAATTTTAAGGAGGCGGGGGACAGAGGATCTGAAGAGGGCTCCATGCTGATGCAGAGAGCTTGATGCAGGACTTGAACTCACGAACCATGAGATCATGACCCGAGCCAAGCGCTTAACTAACTGAGCCACCCAAGTACCACTTTTTTGGTCTTAGTTTTATGGCACATAAAGTATACATGAGTGCAGATCTGTAGAGTGGTTTGGACTAAAGGCATACCAAAGAAGGAGAAGGAAGGAGAGGGGGATAAGGGGGTGAGGAAGGTAGGAGAAGGAGGGATAGAGAGAGGAGGAGGAAATGGAGGAGGAGGAGAAGAAAGGAGGGAGAGAGGAGGGAGGGAGAGTTGTTAAATGCATGAACACGACACTGAATCAACAGCGCATAACCCTGCCCAGGTTTGAAGAAGAAACATCTGCCAGCATAAAAGCGTGAGACAAAGAAGTCACATGCATCCAATGACAATGTAATAATACAGAGACCAAGGAAGACATGTTTTAAGAAGGAGGTGGTCAATGACATTTATGCTTCAGAGAAATGTGCAAAATAAAGATCTAGAAAAAAATGGTTATTAGTTAATGCAGTGAACTTTAAGAATCTAGCCATTTGTATTTTTTTGAAAACTGTTATTAAATAGTAGTAAAATTAGATGTTTATCTTTTGTATGTATGCAAAAGATGCATATACGAACACGTCCATATTCACCCAGACTTGAGCAAACATTTCTAACATTCTGCTTATCGTAGCTTTTAGCCAAGTAATTTGAATGCAATCCTGGGTCCTTGGCAAAGAAAAAGTTTTTCTTTCAGACTGAGTTGCCTTATCTCACAGACACACTGAATTTCCCTGTCTTATATTTCATTTCAGCCTTCCAACACTGAGAGTCCTGAATGGGAAAGGCATTCCACTTTCTCTAATATTTTACTGTGTGCTCATATCACCTACTTCATGTGTGCTCATATCACCATAAATTAACATCAAGATTCCCAGAGGTTCTAAGTAGGATGGAGAATTACCAAAAAAAGTGGTTCTACTCTCAAAGAGCTATGGTCTGACCTGAAAGAAGAACACCTATAATTAAAAGTCTCCTGGTGCCAGATGACTCAGTAGGTTAAGCGTCCAACTCTTGATTTCAGCGCAGATCATGATTTCACCATTTGTGAGAAAAAGCCCTGCTTGGGGCTCTGCACTGACAGCCTGGAAAATGCTTGGGATTCCCTCTCTTTCTTTTTCTCCCCCTTCCTCACTCACACATGCTCACTCTCTCTCCATATCTCAAAATAAATAAATAAAAATGCACACACTTTCTTAAATTATAATTGTATTAATCAGAGAAACCGCACCTCATTGTTTTAATCTATTCCTCTACAATGAAGTTCAAAGGAATATTCACTGACTACGGGAAGACTAGAAAAAACATGTTGCTCATGTAAATGCTCATATGTTTTTTTTCACTTCTAGCTTGTTTTAACTTTGCGTCCATTTTTAGCAATAACTTGGAGTGGAAGTATATTGCTTGTATATCATGAATTTTGGCCATTTCCTTATTTTAACAATCACTGTGGCATTTCACACAGTCATATTTTAGAAGTGGAACAAAGTATACCTGTAGGATAGTAGCCTCTTTTCCAAGCTCATATGATTGTCTCTGTTGAAGATGTAAGCTACATTGGCAAATTTATTTCCACCACCATGTATGTATCTATCTGTCATACAAATTAGGTATATTTAATTGGTAGACTTTAACTTAGAGAAAATTACATTTATAAAGTTGAAGTTTTGAACAGTGTTATCAAAAAGGAATCCATGATTAACAGAGAAAAGCCCTATCAACTTATTACATTGGAAAATGGTGGGTGAAGGTTATACTGAAATTTTGGAAATAAAATAAGGAAGTTGTGTAAACTAAGACAGATTTTGTATCCCTTACAGGCAAGGTGCATATTTTATTACCTTTGCCTAATGCATGACATCATGTTAGGCTCACAGTACGAACCTAATAAGTATTTGTGAAATTGACAAATCACGTGATATAATGAAATGTAATCTGTTTAATCTTCCTTCATTGCCTAGAAGAGCAGAGCTTAGTTTTATACACAATTTCACTAGCTTTTCTTGTTCTGAATTTTCTCATATACTTCTTTTCTTTCTCCTCCTTTACTGTCATCCTTACTTACTCCATTATTGCCTTTTGCATTTTTATTTGATACGTTATCTTATAAGAATGCTCAAGCGTTTTGGAAGTTGTGAAGATAATACATAGTTTTAAAATATATATATATATTTTTTTAATCTTATGTGCATCTGAAAAATTGCCACTACCACTACAGTGACAAAAAAGATATATCTCCTGCAGGATTAAAATTCCATGTGGTAATATATTAAAAATAATGTCATATTCCCATCTGATTTCCAATACAAATTTATACAGGTTGCCCTTAAGGTTCACATTTGAACTGAATGTCACTGAATATATTTTGGCTCAGAATTTAGGTCTCTTTTTTATTTTTAAGCTTATTTGTTTATTTTGAGAGAAAGAGAGTGAGCAGGGGGTGAGGGGGGAGGATCAAAGAGAGAAGGAGAGAGAGAGAATTCCAAACAGGCTCCACCCTGTCAACACAGAGCCCACCCTCAGGGCTCAAACTTGTGAACCCTGAGACTATGACCTGAGCTGACACCAAGAGTTGAACACTCAACTGACTGAGCCACCCAGGAGGCCCAGGTCTCTTTGATGTTATCCAAATCCTCTTTTCTTTCATTCATCAAACCTGTTCTTTATAGTTTTTTTCTAATAATTTCTTAACCTCTCTGAAGTAACGTAGCTGACTTTGTTCTCCTTGTGCTGTGCTTTCACTTGTATACCAATTTCCTCTTCAGACCTATAAGCTTTAAGTTCAGTTGCCATGACAGTGATGCTGTAGATTTCTGCTTACCCGTGCCTGCTACATAGGCAGAGTTTCAGGAAATGCCATGATTTCAAGAAAATTTAATAGTATCATACTTCACAGAAAATTTAAAAATAATTATAATTACTAGGCTTTTAAAATTTTCTCAAATATGTATTTCTTTGTATTCATCTTACTTAAGCTCATGAAAAAGTATTAAATCTGAGAAGGCTCAATTATTCTTCCCAGTCTATAAATTTTGTGTGTTTTAGTTGCAAAAAAAAAACCTGTGTGCTGTAAAAATGTGGGTTTATAAGAACAGAATCTTAAGACAGGATTAAGCAATCAACTGTAGGGACATTAGCGACATAAGCATAAACAATGATATTGCTTTAAAGAAATCATTTTGGCTAAAAAATGTGGTTAAACTTATCAATTTGTTTGTAAACTGTACTGTCATCCAGGCTGACATAGATATTATCCACAAAATAAAGATCAACCACATTTTGAAGGATAAAATTAATATTCCATTCAGATAGGAATATAAGTGCATGTATTTCCTCTTATCTAGACTCAATACTAGATACTTTGTAGTATTTGAGAAATAACTTTTTTTCAATCTCAAGATTATATTTTCCTGACTGCCAGGGTTGAAGTAGGATGAAATTAGGATACCTTCCAAATCCCAGGTCAATTTGATGTTTCTCCCTTACTGTGTGCCACATCAGGTTAATCTTCCACTTCTTTCATAGCTGCAAGAGAGTCCGCCATATACAATGTGTGATTTTCTAGTGCTTAGCAATGAAAATAAATTGGTATATGGTCAACAATGTTCTCTTCAGCAGTCCCTATTAAAGAGGAAATCAAAACAGTTAAGGATCAAAACTGCATTTGAAGACTGACTGTTAGAGAATTTAACAATCCAATCACTGCTTCTTTGAAATCCATATGTAATTATTGCTTTATTGACACAAGAATGCTCATGTACTTATCTATCTTCATTTAAGATGGAAGAAAATTCCTTTGAATATGAAGAATTAGTTCCCCTTTCTTGACACTACTTTTTACTCCACATATTAAAAGAAACAAAACAAAACACAATTTAAAAAAAAATGAAAAGCCTCCATATTCCTTATTCTCCAAATCTTCCTTCTATAGTCTCTAATATATCTTCAAGGTAATTATTTCTCATATTATATAATCTCAACTTTTGTTTTTATTTCACTTTCAGATTTCAAATATAAAAGAAATGGAATAATAGAAAGCAATACATGCTTATCAGAATGAAAGAATAAATCTATGAGGTGAATGAAGAAAATGTTGACACTTTCAAATGAAAGAGATTGTATTGAGTGAATTCATCCATTTCTCCATCCAGACAAGTCTTTTGTTATCCTAGAAAGGAACTCCAAAGAGCAGAGGCAACTAGAGTGAGAGATGAGAGAGTTTAGCATTTAAGAGCAAGGAAGAATGTGGAAGGAATGAAATTACTGGAATGATAGCTCAGTTGGAAACAGTCAATCCCATGAAGAGAATGAAAATGGAACATAGGTGAATTAGTGAAGACTTCTAGTAGAAAATCTACTGACCTAAGACTTCTCAAAAATGGAAACAATTAATTAAGAGATCTTTAAAAGGGTGTCAGTATCATGAAAAGTGAAGGGCAAAGAAGTTTAAAGTAAGCATGTGCTCAATTTTGCAGTCAAGTCTTATCTTTATAAGGCATGTATGAATTATAATTGATGTTCATTGAACTTACAAGTTTTTCTCTTTTGCAGGAAATCTTTGGAAATAGTATTAGTTATTGTTTCCACTTTTTTTCAGTGTACTTATTTGAAGATTTCTAAAATAAAAATACCTAAAGCAGGGTGCCTGGGTAGCTCAATCGGTAAAGCACCCCAATAGACTTATGTCATGATCTCACAGTTCGTGAGTTCGAACCCTGTGTTGGGCTCTGTGCTGACAGCTCATAGCCTGGAGGCTGCTTCTGATTCTGTGTCTCCCTCTCTCTCTGACCCTCCCATGCTTGTGCTCTGTCCTTTTCTCTCTCTTAAAGATAAATAAATTTAAAAAAATTTTTATCTCTCTTAAATTTTTAAATGAAAGTTATTTAAAAATAATTTTTAAAAATACCTGAAGCTTACATACTTACTTTTCACTTAATAAAGGAAACTTATTTGGATTTCAGAATTACCTTGAAATGTATGAAGTGGAGGTGCCTCTCATTTATGGAAATTGTTGAGCATTTGGACTTTGATTAGGTTCAGGACTGCTCAGATCCTTACGTATACCAGGAAGGAACACGGTCAAAACAAAAGTGATAAACTCAAGTAATAAGTAGAACAATTATTAGATAATGTACAAAACCAGGGATGAAAGCAACTGAAAGGAACCATACAAGCTTTCTGTGCTTTTAAGTGTGGAGGCTTTATCTCCACTCAGTCCTCCAGGCCTTCCTGATAATCTGGGAATAAGAGTATTTGTTATAGATGTCTTTACCTGTGATTTACATAGATAAGACTCAAATGGCAAGTCATGAATATTCATGAAGTATGTTAACATTTAACCTGACCATCAATATCTATTTTGCAACCGACTCCCTCCCTCGATGTAAGCTGCTGGGACGGCCCAAGACTGCAATGAGGCAATGGTGGTTTTTCCATCCAATAAATGTCTGCTTGGTGCCTGATCCCGCCAACACCAATGTTTGATCAGAATATCAAACATTTTGCCTACACTGTTGCCTAGCTTTTTTTCTGGAATTTCCACTTCTCTTTTGATCAGAATGAAGCTCTGAATTCTATGTCTATTCCTTATAGCGATCAGTGAGACCCACAAAACTCGGGACTTCCCCCACCTTTTCAGTCCAACTGTTCACAACTTATAATTGAATGCTAGGTGCTGACAGTGTGTTGTTTAGCTCCTAAAGGGCAGATCTGATGTCTAATTCACTGTAAAATACTTAGAAGCACATGATGTTGACAACACCTGTGGCTGTCACCTAAGACTTACGAGGAAGATGTTAGAGTTTAGGAATAAGCAAAATACAAATTCCTCGTTGGGAATATGCTTGATATTGGCTCTGAAAATATGAATAAAAAATTAATTTTTAAGTCTATAGAGGCACAAAATAAATGAAACTCATTATCCAGGCAAATCAACAAAGAAATACCTTCATGTTAAGTGTAAATTTTACATTTTATAAATAACTCCCTGTCGACTTGCCATGACCAGGGGAATGTATAGCCAAGTAATTCGTTTTTATTGTTGTGAAAGGTAACAATTGTAAAAGCATGTGGTGTTTTTGTTTGTTTTGTTTTGTTTTTTGGATTTTGTGGTGGGTTTTTTTGGGGTTTTTTGGGGGGTTTGTTTTGCTTTGTTTTTTACCTTTGTTTCCATGATACACTCTAACTATTCCCCAGTTCATGGAAATTACAATAATAAAAGAAAGGAACATTTAGATGCTGTCATTAATTCTCAGTCTCAGAAAAGCTGACATTCTACCTTCTGAATTATCAGTGCTTCTTCTTTAGCGAATGGAGGAAAATTGCTAACCTGGAGTCTTCCCAAAGGAAACTTTCCACTCTACAACAATTCCTAGGGTTTAAGATGGCAGCAAAATGAAACTGATCCATCTAAGAACATTTAGGCTTCCAGAATCAGGCACAAACAAGCAAATTGCCTCATTAAAAATGTTTAGTAATCTCAGTAATCTGTCTATTGGTTTGTGTTCAATAATTAATATTTTCCCTGTTAGGAAAAATGTGTTCTCCCAAATTAATATGAATATAGGAACCCTGGGATAAAATATAAGATAATTATGATAGCATTTTGATATTGTTAAGGGATTAAGGAAGCAGCTAGTTTTAGTATTTCACTAAAAACAACATAAGATAATAATTCCACAGAGCTAAGCAATATCTTTATCCACAATACCAATATCTTATAACAGTTATTCTTACTTAAGTAATAACTATCATAAACTACAATTTCTTTGTGATTAGTTCAGAAAGAGGTTTGTAAGGGATAAAGAATCACAGTTTCAAATGTAAAAATTTATAACCTAATCTATTGTACAAGCACATCTGTAACCATTACATAAAGAATAGCATGTATACGTACAGACAGACAGACAGACAGATAGACACAAATACGTAAACAAATATAAAGAGAGAAACAGAAATCTTGGACCTTCCAGTAGGAGCAAATTTATACTCAGTTGGAGAATGAAGTATTTATAAAACATTCCTTCCTGGACTAGTTGGCGATGATATAAAATAATCCGTATAACTTTCAGAGTGGAAATTTTAAAAATGAAATAAATAGCAACTCAACAAAGGAAGCAGCTTGACACAAGAGTGTGGGCAAAGAGCAGGACACTGTAAGGGGCAAGACAGGACATGGGACCCATTTTGCTGATACAAAGATGCAGGACATGATCGAAGAAAAGGTCGCAAATTAGAGGAGACGTTCCCGGTTTCCATTCACCATCTTACGGGAAGTTTCAAGCATAGAGACAATATTATGGACACGGCACAGTTTTCCTTACTAAGATTTTTCTCGTTACCTTTAAATTTTTTGTTTTACTTTTTTGTCTTTCAAACAAAGTGGCAGCCTTATCGTGGCAATCACTGAGATGGTAGGATAATTTAAAACAACACACGGAATACAGATGTTTCCCAAACTAAGGGTATTTATATATGTGTATATATGTTTGCCCGTGTTTTGGGATTACAGGAGAAAATAAAAGTTTCTGTTGGCCAAATTGAAAGAGTAAAATATCTAAATCTCAAATGTTTAAATGTTTTCAGCCATAAAATATACTAACAGTACTCAGTATATTTTGAGTCACGAAAGGGTTAATTACAACAACTGAGCGAGATTTGTTCACTGCAGTTATACAGTTTTTCGGGAAAGGTGTCAATAATACCATATAGGACTGCTGTCGAATTCAATCTGGTAGGTACAGATCAGAATTTTATAAATAGAACATATTAAGCAGATGTATTGTCTTCGAGGTGTAAGGTTTATAGAAGAAAAGATTATTTCCAATCTCATTTCGCTTGTAATTGAACCATTCCCTGTGAAGATAAATTTTCACTAAATTGCATCATGACACATTCATGGCTTGCTTCAGTTTCCTTTAATGCCATCTCAAGTAAGTGCATGAAATATTCTGTTTGATTCCTCTCTGGAAAGCTGAGGGTTTATGTCAGATTTCAAAAGGTTAGAGATATCAAGGGTGAAATTAACCCCAGATTAAACAGAATGCTGTGGCACAGGACCTGTTCCAGAAGCAAAGAGAACAACATGTAGCACACAAACCCCAGGGACCTCACAGCTTCAATTGTGAATGTTTCTCCCATAGGAGGAATGTGGTGGAAGCGAGTCAACACAAACAGACTTCTTTCATTAACTTCATTGCCCAGTTTTTGTGGGGAAGAAAAAATCTTTGAATTTTCACTGATATCATCTTACATCTTTTAATAAGCTGTAAGTTTCAATACTTTCATTATCTGTCAAAAAGGCCTGTAACTGTTCTCTTTTGAAGGTGCCAGGAGGCTATGAAAAGGGATAAAGAGGATGTGAAATGGGAGAAAGGTGCTGTGTGGTTTTGGCCATTATACGAGCTACTGAATCTTTGAGGGAGAGAGAGAATCCTAAGGAAATCCATGCTCATCATAGAGCCCAATGAGGGTCTTGATCCCAGGGCTCTGGGACCATGACCTGAGCCCAAATCAAGAGTCAGTCGCTCAACAGACGGAGCCACCCAGGCAACCTGCTACTGAATCTTTTAAGGCAAGAGAAGCATGCTTGTTTTGTTTGATTCCATGTGCACGTGTGTGTGTGCTTGTTTTTGGGACTCAGCAAAGTCATAGGGGTGGAAATTTCTTCATTATCTCCCATGATAGTTATTAAAGAATCAAATTGGGGCACCTGGGTGGCTCAGTCGGTTAAGCGTCCAACTTCGGCTCAGGTCATGATTTCAGGCTGGTGGGTTCGAGCCCCAGTCGGGCTCTGTGCTGATAGCTCAGAGCCTGAAGCCTCCTTTCGCTTCTGTCTCTCTCTCTCTCTCTCTCTCTCTCTCTGCCCTTCTCCCACTCGCGATCTCTCAAAAAATAAATAAACGTTACAAAAACTTAAAAAAGAAAGATTTTAAAGAATCAGATATCCAGAGAATCGAATATCCCAAGGGCTTCTTTTCAGAACTGAATAAATAATGGCCGGTTGGGATAAACTCGGATTCCCTTCTACTCCTAACGCCTCCACCCACACCTTCCATTATTTTTTGTCAAGCTGCTCAGTGTCTTCTGGTGCCAAAATATTTTCCTCCAAACATCTCTGAATGTATTCCTTAGGTTGACGAAGCTTCCTTCAGGGGCCCACCTTTCACTGCGACATAAAATTCAATTTCCTTCCTTTTGCATAGAAGATTTTCTTCTTTACAAGTTAAAACAACAACAACAAGCAGCTTTCCTTTTCACCAGGCCACTCACAGTCCTCTCTCCAAGATTGACTCTTTGTGGACTGACTGCAGGGGTCAGGCATCTTTTCCCCACTTTGTACAGCACTTAACAGCCATACAAGCAGGCATGTGATTCATAAATGTGCGATGGTGGTGGCAACGACTGTTAGCTGAGGCGGGTGTTATTAATAATTCAGAAAACCAGAAAAATATGGGAAGCCTAGTAGTTAATGGGAAAGAAATTCATATATATTTTATGGATCCCAAGTGAAGGAATTATTAGCATACTAAGGTTATAAACGTCAGGGCCTATACACATAACAAGGTAATAACATAACAGCATAAACATAGGAAGAGATGCCTTAGGTTAATTTTATAAGCACTGAAAGAAAACCTTCTCTGAGACAAGAGATGTTTTCACCCTATCAGCACATTTGGGTGGTTAAGATAACAAAGGCCTGAAAACTGACAAAAGACCACTTCAGGGTTTTTTTTCATAAATGTACTACTGAAATATGAAAACTTCTGATAAATTTTCAAGATTTTTTTAAAGTTCAATTCTCAAAGCCAGAATGATTTTAGCATTTCCCCTATGATTATATTTGAAAGGCTCAATCAGGTAATTTCTTATTTTTTAGATTTAACATTAGTATAAAAAGTTGTCTCTTCTTTTCTTACTTATTGTAGTGCCCTCCCTCCCTTCTCTCTTTTATTTCTTCCCTTCTCCCTTTCTTTCCTTCCTCTATTCCTCCATCCCTTCCTCCCTTCTCTCCTTCCTTCCTTCCTTCCTTCCTTCCTTCCTTCCTTCCTTCCTTCCTTCCTATGACCTAAAAAAATGTTTTAAAATTATTTACTCTATTGTGGTTGTTTTTAAAACTTTACTCACAAGTGTTTTCACTCATCTCTTGACCCAAACTTGCTGAATGATAAACCAAAGCTCAGTGGCATATGACCATAAGCTCTTTGTCCCCTTCACATGAGAACGGGGTCCCCTGCCGTGCTCCCACATCAGGTAGGGAGTCTGCTGCTCCTCAGGGTGGCTCTAGACTATGATTAGGGGCAGGTTTGCTTCACCTATTTTTTTTAACGTTTATTTATTTTTGAGAGAGAGAGCATGGGCAGGGGAGGGGCAAAGAGAGAAGGGGACAAGGATCTGAAGCGGGCTCTGCACTGACAGCAGAGAGCCCAATGCAGAGCTTGAACTCACAAATTGTGAGATCATGATCTGAGCCGAAGTTGGATGCTCTACCTACTGAGCCACCCAGGCACCCCTGCTTCACCTATTTTTATGCTGGGACTCAGTTTGAAAAGGTAGCCCTTACCCCAGGGAAGTTCTTCTCCCTATCAACTGCCAGAACTTCACAGTTGATCCAAAAATAGTGGGTACATTTAAGCCTCTGTGTATACAATGTGAACTAAAATTCTGTTGGCCAAAACAAGTTTATATGGTCCAGTCAATGAGAGGGAAGGGGGTGAATACTTACTTAATTCCCACATGAAGTCTTCTCAACATAATACTTAGATTGCAAAGATACTTATTAACATATATTAATAAATTCAAGTTTAACTTCTATTTATTGGAATATTAATTTATGAAAACACTGAAATTATTTTGATGGTGTCATGACTGTGAAATTGGCATTGGTTGGGTGGAGCCAGATGGCTGTCGGATGGTAAGTATTTGTTCAAAAAAAGACCAGAAGAGAAATTGAAAATGGAGTAGTTTATTACTCACAGCTCCTGGAGAAATTACCTGGCAGGCCTCAAGAGCCACCCATGGAGGTCAGAGAAGAGAGAGCACAGGGTCTGGGCACATGCTATTATCAGGGTTTGTGTGTAGAGTGTTTTTGGGTTCTGATCAGATTACTCATTCAGACCAAAAGAGTGGAGTTTTGTAAGCCCCATGGGGGTATTCTCTAAGGGGCACCTAAGTCATACAGGCACTGGGGAGCAGGCAGAGGATCACTAATGACAAGGGCTGTCAGGGAGTCACGGCAGGAACTTGGATTTGTCTGTGACTGTGGTTGCTAAGCAGAATGTGCCTTGCACAGGGGAACCCGTGTAAGTTTAAGGTCCCTGATGGCTTCCTGGCAAGACAGAATGGACATCAAGACAACCATACCATGGAGTCAAGTAGCTAAACTCTTCACAGATAAACACACAGTTTGGAATTGAGGAATCTGGATCATAGTTACACATTAATGAGAAAAATTCCAATTCAGAATTTGTACTAAAAAAAATGCTATCACATATCAGGTCAGAAAGAAAGCAGAGAAAGAGAATTAAAAAAAACTAAGCTAGTACAAGATTAAAATTTTTGTAATTAACAAGGCATCCAAAAGAAGTCTACTTATATGTATTATGTTCAATGACAGAAGCTTTATATTGACATCTGAAAACTAGATAAATAAATGCAGTCTATTGGCGATTTGTTTTATTTCTCTTTTAAAATATTCAAATAATGGGGCTGCCTGGGTGGCTCAGTAGGTTAAGCATCTGACTTCAGCTCAGGTCATGATCTCCTGGTCTATGGGTTTGAGCCTCACAGACTACTCTGTGCTGACAGCTCAGAACCTGGTGCCTGCTTTAGATTTTATCTCCCTCTCTCTCTGCCCTTATCACTTAAACTCTGTCTCTTTCTTAAAAAATAAATAAACATTAAAAATTTTAAAAACATATTCAAACATTGGGCACCTGGGTGACTCAGTGAAGAGTCTGACTGTTAGTTTAGGCTCAGATTATGATCTCACAGTTCATGAGTTCAAGCCCCGCATTGGGCTCTGTGCTGTGTTAGAATTATTTAACTTCCTTTTTGTAAATTTGTTTTTAACATTTATTTATTTTTAAAAGAGAGAGACAACATGAGCAGGAGAGGAGCAGAGAAAGAGTGAGATACAGAATCTGAAGCAGGCTCCAGGCTCTAAACTGTGAGCACAGAGCCTGATGCAGGGCTTGAACTCATGAGCCATGGGATCATGACCTGAGCCGAAGTCAAACACTTAACCTACTGAGCCACCCAGCCTGCCCATATCTTCTTTATATCAAAATTTTGTCATACTGTCTGACCCTATCAATCTTATGAAATAACCACAATTACATGTCATTAAAAGAATCTCTCCAACCCCTGTAACACTACACAAGACATAGAAATAACCTGATATTATGTAGTGATTTAAACAAACAAACAAACAAACACAGGATGTCATTTTCTGCTGATAAGGCTCCGATAAATTATATAAAGCAGAGGGAGGAACAAAAGGTATGTACTCTGTTCTAAATTACTAATACAATATCTCAAAGAAAATAATGAGTGCATTTTACGTTTTTCCTTTGAGAAAATTTCTCTTTTATAGATATTTTGCTCTTTGTATATATGAATGGATGTTACTTTGTCTTAATCTTTCCATTTAAAGATTATTATTTGTTAGATTGTTTTTTTAAATATAATCATAATGTAGTAGCTTTGGCATAGATTCTATTAATCTTTTTGTGAAAAAATCAAGTCCCATAAAAAACTTACAAAATAACTGCAAAGTATATCTTGGAATAAAAGTAATCACCCAAAATGTATTTTTGTTTTGAGGGTTTTTGTTTTTGTTTTTGTTTTTTTTAATATTTTTATTTATTTCTAGGAGAGAGAGAGAGACAGCATGAGCAGGGGAGGGTCAGAGAGAGAGGGAGACAGAGACTCTGAAACAGGCTCCAGGCTCTGAGCTGTCAGGACAGAGCCCGACACAGGGCTCGAACCCATGAACCGCGAGATCATGACCTAAGCGAAAGTCGGACGCTTAACCGACTAAGCCACCCAGGCGCCCCATGTTTTGAGGGTTTTCTAGCCTTAGTAGTTCTCATTCAATTATGTCTAAGTGTCGGTATTCACAATGATATTAAGCCACATTTTTAAAAGGAAATATATCGTTGAAACAACTGCCTCCTTTCATTTCATTGAACTCCTTTCCCAGGTCCATCAAGTATTATAATTATGATATGGTTTCAATACAGCATCATTCATTAAACAAATAGTATCAGGTACATACTCGGAGCCAAACACTGTGTGGAGTACAGGAGAACAGTAATAATATCTGCCTCTATAACAAAATAGCATAGAATGAGTGACACAACCACAGGCATTTCTTTCTTCTTCTTTTTTTAAAAAATGTTTTATTTATTTCTGAGAGAGAGAGAGAGTGGGAGAGAGAGCGTGAACAGGGGAGGGTCAGAGAGAGAGGGAGACACAGAATCTGAAATAGGCTCCAGGCTCTGAGCTGGCAGTCAGCACATAGCCCGATGCGGGGCTCGAACCCACGAACCCCGAGATCATGACCTGAGCCCAAGTCGGACGTTTAACCGACGGAGCCACCCAGGCGCCGCCACAGGCATTTATTTCTTACAGTTCTGGAGGGTAGCAAATCCAAGATCAGAGTGCCAGCAAGGTGAGGTTCTGGTAAAAACTCTCTTTTTGGCTTGCAAATGGGTGGCTTCTTGCTGCATTCTCCTATCTATGGAGAGAGGGCTCTGGGCTCTTCCTCTTCTGAAAAGAGCACTAATCCCATCCTGGGGACACCACTTTCCTGACCACATCGAAACCTAATTACCTCCCAGGGCCTCACCTCTAAATACAACCCTATTAGGAACTAGAATTTCAACATAAAAATGTTGTGAGAAGCAAGGGGGTGGGGGGCGCGCAAATTTCAGTCCCTAACAGTAAGGTACCAGTAATGCTTTCAAGGTGCTTATGGTTGAATGCAGAAATCACGTAAAAGGTTGCACAGAGCAGTTAGTGTTATATCACAGAAAAGATCCATTAACTGTGCACGGGTAGAGAAGAATGAGAATATTCGATAAATCATGAAACCTTAAGGAACACAGAAAATGATCAGAGTGTATAATGAAAAATTTGTTATATCTTTCAGAGATAAGATTTACTCTCTATGGCTCCAGAAAAAAATAGAAATAGTAGAAAACCTTCTCAGTTTCCAATGTATTCATTTTCTTTCTGTCAGTTACTTATCTGTGCTGACAGTATGTCCTATCCCTTCCCACAGGAGACTCAAAATGTAATTGTAAAGATCTATTATGTTAGCATGGAAAGATCACTACACTCACTCTGTGCTAACAAGATGTGGTAGCCAAGTTACTTACCTCATCCTGATTATCACCCGTTTATATGTAAAAGAACAGTATTGTCATGAATTGATATTTATTAGACTATGGTGCGTAATTAGATGCTTTATTGCAAAAAAATAGAAGGGCGCCTGGGTGGCTAAGTGAGTTAAGCGATCAACTCTTGATTCTGGCTTAGGTCATGACCTCGTGGTTCATGAGATTGAGCCCCGTGTTGGGCTCTGTGCTTACAGTGCAGAGCTTGCTTGGGATTCTCTCTCCGCCCTTCACCATCCCTTCAAAATAAATAAATAAAGTTAAAAAAAAGAAAAAGGAGAGACATGTTTTAGAGCAAAAATAATAATCATAGAGCCCATGAGACTTCCATCTACAAACAACTAGAAATGTAGGTGAAATATGACCCAAAAAAACCTAGCAGTGGATTAAACAACAACAAACAAACAAAACAGCTACGTGACTCTTCTACCCAGCCTTGGTAACTCTCTCTCCTCTATCTACATTTCCTCGCTACTTTTCTTGATCTCACTCCTCACTGCTGTTCTTTTTGGTCATTCTGCTCAGCCTCCAGACACACTGGCCTTGATGGTGTTCTTTGAATCTAGGCATGCTCTTGCCTGACAGCCTTGGCAAGGACCATTTGCTTTGTGGACTGCACTCTTCTCCCAGATTTGGACATGCAAGTCCCTTCCTTCTTTTTGTTCTCTGTTCAAATGTCATGTTCCTAATGAGATCTATTATGATCAACGCAAATTACCAAAATTACAAGGTGCCCCATACAATTCCCTTATACTGCTGTTCACCTTCTGGCATGTTTGAAAGCTCATTTATTTCTATGGTCATTCTATATTTCATGTCTCCTTGAACTATAAAGTAAAATAATGGTATAATGACAAGATAGGACAGGGGGCATCTTTGGGGGTGGTGGTGGTGAACTGATACACTCTAAGAGTCTGATGCATATTTGGACTTTAAATAATTATACATAGGTTAAATGTGTGATTATGTGATGAATAGATGAATGAGTGAACGATTACAATATATAATTGAGTTCTTAAGAGGGCAGAAACAACCTGTAGGTGCTGAAATCTAGAAATTGTTAGAAACCAGAGATGGAGGCCTTGTCCCAAAGCTCTGGCTACACGGAGGAGTGAGAAGTGGTGATCTCGTTGATGCAGAGGGTTTGTTACCTTAAGAGCTGTTCAGTGGTCCAAAGATAAAGCCTATGATTTTTAAAATATGGGAAAGATCAGAAAATAAGAATACAAAAATTGTTGCTAAGGAATCTGGTAAAAGTAAACGCAAATCCTCTTTGGAAGGAAACAGTCTTTGCAGCTGTATTAGTCTTCAAAGGCAAAATACAACAGGCTTAAACAACAAACAGTTGCCTGGACGTCTAAGATCAAGGGGACCAGTGTGGTCAAGCTCTGTTCCCAACTGGCTCACACCTGCTTTCTTGCTGGGAGGCCATGGTGGGGGGACAGATCACAAGATCTTTGCTGTCTTTTCTATAAGAGCTCTAATCCCATCGGACCGAGGCCATGACCTCATGTAACTCTTCTTACCTCCCAAGAGCTGTGTCTTCAAATGCTACCACATTGGAATTAGGGCTTCAACACTTGAATTTTGAGAAGACAAATATTTATTCCACAGCAGCAGTATCCCCAACCTTAGTATTCTCCTGTTACTGTCAAAAATAAATTCAAAAACAAGTTTGCAAAAATAAATGTTCAAATATTTAATAAATATTTAAGCACATTCATTTTTATTATTTACCCATTAATTGCGAAGTGGGTTTCTTGCATGTTTGACTCTGCTTTTTATTGGTTACACTGACATGGTCAGTGGTCTCTTTGGTCATGTTTTGGGATTTACTGTTGTTGTTTTGAGCTCATACATCTTGACCATTTCATTTGGGGGAATTCTTCATGTCTTTGCTTTAAGAATATCTAACAATACTCTTCCAGACAATGTATGTATCTGTTCCACTCAAGTGCCAGTGTCACCACCATACTATGACTGCTCCCCATTTAGCTGCTCTCTGAGATTTGTTGATTTCCATAGATATGGTGGAAATCAATATAGGAGTTGCATATATGCATGAAGTTGGATGCTTGTGATTAAAATATCGCATGGCAGATATTTTCCCCTCTACCTAGAATACAGATTGAAAGAAGCAAGTTTTCATACTATTCCCCTTTGTTGTGTAGGTTTTTTCCCAGTGCACGCACAATAGGTTTGGCTGTTGGGGCTGGGATGCCACTCTACATGGCACCTTTGATACAGCTCGTCATATTAAATGGGTCATAGGCCTTGTCAACTGTCTCATTCTTCAGTCTATTAAAATGAAAGCTCTGGCACACTGGAAGTCTGTTGATGACCACGGAGAGTCATCAACTTCAGCACCTGTTTATTTCTCTGGGATACTCTAATGGTTTTTTGTCCTCTGCTATGTCTGTTATCTGTTGTTCACTTAGCTGGATATATCTTTGGCGAGATGGTCTTTTCTGGATATTCAGTTAGTCATATTTCCAGAAATGGAAGCTGCTTCATTAACTTTTCAGACTTACTTTCCTATCTGAAACACTGAAAAACTAGTCTCCTTCCATGGTCTTCCTCAAGAACAGTGTTATACACATCTCTCATGTTGAATGACTACATTGTCCGGTGGCCTTGGCCTTGCAGGGTAGTTGTATCCTTTGATGTTAAGTATCATGGTTTGAAAAAAATCTCGTTATATGCATGTTTGTTATTCTCTTCAAGTTTTGACAACAGGGTATTTTGATTTTAGTCAAGAGGATGAAGTCTAGCTCAGTGATTTCAGGGGGATCAAGGATTATTATAGAAAAGGAGCCTACCAATTCCCGAATCCCTATTATTTGGGTTGGAAGAAGAAATGAGAAGGAAGTTAAGCTTTTCTAATAGGTAGCAAACTTCCTACTACCCTGACCTAATTCACACACTAGAACCCAATTTAATTTAACCTTTTATCAGCCCTGGCAACATTAAACACAAAACACAGTACTAAGTACAAAACACATTTTCCTAAGAAAAATCTATTAAATCAACAGAAATTGCTGTCTCAAAGTAGGGAGAAAATAGGAGTGGAGACAGGAATGTAACAAGGCAAGTATGGGAAATAGGAAATGATATAGAGAAAACATCTTTTATTCTTTTCTCAAAATATAGGAGGTTAATAATACAAAGGCTACATGTGTGTGGTTTATATTTAAGTTATGTTATATTAAAAATTCCTCTCCTTAGGAGGCAAGCATATGTACATTGGGACACTAATATAAAATACTAATAATAAAGAATGAAATGAACACATTTTAATGTTTCAAGAGTGGCATGCTATATAAAAATCCTTGAACTGTATGTGAGCATATTTGATTCAAAGAAGTAATTGTAGAGATGAGCTTTTACTGCTAAAGGCTCACTAGCCTAATTAAGCAATATGTCATATTAACATCCCTAGATAGTAGCTTTATGCAAATTCCTACTGCATACTATTTACCTACAGATCTGCCGATCTCTCTTCACAAGAGCTCTCATGCTTGTATTTCAGAGAACAAAGAAGGAAAAACTGAAGAAAACTTCCTTTAATAGAAAATGTTGTCTTTGATAAGGCTGCAAGATAACTAAGGTCCAAAGTGTAGGGATCATGAGGGAAACTGAGTTTCAGATATATTAGAATCAGAGATGTCAAAGCCAATAGACCCAGAAGAAGTCAGGAGGAGCATTTCCTCTGGGTGCAGAACTCCTTTTACATTGTAGAAAAGTCTAGGTGATGAAGATCAGGGTCCTTGGAAAAGATGCTTTGTTAATTCCAAGACTGTTTATAACTCAGAAAAGCCAGTCTTAAAGGAAGTGCTCTGGGCTTTGAAAACAAACTAGGAAAGAATGCATTTAATACAGACAGAAAAACAGAGTACCCTCTGGCCTGTCAGGACCATTAATATTTATAAATATTCCAACTGATAATTCATTAATCCACATATCAAATTTCTGTTCCCATAGGCATCAGACACAGTGTTAGAGGCTGAGTGAGATCAAGAAAGAAGACATATGCAATCCAGCACTCTCAGAGCTTAAAGTCAATTAAAGAAAGTGTGTAGATTAAAAAAAAAGGGAAAAAAAATACTAAATAGCTTCCTATATGCTTATTGATCCAGGATAGGTGGGGAGAGAAGGCTGCTTCTGGAGTGGAATGCAGAGGCAGGAATGCAAATTGGACGAGAGCAGTCAAGCCCAGGACTATTGATGAAGGACCTCGGAGCTCTAACGATGCTATCCTGCTGTTGACTCTGTTGACTCTCTGTGCGATGCACCAGTGTCAGGTATAAAGGAGAGCAGAAAGCCCAATAGGTTAATTCCATACCAAAGATATGTAGTTATAATTTGGCAAGACTGAGTTTGCTCTGTGAGATATGGGTTTGGAAAAATTCCCATTAGATATTTTACATAAGGAGGGGGAGGCTTTTTCCTGACAGCTGCTTCTGTGGAAGGAGCTACAACTGGCCCATAATTATTTTGGGCACTCTGCAGTGTGTAAGTGTGACATGTCTGTAAGTGTGCATGAGATAGTTAATTGGCTAAGCTTCCGTGATCCTGCAAACACATTTTGGCTGTAGATGATACAGTTGGATCAGAAGTCAAATGGAGGAGGTTGGGCTTTATAATCAGACATTGAGAAGTATCTTAGAATAAGAACCTCTTGGTCATGAAGTTTTTTAAGATACAACTCAGCTAGGCAGTCATCAAAAACTAAAGAAATGTTTTGGGGGCACCTGGGTGACTCAGTCGCTTAAGCATCTGACTCTTGGTTTCAACTCAGTCACGATCTCATGGTTCATGAACTCGAGTTCCACATCAAGTTCTCTGAGCAGGGCTCTGTGCTGACAGTGTAAAGTGCTTGGGATTCTCTCTTTCCCTCTCTGTTCTCGGCTCCTTCCCCACCCATGCACATGTATGCTCTCTCTCTCTCTCTCAAAATAAATAAATAACTTAAAAAAGAATAAAGACATATTTTAAATTCTCCTCCCATAGGCATGGCATTGATCCACTGGTATTTTTATATAGGCTTTTTCTTTGGAGCTCATTTCATCTACATCTGTGGAGATGGTGCAGGTGTGTATGTGTGCGTGTGTGTATCTTACATAATGCATAATATTATATATATGATATATAATGGAAATAAAGAAAAATGCTTTTTTTGTGCTACACACATTTAGTTTTTAGTGTTTTAAAAGGGACTTAGAAGATTAGTTTGAAATATACAAGTAGCTGATCCTATGCAGAATCACAAAGATTAACAGTTAAGGCAAAAATGGATGAGTTACAATAAATGGTGCAGGAGAGAAGAGGGTCCAGGACAAACCCTAATGGACTGAAAGCATCTCAGGGAAACCTCATGGCATCATAAAGTTGCTCACCTGAGCCCTGAAGTCAGCAAAAGTACATGCAAGGCAATGCAACTCTGGAAAATCTGTGTGTTGCCCATCTCTCAATTTCCTCTCATTAACAGCAAATATAAAATAATAATTTATGAAGGCAATTTACAATTAAAACTAATAAAATTGCTTACAATAATAAAGCTTCAATGCTGCTATGAGAATTGATTAAACCGATGCATGTAGAGCATGATGAAAGGTGTCTGGCATACCACTAACATTTTCTGACTGCTTTTATTAATGATAAAAATCCCAAGGGCTATGGAAGACCCCTAAACATAGCATGTGCTTAATATTGTTTGTTAAATTGCAGTTTTCTGGGACAAATCAGTCAGATGTCTCCCTAAGCACTAGTGACCAAAGAGTTTACATGACTTCTTCGAAACGTGTCTTAAAGCCTCTAGATCTGTTGTAGGCTATGGGGATAATCTGGCTATGAAATTACTCTCTTTGCTGCTAGAGGTATTTTGACTCACTTATTTGGTCATCCTGGATGTCTCCTTTCTATTTCTCTGCTCCATGTAATTCTACAAGGAATTTTATTCTGTCAAAAATCAATAAATAAAAATTGGAGCATTTTAACACACGATTCTATTTGCTCAGCATTATAATCTCAGCATGCTTAGGACATATTAATAAGTTTAAAAAATTAACATTTATTTATTTATGAGATACAGAGAGACACAGACAGATTGTGAGTGGGGAAAGAGCAGAGAGAGAGGGAGACACAAAATCGGAAGCAGGCTCCAGGCTCTGAGCTGTCAGCACAGAGCCCAACACGGTGCTTGAACTCTTGAGCTTTGAGATCATGGCCTGAGCTGAAGTTAGATGCTTAACCGACTGAGCCACCCCAGGTGTCCCTATATTAATAAACTTTATATCCTTCCTCACATTCTTTCCAGAATGTGGGGCTCAAAATAGCACTTGCTCTTTTCCACATTGGGAAACCCAGGTAAGCCTCACACAGATGCCCTAAAGAGTGGAACCTCAAGAGTGGAGTGCCGTTGGAGGTGCTTGCTTGTTACAAATAGGAAAAGGAGAGTGTAGACACTGCCTAATTTGTGAAGATCAGTGATGACAGTAGATTGAGACTCCACTGTCCTGAATGCTTTCCTCACAGAGCTTACTCATCCCTCACCGCCTGTGTCCGTCCAGTGTTTCCATATTGTTGCTTCAGGTCGGCCATTGCTGAGCTCCAACATTTGAAGTCAGGCTTTGTTCTATTTCTGAGACATTCCTTCTACCCTTCTTGGTAGTAGTCAACCTCTCTAGGATGTGACAGCTGCATCGTCCCCTCCTGTCAGCGGCTCTCCTCACGCTTCCTGACCTGCAAAGTGATGTTCTGACAAACTCCACGCTAGCGCTGGGGACTGGCAAGGCGCCAAGACCATATTGTCTTGTCACTCGTTGTTAAGTATGGCTTGAGGAGGACACTAAATGCGCTTTTCAGTACATGGCATCTGCGGTAGATCCAAATTTTGCAGCCGTATAGAAATGACTTGGCAAGGCTTCCCCTTCATAGTCCTTTAATTTAAATTGGAACTTAAATCGCCACTGGCTTCAGAGTCAGCTTGTCCCCAAAGGTTGGCTTGACGCCTCCCTTCAGTCCTTCTCCTCAACCACCCTGACACAACGCGTGACAACATCCTGTGGGTCGTTGTGAGTCAGCACAATTCAAGATGTTCTTCCCACTGACTCAAGTAGGGAAAAAAATGCACAGAAACGTTCAGGCAATCACACAGAAGGAAGCCAGGATGATAACTGAGAATTAAGGGTGGAGGGGGTTGGATCTTTCTGCAAAAGCAGCTGGAAAAGACTCTCAACAGGAATTCATTTTACACAAGTTTTTAACGTTAACGTAAATACCATATGATTTCACTCATATGTGAAATTTAAGAAGCAAAATAAACAAACAAAGAAAAAAAGAGGAAAACAAGAAAAACAGGCTCTTAACTATAGAGAACAAACTGGAGATCATAACAGGGAAGGTGGTGGGGGAGCTGGGTGAAATGGGTGAAGGGGCATAAGTACACTTATGGAGAACTGAGATATATATAGAATAAAAAGGGGGTGTCTTTATGCAAAAGCCTTTCTTAGTAAGATTTTAACTTATCCAAGTTTTTAATGTTAACACTTCTTGCTTGGAATCCAGAAAAATGACAGTGTGGATTCTTTTCTTGCCAAAACAAATGGCCCGTTGTTCCATTGTTTTGTGTCACAATTCCCTAAAGTCAAAGATACCTGGGGTGCCTGGGTGGCTCAGTCGGTTAAGCGTCCGACTTCGGCTCAGGTCATGATCTCACAGTCTGTGGGTTCGAGTCCCATGTCAGCTCTGTGCTGACAGCTCAGAGCCTGGAGCCTGCTTCAGATTCTGTGTCTCCTTCTCTCTCTGACCCTCCCCTGCTCATGCTGTCTCTCTTTTTCTCTCAGAAATAAATAAAACATTTAAAAAATGATACATGGAGGAGCATGTAGGAAGATGGTGGTCAGAGAAAAGTCTTGGTAATAAGTACTTGTATCAGAGTTTTCGGTTTTAACTATCGGGAGTGCTGAGAAAGTGACCATGTGGAGAGTTTCCCATCATACTCCTCTCATTTTGATGATTCCACTAACAAAAGGAGGAAGGAAAACCTTTCTGGAGAAGAATAAAAAGGAAAGTGTGGTATCAATGGGTAACATTATTGTTAGAGAGAACCTGGTGATGTAAGTTAACAGAGTTTAGCAGGGTATGTAAAGCAGAGACAAGGACTCTGTGCCTTTCTCACTTCTACTGAGGTGTTTTGTCTTCTTCACCTTATTATTATTATTATTATTATTATTATTATTATTTAATTTTGATAGAGAGGCGGGAAGCATGAGTGGGGGAGAGGGGCAGAGGTAGAGAGAGAGAGGTAGATGTATGTCTACATCTGTATCTATCTATATAAATATTATATCTATATCTATCTATCTTTAATAATACTACTTTCATTTAACTTCTGTATAGGCCCATCCCAATAATAAACATATGACTTGCAGTGGTATGTTCTAGAAAATGCTTGCTTTAATTTATCTAGTGGTCTTTTACAAGTTTACCTGAATTTTGTTGAGACAAGCTTCATTTCCTTTTATTTAAGGTACATTTATTTATATATCTATTTATGTTTGAGAGAGAGAGACAGACAGAGTGAACAAGGAAGAGAGAGAGAAAGCATTATGAGCAGGCTCTGTGCCCAGCATTGAGTACCATGTGGGGGTCAATCCCTCAACCCTGGGATCATGACCTGAGTCAAAATCAAGGTTCAGCGACCCAGGCTGAGCCAGCCAGGCACCCCTATTATTGTTATTTTTGTTTTTCTTGTCCCTTAGCCAAGTCTTAGTCTTATGCTCTATCATTGATTCTCTGTGTGTGTCTATGCGTGTGGTGTGTACACATACACACTTCTAATCTCTGTCCTTGGCTAAAATTGAACCATAATCACTGGACAAGGCACAACTGATCAAGTGAGGTTACCCATGATACTGGAGAAAGATGCAACCTCAACTTCTGTGACTGAGGACATTAGCCCAGAATGTGTCTGAAGTAAGGGTAGGATAGACGTTTATCCCTCAATAGACAGGGCATCAGAAAAAATGAGAAAAGAAAACAAAACAAAAAAAAAACATTTCAGAAGGTGAAAATTACTAACTATTGATAAGGCAGTAGGTTAATAACAAAAGTTATATAAACATTTCTTTAATAAGAAGAACTAGTATTTTCTTCTTAACCACAATATCGATATGAGAATTCCCTACGGGGACACATTTTTATAGCAAAAGTCAATCATCTTCACAATAAAATAAAATAAAATAGTATATTTTTGCTAATCTGAATACTTTTAATTCGTATCTTTAAAACTGCAAAATTCAAAGTAACACAGATGTTATAAGGCTTAGTGATAATAATGTGTGTAAGTGATTGAATTGTGCAAGGTGCATGTCAGGACCTCAGTAAACAGAGCTTGGTGTCATTATTGTGGTTATTTTAATTATTTTTATATATTTGCTTGATGTACATTTTTATGGGAATTATTTATTACTAGAAATGGACATAGAAGTGGCTCTACATCTATTTCAAGAGTTTGAAAAATAAGAATCATTTAATAGACAAGACTTCATAGTTAATAAGATTAAGAACAATTATTGGAAATGATAGTGGGTCACTCATGGACCTTGGTTCCTTCCTCCCCAGAGTTCTAGGGTACAGAACACATTTCCCACCAGTAATGGCACCTATGCCCACTATGTATGAATAACGTAAAAGCTAGAGACAGATGATAATCCATCTTTTCATCTTGCAATGCTTTGTGCTCTTGCTCATTAATACTTAGACCCTTAGCTTTTGAGATAATCCAAATACAATCAGTATTAATGAGTGAAAGATACTTGTTAATGGGGACATTTGGTATAGGTTCCATCAACCACCAGTCCCTAAAATCATCCATCATCGGTTCTGAAACTATTATTTGAAAAAATGAAGGAAGAGATTTAAAGAAAGGTCCTCCAACTCTGTGTTTACAATTCTTTTCATAATACAAACAAAACAATCTGATTATTTCTAGTTTGTGTCCAGGCGTGGCGAGAGTAGAAACATGTCTATCGTCTAGTTCAGGAGGCATGTGTGGCATTCATAGAGGCAGCATTTGCTGACCTAGAAAGTTCATAATAAAAAAAATCTGTGGCTTCCCCTTGTCAGAAATGATGAAGGTTTTAGATTTCCTCTCAGCCCAGTATCACCTATTGGCAAGAAAAAGGAATTATGAGGCACATTTAGCAAGAGAGAATTTTACCATCTCTGAAAAGATTAAGCTTAATTATGAATTCAATTTATAAAGTCTAGTGTCACCAAGAGATATTTCAGCTCTAGACTCTGAGTATAGCAATATGCTTTAGTTCTAATTTAAAGGGACCAGGGACTCCACTGACAGAGGAAGGACATTGTGACACAGCAAATCAGATACGACTTGGCTGATTTTCTAATTTTTTTTCAGCTTCTTTTTGCTTGTAAAATCTTTATGATGAGCCTTGTTTAAAAAGACTGTTTTATACCTGTCCGCATGCTAAAAGGCTTCCCTATAATTTCAAACAACTGAGAAACAGAACTATCAAAGAAGACCAAAACGCTGGTGTTCAGAGCATGCCCCTGCCCCACTGGCCTCAGACTGTGGACTCACGTTCTCTGTCCCTCACCCCCTAAAGTCGTGTGAAACAGCAAAGCCATCCTGCGGGTAATTATGTTAACCTGTGTTTAAAAGGTAGAACACAGAAGGCTGTAAACCCATCATATCCCAGGAGGTTTCATCTTAAAGACCTTCAGAAACCCAGTATCTGGAGTTTTCCAGAATCTTCCTTCCAGAAATATAATCACCAAGGGGATGAGTAAGGTTGTTATAGTTTGCTTCTTTTCTGGTGCGACTCTGAATCATTTTCCATTTATATTCTTAAATGCTTTACAACCGAAGAGCTTTTCTTGGATGAAGACTGAAATGTGGCAGCTGGAATAAAGACAACATCTGCTTCGGGAGCTGTTGCAACGAGACTGAGTCAGAGCACAGAACAGGGTCTCTCTTGCACAGTTTGCTCTTTTTTTTTTTTCTTTTTTAATGTCAGGTTCTTTTGGTTTCTGGAACATGGTCCCAAAGCAAAACGGGCAGAAAGGTAATCTCTTTTTTGTCACAGAATCTTTATCAGAATGAACTTTGGGGCACCTGGGTGGCTCAGGCGGTTGACTCTCTGACTTTGGTTCAGGTTGTGATCTCAGGGGTCGTGAGTTCGAGCCCGACATCAGCTCACTGCTGTCAGCGGAGTGTACGCTTTGATCCTCTGATCCTCTCTCTGCCTCTCCCTGACTTACACTCTCTCCAAAATAAATACATATTAAACAACTGAACTTTGAAAAGAAACATTTTTTAGTCTACTTTTTAAGAGACAGCTAATGAAAGCAAATGTTTGACCACTTTCTTATTAACTAAATCCTTTTTTGTTTCCCTTTAGGGTAAGTGACCCTACAGTGCATTACCCAGCACACTCCCTCCAAAACATATTTGTGAGTGAGAGCAGGTGATACTAGTAACCATTCCAGGACACTGGGCACCAGCCAGGACTACCGTGGGCCACTGGGGTTGGTCAGGAAGGAAAGCGGCCATCCTGACTTCATGAAATATAGTTATTTTAAACAGTAAGGGTCATATGATATCTTTTATTTCTCTCTCTCTTAAAATAATTTTCGGTATAACACAATCAGGATAAACTCAGCCTGTTATTTGAAGGCAATGACCCAGATATAAAAGATCTTGTAACTGCTGAAGGCACTTCGGGCTGAGACGTTAACCAGAGCTTGTAACACTGTTTCCATGAAACTCCTTCTAGCAAGATGTGTAATCTTCAAGGAGACAATTGGGGATTCTTTATTTGTCTGCATAAACTATTCTCAATAAGGATAATATATAAAGAAAAGGAGTTTTCTTGCCTGAAGAGAGGTCAATTCCTTTCAGTTTTACATTTCTAATATGGACTATAATTTTCAGGGAGAATAAGGCAAGATATCATTTCAGTAATAACTCCAGTAACAGCTTGCCATTCCTCAGGGAATTAAAAAACTATGAGAGTACTTTTCATGAACCTATTATTTGAAGTGATGATTCTCAAAGCAACATTTTCTATTTCTTTACAAGTATTTCCTAGCAGATTAAGCAATAAAACTTTATCAAAAAAGCAAGTTAATATTTGATATCACAAATCAAAAGTTAACCATTGAGCCAAGGGTTAATTTGGAGTAAAAGAATGTTTTAGGGAAACACTGAACATAGAAACAATGCTTGCCATGATGACATTCAAATAAACTTGTAAAAGACCACTAGAACTACCATAGTGGAGATACATTAAAACAAGAATTTTCCAGAACATCCCACTGAAAGTCATATTTTCATTATTTGTATGGATCTATGCAGAAGTAAGATGAAAGTGGTATTATTAAATAATATCCATAAAAGAATATATAAATATAAACATGCACTTTATTTGAAGAGATTATAGACAGAGTGCCTAAAAATTAACTTTGAAGTAAAGGACAGAGACAGTAAGAAGTGGTTCTTCTCAAAAAATGAAATCTGGCCTGTGTAGCAACATGGATGGACCTTGAGGGTGTTATGCTGAGTGAAAAGTCAGGCAGAGAAGGACAAATATCATATGTTTGCACGTATAGGAGGATTAGGAGGAACTTAACTGAGGAACAAGGGGGAGAAGAAGGGGGGAAATGGTGGGGGAAAGGGAGAGAGCAAACCATGAGAGACTCTTGAATGCTGACAAAAACTGAGGACTGATGGATGTGGGGGGAGGGGGGATGGGCATGGAGGGGAGCACTTATGGGGATGAGCACTGGGTGTTATGTGGAAACTAACTTGACAATAAACTATTTGTAAAAAAAAAAGAAAAAAAAGAAGAAGTGGTTCTTCTCAAAGATACTTATTCACATATAGCTCATAGTTGTGTAGAGTCAAGTTTAATAAGTGCTTCAATTATTAACACAGTTTGTTTCACACTAAAGAGTCATTTTTTTTCCTTTCTGTTAGTTTTATGAAATCCTGAGTTGAACAGCCAATTTGTGTATTGCCTTGGTCAGGGTCTTGAGGTGATGTTTCTACCAGTAGATATTCTAGTTTCAGAGTAGTGACAAGATGACAGTCCCTTTAGGAAGGGCGCTCACAGGTATCCCATTTCTCTCGAGCTGAAACAATCTGCATTCATGATAGTTTCCAGAAATCTTGAACCATTGATCTGTATATTAATTTTAGTTTTTCCATTTGCTGAGTTGAACACGCCAATGATGATACAAAAGTAGGAACGTTCAGAGGTGTGCCCAACAGTCCCTGTCACTAGTTATGGAGGAAAGGGTTGCTTCGCTAGAGGGTGGCTGTTCTCTTCATAATTCCACATGGGATAAAAAGGAGCGGTAGCAGCTTCTGACAGCTCCCACTGTTTAGTGGCATGAACTATGGATAGTAGTTATGCACTAATGTGCACACGGGAGGGGGTAAGTACCAGTGACTAAAACATGTGGAGCAAAAGTCACTTCTCTTCCAGAAAAAAAAAAAGAAAAGCATTCCCCTGTCACCACAGTCCTCAAAAGAAAAGACGTGTGGGGCCTAATCTATGCTCTCTTCTTTTCTGTGATAATAATATTGTCAAAAAGACAACATGACATAAACAAGGACCCTGATTTTCAAAGTGCTGGGAAATTTGATAGATTGAAACATCAAGTCTCTTGTTTTCTTGATGAGAGTATGTCCAGCCCCAGAGAATGTATATATGTCCTTTTAGATCTCTTTACTAAAATTCCTAATATTTCTTTTCAGCATCTCTGATGTGCCCTTCGGAACTTCACCTAATTTCTTTCTTCTTCAGTTGTCCAAAGGAGTGGTTCAGGCGTGTTTGCTTTCAGTTCTAGAATTCCATCTGAAGACACTGACAAGGCACCGTACTGTTAGTAAGCAGCGGAACTGAGCATGTAGGAACAGACGCTCTGAAGCAAAATAAAATCACAAGTTCTTAGCCTCAATCCTTTCCCTGGAGTGTGATCTCATGCAAGTTGTCCATGGAGCCTCATAAACTTCAGTTTGCTCATTTGTTAAACAGACATATAACTTCAATGGGAGTAAGAAATAAATGAGACGATGTTCATAAAGCTCGTATTACAATGTCTAATACATATTAAGTATTCAGTTAGCTTTTGCTGTTAACAGTTCAAGGCAACGCAAAGCTTCTCACAAACTCTACCCTCCAAATGTGGACCCTACGGCATCTCATGGCCACCTCGGAATCACTCTGTCTTCTCAGAGGTGATAGTGGGTGCATTCTTCTTCTGTGTTACCCTTTCCCTACCTTGCTTTCATTCTGTACTCATTGCTGGGGTGGGCAGATGGGGTCTGAAAATACAGGAAGGTAGAAGTAACACGTAAAGAAGGGAAAAGCACCTTTTTCCTTTTTCCCAAACACATTCTTAAAATGTGTGTTCCACCATTTTAATTTAGATCCCAACAATGTCTATCACCATACCTTCTCAGCCTTATACCTGTTCAGTTTATCACAGATTTTCTGATGACTGCGGGTCCAGTTATAAAGTGGCCAAAACTGCCCTCTGAGTTTCCCTCTGAATCGTAGATGAATCTTAAGATCTTTTTTTTTTTTTTACACAAGCATAACAGTAGTGCTGTTCCTAACCTGGACACCCCGTGGCTTTATCTATAGGAAGATATTGGCTCCTGAAAAATGTATCTTTCCATCGCAACCCTTGCTGTCCAAGTTGAACTTTCAACCAAAAAAATAAAAATGTTTCTCTGTATTCACCAGCTTTCTGGTTCAGGCTGATAAGTAGCACACTGAGGAATGAATTTCAGAAGGAGCAGCAGGTGTAACGGCTGTAAATCTGATGCAGTAAATGCAACGTGATTGCCGTTTTGCCTGACTTCATGACATTTTCCTAAGGGAAACACAATGTATTGCTAATTTCAAATTCCAGCATAAGTCAGGTTGGTCATGGCTGCTTGTCTCTCAAATGGACGCTTATCATGTTACTGGGGATGACCCCAGACATCTCCGTCCCTACCACGGAACAGACCCAGTAAAAGCAATGATCCTGGACAGCCCCTGCCCTATCTGTGGAAGAACAAATACTTGAAATTCTTCAAGACTTTTCTGTTCCCACTATCTTGATGCTCTTAATTTCCTGAAATAGTTCTTATATTTGTTTTTTCTGGGTTGACACTCAGTAATCCGTTTTGTTTTCATTAAAATAGTATTTGAATAAAATAATTTATTTTTTTGGGAAGTGACTTGAATTAAAATCCAAGGATTGCAAGAGTCAACATTAACTATGATATCTCAGAAGGGGGGCATGGTTAATGGTAATACTATTTTGTTAAAGTCAAACAAATATTATCTCTATAGATACAAATATATTCTCACCACTCAAAATGTGCAGTTTGTATTAAAAAAATACTCTGTTGTTGTCGGATTATCCTTATCATAAATTAAATTTTTTCAGCTGATATTTCTATTTCAGCTGATATTATTAACTTCTACACCATAATCACCAGCCCAGTTATCTCTTCTAAGGCTGAAAACCCCATAGCCTATTTCCTTCCAGAACTCTCCACTGAGATTACTAACCAGCACCTCAAACTGAAGAAGTTAAAATAATATTCACTACCATATTGTGTTGACCATTACTATTTCCTCCTCTATGCTTTCATCCTGATGAACAGTAATACTATCCACCTAATTTTGAACCATCAACCAAGATGTCATTCTAGAACTCACCAAGTCCCATTGATTCTAAGTGAAATAATTATGGAATCTATTATTTTTATCTCCACCAAACCTACTCTATATCAAGTCCTAATCATGTATAACTGTGATATAATAATTTCTTAGTTGGCCCTAAGTCACCATTCAATGTTCTCATCTGAATTAAAAACAGTGATCTTTCAAAAAAATAGTGTGTGATTATATTTGAGACACGGACATGGATGGAGAGTACAAGCCACAGTGCTTGCTACTATAGACAATGGCTACTGAGTAAATGTTCATCCAAAAAAGTATGGCACATTAAAGAGTCTTAATAAATCCAGTCCATGATGAAGAATTATTGGAGGATTTTTGAACAATATTTTCAGAAGTTTAAAAATTCAAGAAACATTATATTCGATAAAACCTAACACTCAGGTTAATTAAATAGACTAAAAAAAACCCACACCTTTTATTTGGAACTCAATAGACCACTGATTATTTTTAAACATTTTATAAAATACTAGGGGATGGATATAGGTTGGATTTAAGGAAAGAGGGTTTTCTTAGCATATAGAAAAGCAAATATAGGTAACAACTAACTATAAGAGAAAAGTCAGAAGGTTGTTAACCAGAGGAAACTGTGACACATTAGCCTTGCAGGACAATGTGGTAAGAAAGGGGAGACCACTTATTCCTGTTACGGAGAAGTGGAGAAGAGAACTAGGGATACAAGCCACAGGACAAGGTCGCGTGGTGATAGGAGTAAATTTATGTTTGATGACTCTTCTCTGTAGGAGGTGAGTAGGAGGGGAGGTCAAAGTTAGTCTCTTGATCTGTTCTTTGATGACTTGAAGTGTACACTTCCCCGAGTTCCTCACTATAACAAAATAGCCCTTCATCCCTGGGGTGTGGGAGCAAGTAGACAGAGATCAGTATGGGTAAGAGCAGACTTGCCCATCCCAATCACTTTGCCGGTCTCCAGTAAACTGATGCCAACTTTCTACATTCATTCATTCAATATCCTTTAGGGAAAGTTAAGGTTACATATTTAACATATCTAATGTTAGTTTTTATTGCTTGAGTTTATGAAGATGAAGAAGAACTTCTGATGAATTAAGCATTCGGGAAACAAATGACTAACACACTAAGAAAAATACTAAATAGTTGCCTTCATACCTGAGAAACATAAAAAGTTGTTATGGATCATGGATAGAAATAATACTTTTGAGATCTACTGGATTATAGAAACTTTTAGGGTTAGAAACAGGAGCATTTGCTCTTTAATCCCTTGAAAACATAGAGATGAATCCAAAAGATAAGAAAGTTAAAAGGTTACAGAATCCAAAGTTTTCTCCCTCTTGGTCTCAACATACAGCAACTGAAACACCACAGGAAAGTTAAATCTACAAGGACTCCAAAAGATATTAATGTCCATAAGGTTAATGATCCAAATCCCAGAGTAAAATGATGTAGCACATTGTAATTTTCTGCACCTAAAAGATAGGTCACAACTTGAAACTGATAATCATAGCTTCAGCCCAGATTCTGGGAAATATGCCTAGGTGGTAAATTTCTTTCAAAGTACTGCAACAGGAAATACCAAATGAGATTTAAAAAAGAAAATTTTGCAAGGTAATAAAAATGTTTTATGATGGATCACTAATATTAAATGTAAGAAACTCAACATTCAGAAAACTACTCTACAGAGACCTGATCTAATTTTTCACAATAATTTTGCATGAGATGCTCTTTGAGTTGGCAACAGCCCAGCTATCAGAACATTTGATATCTCTGCTGTACCAGAAAGGTAGGATATGATGTTGCGAATGCTTAAGGATACAACGTTGCAAATGCTTACATTTTAGGTATCAAGAGCAAATGAGAGGGCTGAACAACTGAATAATAGTGTTACATAAGGCTTGAAATTGACTCTGATGGCTCTATGCTGCTAATAAATAGATGCATTTTGAATCTGCTTGGGTACTATGCATCAGGGAAAATGTAGAATATCAGAGTCAAGAAATCTGTCACTTAGTATTCTGGAGATTCTAAATCACGTACAATATGGCATAAGCTAAAAATTAGTCAGATTTTAGTAACCAACCTAAAAAAAAATAACTTTGACTCAGCTGAAAACACATGACACCCACACAGACTGATTCTCCTGCCAGTGAATTTGGTTGTAAAATGATTAGAGTTAGATCAGTACACTGTAAGACTCAATAACGAGAGCCAGTGTTTTTGAGGTTGAATTAAGTGTAGTGGTAGTATCATTAAGAATTTTACAAAAAAAAATATTAATTTGCATGCTCTTGTAAGACACAAGTGTACTAGGAGGAAGAATTCTTGCTGAAGAAAAAATTTAACTGAAATATTTATTTATATCTTCTGTTTCTTAGAATGGATAAATACAGTTTGCATGCTATTAGGCACTGTGGGTTGTTCTTATTCAACTGTGATGAGTTTCAATTAGATAACAAAGAATAGGCGGGTGAAATAGTCATAAAATTCTTTAAAAATGAATGCAATAGTTCTCATAGCATGATGCATATTTTAAAAAGCCTTTTAGCATTTTAACAATAATATCTGAGATTCAATCTTATGGATAAAAAAAAGATAAGAATCGATCCGAACAAGAGACTTGAGGAATGTTAGACAGTACTAAGGATTATTCTCGAGAACTTTTAAGGGGGAGGACCTGAGTGTCTTGATCAGGTGAGTGACTGATTCTTGATTTTGGCTCCAGTCGTGGTCCCAGGGCCTGGAATTGAGACCCACATCCACTCTACACTGAGCGTGGAACCTGCTTAAGATTCTGTCTCTCTTTCTCTCTCTCTCTCTTTCTTTCCCTCAGCCCCTTTCCCTGCTCTCTCTCTCTCAAATTAAAAAATAAAGATGTTTCAAAATAATTTAAAAAAATTTAAGGGTAAAAATACAATTATTCATAAATATGTTTAAAACTAAAGATGGCAATACATCCTTATACTTATTGATCTTTTACTACCATAAAGACCAAATCAATGTACAGATTATATCAATCTAAAGCTATAACCATTAAAATCCTAATTAGTAGCATTAACATTATGTAATTGATGATAATATTTTACAAACTAAATTTGTGAAATTGGCTTTAATAGCATTAAATATAATAACTTGATTAATATCAACTTGATCCTTTCAGAATTGAACATGATGAATGATCATTTGAGTCATCATTTTTAGAATTATTGTATTTTTATCTTTTAAATTATCTTGTTATCTTTTATTATTTTGATACACTGAACAAGTTAATAAGCTATTCTTTATATGATATTAAAATAATTTTAAAAATGTAAAGATAAATTATACATTGTACATCTTGGTATGAAATAGACATTTAGGGTCTGTGGACCACCTCTGCTCAGCCATGATGGTATTATAATGCAGTCAGACATATTTTATTGTGGACGCTGTCACAATCATTTCATCCCATGCTTCTACATGAGCTATGGAGAAAACACTGTAGATTGTTACTGTACCACATTATGACCAACATGGAACCAACACATTAAAAAGTAATGAAAATATTGGCATTACAGTTTCATGGCATATTCCCAAATACCAATTTATGAACTTCTTTTATAGACAAGTGTGATGGTGAAAACACAAAACATTAATTGAGTTTACTGACACCATAGGCCACATGACTATGTAGGCAGAATAATGACACTCCCCCCTAAAGTTCTCCCCACCTTAATTCCCAGAACCTATAAATACATGTAATACCTTACATGGCAAAAGGGACATTGCGACTAAAAGTATAATCTTTGAGGAAGGAGTGGGGAGATGGGCAAAATGGAGGAAGGGGACTGAGAGATACAGGCTTCCAATTATGGAATGAATAAGTCACGGGAATAAGAGGTACAGCTTAGGAAGCATAGTCAGTGGTATTGTAATAGTGTCGTATGGTGACAGGTGAGGCTACACTTGTGAGCAAGACAAAGTGTATAGAGTTGACCAATTACTATGTTGTACATCTGAAACTAATGTAGTAATGTGTCAACTATACTAATATATATATACATATATTAGTATATATATTAATATGTATAATATATACATATATACCTTGAGATGAGGACATTACCCTAATTATTCAAATGGGTCTATTCTAATTGCATCCCAATGAGTCTGTTGTCAAACTTCTGACCCACAGAATTGTAAAATAATAACTTTGTATCATTTAAGCAACTAAGTTTGTGACTGTGTAGAAAACTAATACAGCAATTGCATGAAAAAATAAAAATCCTATCCATGTAATCAATGGTCTAGCAGTGTGGTCAAACACCTTAATTAGAAGCAGTGTGATTATTACTAAAATCTGGAAAGCATGTATTATGATGAGTTTATACAGGGGAAGCATGGAAGTAGACTTGGGTTCAAGCAGAGGATGATGTCTAGTCAGATATGGAGGAAAGTGGAAAATGAACAAGAGTCAGCAAGGCTGGTGGGAAAGTTCTAGTCTATGTGTCATGGGCAGGCAGTCAGAGAACAGAGCATGATTTAGGACTTGAATTAAGTGAAACATTGCTGGGGCAGGAAAGAATCAGATAAGGGGGTAGAAGACAAGAGTAGTGAAGAGAAGTGGCTTTAAAGAGGTAGCCAGGGTTCAGATCATGTAAGAATATCTAAACCATCTTATGGAGTTTAGAATTTGCACTGTGGGAAATGTGTGTTCAGCAAGGGGGCGACATCTTCTCTAGCTCAGCAGTTTATATTGGGGTCCCAGTGTATCTTACAAAACTGATGCCAGTTAACATTTGATTTACTTGGTAAGAACTGGAAACCTTCTTGTATAATAATGCCAAAATGGGAGATTTTGTTTCTCATAAGACCAGAAAATAGTTTAACTGTTCGGTAAGAGCTTTGAACTAACATTTTTTTCCCTTTTTATTTTTTTCCTTTTATGTATTACAAACTTACAGTGTAACATTGTTAAAATTTATTTTAAACATTTAATAGCTCATAATATAAGCTATTTTTAGTCTTTGGCTCAAATAGAAATTATAATAGCTGTGAGAAAATTATAATAGCCCTACATTCATAACACATAATTTATATCCCGCTTAGAATGGCTAAAGAACTCTTTTCCCATAAAAAGGTCTCAAGTCAAATGTTGCGAAGTTTGAGCTATGTGCATTATCTCTCATTTAGGTCACAATAGGGCAGATAACAGAGAAGAAATCTCATATAATTGAGTACACAGGGAGGTAGGCACTGTGCCCTACAGTGTGAATACGGAGATGAAGAATCCTCAATTCTTCTCTTCAGAGAGCTTTGTCCTCTTTGAACAGAAACATAGATAAGTAAATAAATAATAGATTATGGGTGCTATTATAAGGCAGAGGTCCAGTGGAGGAACAAAAGAGGAATTTTCCATTCTTCCTGGAGGTTTCTTGGTGATAGAAATCAGAAAGCCCAAACCACCATGTCCTTCCCTGATGCCTGGTGAATCAGCAAAAAAGAGGAGAAGACAATGAGTGGACAAATCCAGATCCGAGGTCTTGCTGGGCCAAGGAAATGCTAGGTTTGCACTTTGCATCTTTAGAAAGTTATTTAAATTCTCTGTGCTTTAGCTGCTTTTTCAAGACAACTAAAGCATTTGCTTGTTGAACTTTATTCTAGGAAGTCTTGGGGTTTTGTAGAGGAACTCAGGAGGCCACTGGGGTGGGTGTTGAAAGGGCTACACTTTCAATAGAGCTTCAAAACAGGAATTTAACCCATGTCTATTTCACTGACTGGCTTCTACGTACTTCAAAAAATAATCTTTTAAAAATGTAAACATTTAATAATCACTGAACAATGTTGATCTGTTATTGTCTTCTAGGCCAGAGAGTCTATAATCCAGGGTTTGGTTTTGGTTTTTTTTCTTAGTATTTCTTTTGTTGTCTGTCTTTTTTCTCCTGGTACCATTATAGATTCTGGCAACAATGGGGCCTCCCCTAAGATTTGGTTTCCACTTTGCTTGCATGAAAAGCCAGAAATAACTATGAGAATTAGATTTGACAGAAGCTTATCATGTTTCCAATCACCATGGAGAAAATTCTAATGTTCTAACCATTCCAGCTAGAAGGAGTATAAGCAGAAATGACACATAATGCCTGCGTCGTGTAATCACAATTATCTGGGAGTACAACATTTTAGATTTCGTGACACCTTAAACTTCTTTCTCTATGTATATGTGATTACGCACTTTCTGATCATTACACTGCTCGTTAACATTTCCATAAAAATATAGGCCAAAAAAAGAGACAGATTATAATGAATACATTTAATGGCATTTATTATTAGCAACTTTTCCTGAAAGTTAGAATGAAGTAAAGGTTGAAACTAGGAAGTAATAGAAACTAATAGAACTTTGGGGTTATTTATCTTTTACATTTGTTAGTGCCTTGCAACAACTCAGTGAGCTGCACATGGGTAATTGAGAGTCTGCCATCAAATAAGAGGCCTTGAAATTACAGTTTTAAATATAAATGATTGTAAAGTCAAATCATACACACACTACTAACTTGTAGTTATAACAGATGGATTCAAAGATATTTTTACTTATTCAGGAATATGTCATTTCTTTCTCCTCAGCCACCATTTATTTAGTTGCTAAGCAATCGAAGCTATGAAGACATATAAAGAAATAGGATCTTGCCTTCAAGAATATTAAAAAGACATGAGAAAAAGAGAGAGAGGCAGAGGGATAGAGAAGATAGAGTCATCTGATCCGCAGTCTAGAACCACAAAAATTCAACTTATAAAAATTGTGCTTGTTTGAAGGATTGGTAGAATGATTGAAAGTAGGCGCCTAAAGGAATAAAACAAACAGTTTGGTCAAAATACTACTCCACATTACTGGTAAACACTTTTTGGTAAGTAAACCTATAGGCCTTCTCCCTTTCCATGTTAATTTAATGTTCACTAACAATTACATGAAATGTACATTTGAAAACCTTCTCTTTCTTCTTCCTTATTTTCCTTCCTATAGATAATTGCATGTCATATGAGTGTCCAGTTGTTTTTGTTTGGTTGATTTTTGTTTTCCCAGAAACACTGTAAGATGGCTGTTTCTCTCAAATAACCCCATCTGCTTTCTTTGGGGCTTCTTAAGATAGCTATCAGGCAATTATCATATTATGGGATTGAAGTTATAACCTCTCTTTTCTCAGCAAAATACCATGATGGTCTTTATTTACATTAATTTTTCATCACAGATCCATTACTCAGCATTGGGTTCATTGATACAACCATGAGGCAGTTAGATCTCTGTCATTTCCCTTTTCTTATCTGAAGTGTTTGCAAAACTGGAAGTGTCCACAAGAGGATTATGGATTGTGTCTGTGGGGGGGTGGGGGGGTGGGAAGGGGGTGGTTCTGGTCTCTGGCTGCCTGTCATTTATAAGCAACTAAATTCTTAGATAATGTGTTCTAAGTATGGAAATAAAAGAAATCTTCAAGCATGAGAGCTGTCTGCCATCCCTTAGAGAAAGTATGGAGATACATATCTGCTCTTGCCTGTAACAGAAACATGCTAATTTCCCCCATGTTTCCCAATCCTTGTGTCCCCGTGACCTGTGACGATCAGCCCCATAGGTGACTGTCAAGGCTATCGGTCAAGGTTCCCTTTGGTGCTAGTTTGAGTCACTTCTGGAGTCTTACTTTCCAACTGTTGAAATTTAAAACTGCAGTTTGAAAACTCAGATTCCATTCCCTGTCATCTCTGTTTCTTAAGTACTTTTTTACTACAATGGAACTGGAAATTGTTATATATATTTAAACAGTTCTTTGTAGGAATTTCCATTCTTCCAGTTTCACCTTTGCTTTTATAAAAAGTCTAGCCAACATTTTCTTGTGCTGTTGCCTACAAGAGTAACATAATAGCCCATTACAGGATCTCTGTCTTTTGAAAACTAGGTTCTGCCCTGATGAAAAATACCATATAATATCACAGTAATTTCCTATACTCTTCGAGTACTGCTTTTCACCACAATACAGAAGTAAAGCGATATTTATTTTCAAAGGCTAGTCGGTAAAGCTGTGATACATGTCCTCTTTTTAGACAAATATGAGAGTAACAGAAGGGTATTGCCTTCATTATAATCATAATACATTTTTATTATGTATATCCTTACCTAAGACATGATTACAATTTAGCGCTTTTATTGTTAGAGAAAAAATAGTTGGGTGAAAAGAAAAAACCCAGAACTATTTCATTTATTGGAAAGAAGGGAAGTTGGATTACAGAACGGACATAGGTAAGCTCCCCTAACATAAAATGATCTTCCAATGGATTTTGACGTTGTATCATTTACTTTCCCAAATAGTTGCTAATAAGATTCTTAGTTCTCAGAGGGCATGAGGCCATGGCTATTCAATCCATCCACTTATTTTGCCATCTTTTCCTTTGCCAAATAGTGGCTAGCTTTTAGTGAATGTTTCGCCGTTGTTAAGAAACTTGCCAGCTAATTGCAAGATGCGTGACTTTGGGCTGGATCTGAACATCTCCATGACTGTTTCCTTGTTGTTAAATCTGAAAGAATAATCAATAGTGCTTTCCTCATAGTTTACAGGATTCTTGCAAAGATTAGTTCAAACACTATGCATAAAACATATAAACCAGGGCTGGCAGTTATTAAGTTTAAGTAAATATTATCTTATAAATAAAGAAACTCATTTAACTTGCCCCAAAGCTCTACAAAGTAATTATTGTCTTCATCAATACATCTAATTTCCAGATGTAGATATTATAGCTCAGAGAAGTTATTTACCTTACTCAGTCTTCCAACAGAAAAGCAGGAAGCTTAGGACTTAATTCCTAGTTTGGTTTGCTCCAGAAAAGGCCACTAACCCACTGACATTTGTCTCTAATTTCCTGAGTGGCTACTATGCAGAAGCACTCGCCAGGCTTTAGGGACACATGGATAAAGTTTTAGTAGAATGACTCCAAGCTTCCTGGAAGCCAAAACAGTTCAAATGCTGGCTTTGTCACTTCTATTGGGACTTTGTTAATTAATCTCTCTGAGCTTCAATTTCTGTATTTATTAAAACAATGGAGAGAGTAATAGCTATCTTCCAATAATGATGTTGTATATGTTACATGAGAAAAAAATACATTGTGTGGGGCACCTAAAAGGTGTGCTAAAATTCAGTTTAAAAAATAGTACTGGGGCACCTGGGTGACTTAGTCAGTTAAGCATCCAACTTCAGCTCAGGTCATGATCTCACAGTGATCTGAGACTGAACCTCATGCCAGGCTTTGTGCTGACAGCTCAGAGCCTGGAGCCTGCTTCGTATTCTATGTCTCACTCACTCTCTCTCTCTGTGTCTCTGAAAAGTAGATGTACTCTTTCTCTCTCTCAAAAGTAAGTAAATAAACACTTCAAAAATTTTTAATAAAAATAAAAATAATAAATAGTAGTCATATTCTACCAGGTATAGAAGATCAACATTGGCGAAACTGTCCCTTATGAAACTTGAACCCTGGATGTGAAGACCAGTTTTAAACAAATTACAGAATGGAATATCTAAGCACAGTTTTGATAAGTATCATGAAGAAGTAAGCATCAATGACTGTGTGTAATGAGGGATCAGGTCTTAGTTGGTTGTCCCCATGATTGGAGGAAAAAAAGCAATAAGGTCAATTAGAAAGGGAGACATCTGGTTTTTATGAAGGTATAGAACATTAACTATAATAATTTCTAGGTTTAAAGCTAAGTATTCTTTCACTTTTTCTCCTAAGAACTCAGTCAGTAATTGAAACACAGCCTATGAAAGGGAGTTTTACCTACTAGGGATGTATTTTGATTCATCTCCTGGATGTTCAGAGATATTAATTTACAATTAGACTTACAGAAATTAGAAACTTGCTCATCAGGACTACATTTGATTTGGTCACAACGATACTCAAGCTGTTATCTTTGAAGTAGGCGCACAGGTACTTTCCATTCCTAACCCACATCATGCCTCATGATGCCTTTTCTCTCTCTCATCATTCAGGCAATAATGCAAACTCCTTTACAGATGAAGAAAAACATTTTTCTTTATACCAAGACTGTTAATTCAGTTTTCAAAATCCTAGAGCGAATGCAAGAACATTGAAATGAAGAAAAGTATTAGTTAACTGTTTAATATTAATGCCCGCTAAAACAAAATAAGTGCTGGAAATGTTACAACACTCCTCTTCTGAATATTGAACATGAGTATTCTCCCTAAAATTGAATAGATATAATTTTTTTCTAGCAGCCTCATGAATTATATCTTTTCTACCCTGTGATGGGATTATGGCATAAGCTCTTAAGAAAGGAGCTATATTATTTGTCACTTTTAAAATTTTAATAAGTGTAATTTAATCAGACTGTGGAATGGAGTAAAAAAAGATTCTCCCTTGTTTTCCTTGCACATGATTACAGTTGAATGAAAGTGAGTATAAATGATTTATAAGGGTTTATAACTTTAGTAACTGGATTTCTACATTACTGAAGAATGACAAAAGATAAAAATAACCACGTTTATTGGACCACAGAATCTTTTCTTGAGGTATTTTATTTCCTTATTACATTTCTAAAGGAATTTGTGATTTAAGATTTTCTGGATTGAACATTTGAAGTTTTCTAGTGGCGAAAATGATTTATCATATGCAAAATTATATTAAAAATAAAAACAATGTATATCATTTATTACCCAGTGGGATCCACTGTTAAAATCTGGAGACAGTGCAGAAAGCTGACATTAGCATCCAAATACATAGCGATTAGTGGTTCTTATTTCAGCTGAATCTATTTTATTATCATTTCCCCCCCAAAACAGTATTTAGTTTTGTTGGCCAGGTCTCTTTTACATTTTATCAGTGTCTATTATGGAAAACATTATCCTTTTTTCATACTTTTTAAAATATTTAGTCTGCCTTTTCAGGTAACTGAAGTTGAACTTCTAACTATTATTTTTTAATCTTTCTCATTCATTTAAAATAAATGATGCTTAGCTACAAATATACTTCAGTATAAGACTTTAATTGTGCTTCACAATGTTTGCTATTTAGTACTTCTATTTTTGTAAAGATTTTGTGATTATTTCTTCCTTAACCCAAGATTTTTAGAAGAGCATTTGGATTTTCAAATTTTTATTTCAAAATTAAATTGTTTAAATAAAAGGATATGTCTTGAATGATACTAACTTTTTCAGATTTGTGAAGATCTCTCTGAGAGTGTATATTGCCATTTAATAAAGTTATATCAATCAAAAATTAAAATATACATTAATTTTAAGTTGATTTATTAGAATGTATATTTTCTATTTGTTAGGTCAAGAATATATGTTATTTAAATCTGGATAATTTTATTTTAAGATTGAACCTTTTTCCCTGAAAGATATTTTTCTTATGGAACTGTTAAAACATTTTTTTTAATGTTTTATTTATTTCTAGGAGAGAGAGAGAGAGACAGCGTGAGCAGGGGAGGGTCAGAGAGAGAGGGAGTCACAGACTGGAACAGGCTCCAGGCTCTGAGCTGGCAGTCAGCACAGAGCCCGATGCGGGGCTCGAACCCACGAACCACGAGATCATGACCTAAGCGAAAGTCGGACGCTTAACCGACTAAGACACCCAGGCGCCCCAATCTTATGGAACTGTTTAAAACATCCACAATGATTATAAATTTGTCAATTTACTTTGTATACATAAGATTTTCCTGTTCCTTACTTGTTTCCATGTTACTATTGTTTAAAATAAAAAGCACCACATTGGATAAATGAGGACTCACTCTAATAATACAAAACTATTCAGCAAGAAATAGTAATAGTCACAACATAGGGAAAACACAGTATTTTCTGATGGCAATACTGATCTCATGCCTTTTTAGATAGTTTCTTCATACCATTTATTTTATTTTTGTTTGTTGATTTGTTTGTTTTGTTTTTCCTCCATGTTATATTTAAAGTCCAGTTAGTTAACATCCAGTGTAACATTTAGTTTCAGATATAGAATTAAGATAATTACATATAACACCCAGTGTGCATCACAGGCACCCTTCTTAATCCCCATCACCTATTTAATCCACCCTGTCACCCACCTCCACTCCAGTAACCTTCAGTTTGTTCTCTATAGTTAAATTTTCATGCCATTTAATTACATATATTTCTCATTACTCTATTTTTGTTATTCAATATAGTACACTATACTGTAGTATATGTAGAAGTGTTAATAACCAGAATGTGTATACTGGGAAATTTTTATCCATTTTTAAAATGTGTCTTAAATTTATTATTTACAGATATATTTAAACTCATTCCTGCTATCATATTGTTTTCTACTTAACATTTTTTGTGTTAATTTTTCTTCTCCCAATTTTGTATGTTGTCTGTTATTTACCCACTGCTTCTTTAATATTTCTAGATTGTATTTGTTGTGTAAATGCCTAATGATATTTTCCAATAATTTTTATATTGCTTCATATTTACCTCCTACTCTTTTGAAATCTCTAGATTGTTTTTGTAATATAAATGTCTGTGATGTATTTTTCTGTTGAGTTATTTTCTCCTACAAAATAATCTACCCAAATGTAATATTCTCTATTTACTTCTATTAGGTAAAGATCCATTACTATGGTCCAGGATTTTGTTTCACTTTTCATAACCATAAAATCTATAAGATAAAAGTATTTTTGGGATGCCTGGGTGGCTCAGTCAGTTGAGAGTCTGACTTCAACTCAGGTCATGATCTCATGGTTTGTAAATCCAAGCCTTGTATTGGGCTCTGTGCTGGTAGCTCAGAGCCTGGAGCTTGCTTCAGATTCTGTGTCTTCTTTTCTCTTTGCCCCTCCCCTGCTTGCTCGCTCTCCTTCTCTCTCTCAAAAACAAATAATCATTAAAAAATTAAATAAATAAAATAATATTAGTTTTAAGTAAACAATCAATTTAAGTGACTAACCTCTATGATTTCATATATATATGTATCTTGGACTTTCTCTCTTTAGTTTTAACTAGTTTTGTTTCATTCTACCTGATTTTTTCACAGGATTGTTATTTACTTTAAGATACTCTGTTTCTTCATATATTTCTTTGACTTCCTAAATTTAATTTTTTAATGCTTTGTCAGACTTAATCAAGGAATGAACTTTTTCTGGAGTGAATTCCTATTTTAGTTGTTGATTCTATTGGCTAATTTTAGCATATGTTTTCTTACTTATAGAATTTCGGTTGAGTTGTTAAATATACAAATAAACTAAAGCCTCAAATCATAGAAATACAAGTAAAATTTTAAGTTGATGAGTATATCTAGAAGAAAGGAGTGAAACATTAAACTATCTCAAAGCCCCAAAGACAAATCAAGTCTCCAGAAGGCCGTGAAGAGTAATGATGCTCTGTGTTAGGAAGACACACGTATGGAGGAGTCTGCAGAGCAGAGCAAGCACTTACAGCAGTGTACAGTTAATATCTGTCCAAATGCCAATAGAAGATATTCTTGTTCAGTCGCTATGACCTCCACTTACCCACAAATGAATCTAAAATACCATTTGCATTAAGTTATCTATAACTGACAACTTTAAAAAAACCCTGCTTCTTCCAATTTTAGGCTTGTAATGGCATGAAACTTGACATTTTGTTCATATAAGGACCCAAAGCTGATATTCTCTACAGGCGGGGAGCTTTCCTGCATGTAGCAATCGGAGCACGCGGGTTCCTTCAACATGTGGTTCCGCCTTCCCTTGGAGACTCAGTCTGGCAGATGCAGGAAGGGAGGGCAGAGCAGACACAGCTGTTTCTTACACTCCGTGTCTGAGTGCATTCCAAATCGTATGACTGCTCCCATACAAACATGGTCCTGAAGTCTAATCCCTGACCGGACAGCTGGACCGTCTCCTCGAAACAACCGCCTACTGTGAAAGAGGGGACATCAGGTTGTACTTGACAGCTTGCTGACTCTGCCACAGAATTCTTAATTTTTTTTAATGTTTTATTTATTTCTAGGAGAGAGAGAGAGAGACAGCGTGAGCAGGGGAGGGTCAGAGAGAGAGTCAGACTGAAACAGGCTCCAGGCTCTGAGCTGGCAGTCAGCACAGAGCCCGACGCGGGGCTCGAACCCACGAACCGCGAGATCATGACCTAAGCGAAAGTCGGACGCTTAACCGACTAAGACACCCAGAATTCTTAAAATGAAAACATTTTGTCCGTAAACAAACATTTTTAAATGACATCTTTCTAAACAGAGCAACGTTAACTTACCTCATTTTACATTACTGACATGGTGGATAGGCAAAAATTGTCCATATAACTTCTGTTTTCTAGATTCTTTTTAGTAAGCTCGCCTCACAAAAAGTCATTTGAAGACAAGTCTAAGATGAGTTTACCATATACTGTAGATCACTGATAGGGAAACAGGGCTAAACAGAGTATCAGGGAAATTTTCACTTTGAGGAAAACTCTATTAATTTAAACCAAAACTTTGATTCTTCTACCATGAGGGTATTTGGTAGGTGAGCAGACCCCAGAGGAACATTTCCAGAGATCCTGTCCTTATGCAGGCATTAAGGTTGCCAGCTGACTTACCATTTGTTTTATTTCCCTTTAGGAATCCGTGTTTGTGAGGAGGGAATACAGTTAATGACAGAAACAGACCGTATGAAAACTTCTGAAGTATTAGAGATTTTTTTAAAACATGTTTGTTCATTTTTGTGATATATTTAAATTAATTTCTGGAAAATGAATTGGAGGTAAGAAAGGTCTTACCAAAAGTCTTGAGGTTTTTTCTTTAAGCTGTTTCTTTAAATTAAATATATATTACAAATACATAAAAAATGCATTACCTAAATACATTTTTACTCTCTATCTTTAGAGCATAAATGCATGTGCACACTCTTAAGACAACATGAAATGTTTTTTTAAGAATTATTTAATAATTGCTAACTTTCCCCATGATTATCTTCTAAGCCTCAACATTTTCCTTCTAAGAGATCTATTGCCTGTTATGAACAGTTATTCTCCTCCCTTAGCTGTTCAATAGCAATTTAAGGTCAATTTAAAATTTAAGAAGTAATTACGAAGAAAAATTAAAACAGTGGTCTTCACATTAGTCACTATATAAGTTAATTTTCAAGGCAAAAAAATATTTTTCATAGTAACAGTTTCTCTGACAGAATTTCCCAATATAAAAATGCATATAAAATATTAATGCTAAAAGCTAAAGAAATGGTAATGGGAACTTTTGAGATTTAAAGCAAATTATCATGATTAATTTAGCTTCGTCTCTAAGCAATACTAAAATATACCAAATGTGGACACCATTATCATGTATATTTTGTCTTTGTTAAAAGTTAATATTTTGAGTGCTAATGTCCTAAGTATCCTGTGTTTCTATTGCATTGTATTCAAAGTGGTACATTTTGGAGATGACTGTTGAAATGGAAGGGCTTTATTCATGTGATTTATTTTTATGTCCAGATTTTTGTGCTGATACAGGGTAGATATAAGCTGATTTGCTATCTGGATATACATTTTACATATATACATATTTAAATATTAAAGCAGACCTACCTTATATACCAAACAATGAGATATATCAAAAAGATGTGAAGTATATCCATATCATATATCCCAGAACAGCCCTGTGGATGGTTACAAGTATCTTCCTTCTTCACTCATAGCCAACATAAGGCGAAACATGGAAAGTATAGGAAACTAGAAAGAAGATCTAAATTCTAACTCATTTCCCTGAATTAGTTAAGTGTCCTTAAGTCGCCAACTCAATTCTCTGTGTCCCCTTTCCTTCACATAGTCTATGCCAAATTTTCACAAATTTTTCAAAATGACCAAAATTTAATATTTATGAATATATACAACTGTATCTATTTATTACAAACTGGGTTCTTCATTAACAATAATTTATAATAGTCCAACATTGTCATTATTATGCATGAACAAGAATTAAGTATGGGGCAGCTGGGAGGCTCAGTCGGTTAAGCGTCCGACTTTAGGTCAGGTCATGTCATGATTTGTGGGTTCAAGCCCCATGTTGGGCTCTGTGCGATGGCTAGCTCAGAGCCCAGAGCCTGCTTGAAGATTCTGTATCTCCCTCTCTCTCTGACCCTCCCCTGCTCACACTGTCTCTCTCTCTCTTTCTCTCTCAGAAATAAATAAAACATTAAAAACAATTTTAAAAAAAGAACTAAGTATCCCTCCTCCAACCACGGTCTCTTCCACTTTTCCTAGGGAGGATAAACACTAAGTTGTTATAAAACAAATCTAGTGATGTTGTCAAACCAGAATATAGTAATTATGGAGGAAGATGTGTTGCTGCACAAATATAATTTTATTAATGTGATGATTTCATCCACTTCCATGTACTATTCTGTGCTGACTGATGTATCCATTACATATTTCTTTCAAGACTATAGAGAATAAAAGTGTAAAGAACACTAACTCCAAAGTTAATGATTTATATTTATATTTATGTTTAATCTCACACAATTACAAGATCCCAAAAATGTTAGTAAAATGGATAAAAAATACTGAATGCTCACTCTATAGCAGTTCCTTCCACATGTAGTCACTTTCAATCTTCACAGCACTCTTATTAATTGGGTTATCATTGGTTGTTATTTCACCTGAAAAAATATTTTATGTGCATAAATGTTGATTAATTATAATCATTGAATCATGGCACACACATGGCCTTGCTTTCTTTACTTACTTTATATTTAGTTATTCATTAATAATGTAATAAACACCACAAATTCACCACTGCCAATAAGATATAATACTTTGAAAATAATCTCCACATATATACACACATGCCCCCATCCTATATACCCCTTTCAGAAGTAAGCATCCTCCTGAATTCCATATCAATCATCCATTTGCTTTTTAAAAATAAAATTATTGTTTTAACTTGTATCTCTAAAATAAAAATACCCCAATATGTTATGTATTTTATTTGTTCTATGTTTAATAAAATGTATCACCCTATGACTTATTAAAATTAATTTTTCCACTTTACCATTAAGATGCTAAGATTCATCCATATTGTTACACATTAATGTGTAGGCACGGATTTTCTATAATAGCCCAATGTATAAGTATAAAGAGCTTTTTAATCATTTCCTCTTTTGGTGAACATTCTGGGTTTTTCTGGGTTATTGCCATCGTGAACAGTGTGGCTTTACTGTTCTCCATGTACTGAGTTGTAGACATTGAAATTGTCACACAACTTAACAGAGAATTCCTGTAAATATGAGTTTTTGAAGGTCCAACTTTACAAAATAAGCCAAAGGATTCTCTGAGGTGGTTGCTCTGATTTGTGCTTTCACAGTCAATGGAGGAACGTGCCCGGGCCTGATATTCAGACTTCGCTTTTCCATCTAATAGAGAAAAATGGTACCTCAGGATATTTCAGATGCACATTTCCCTGATCATTAATGGGTTTTCAGCATCTCTTCACATTTCTATTTTTTACTGAATTTTCTTTTAATGTTTATTTTTGAGAGACAGGGTATGAATGGGGCAGGGGTAGAGTGAGAGGGAGACAGAGAATCCTAAGCGGGCTCCAGGCTCTGAGCTGTCAGCACAGAGCCGGACATGGGGCTTGAATTCACAAACTCTGAGATCATTACCTGAGCCAAAGTCAGACACTTAACCTACTGAGTCACCCAGCCACCCCTCTCTTCATGTGGTTAGATGCCAGCTATGTTTTCTTTTGGTGAAATGTTTATTCATACATTTTCTTATATTTTAAGGAATTCTGAGCTTTTAAAATATTCATCTTTAGAAATTTTTAATGTATTTATTGTTTCTATGTTAAAGACATATTTTTGTTTATAATTGCTTTTATACTTTCTTTAAAGTGTCTTTCGATAAGCAAAGTTTCACAATTTTATTTTTGCCCTATGCGTCACTTTATTTTTTGCGTATTGTCAACACTTTTTGCATCTCATTTAAAATCTCTCCCTACCCGAAAGGCTAAAACACTATGTATATAAGACTGAAGTATATTTATTTTATTGTCTACTAATTTTTTACATTTTTTAAATGTCTGGATTTTTCTTTTGGACACGGTTTGAAGTAAGAATTTGGTTATATCATTTATCTATAAATAACTATTTTTCCATCTCTGATTACTGAATAAACCCTCTTTTTCTGGAGGAATAACGTCCACTTTTGCTATATATCAAAATTCCAAAAATTGGAACAGTCTTTGAATGTTGATTCTTTTCAATTGTTTGCATCATTTTTAATTCAAGTGGCCAACATCTTCCTTTTTTATGAAGTTTGTTATACTGATTCTAAGTCCCAGTCCTAATATTTTTGTTTTTGATGAAGTTCACAATCCAACATATTGACTACCTTTTGAAGTAATTTGCTCTTTCATGATTTTTTTTTTTTGCTGTTACCAGACTCAAATCTGTATCAGCTACTCTTTTAAGCAATGTTTCTTGGAGATGAGCTAGCTCAGAAGGTAAGACCTGTAAGCAATAAACCCGCTGTTTGCCACTCTTCACCCAACATAGGTCTTCAGGGAAAGGTTTTAAACTTTAGCCTCTGGAACAAGTAGCACCAGGAAAAGACTCTCGTGTGATTAATATTTATCAGCTCTGATGTTGTAAAGAGGAAAATATGAGAAAATGACTCCTGTTTTTCTTTTTCCCCCTCATCTACTCTCAGTCCCAGGCTTCCATTCCTGCCCTGATTACACTCCTGAGACATTTGGTTGAAGGCATCTACATAGGAGGAGAAGGTGCTTTTTGTTCTAAGACAATGGTTGGAATTTAGGTAGATTTCCCATCAGCCTCACTGGACTGCTTCCTTTTTATAGGTGAAAGCCACCACCTCAAATCCTCTCATATGCTTCATTCCAAAGATCTTTCCATCAATACCAAGGTATCTTATAATTTTCTTCTCAATAGTTTCACATTTCTCCTTTACAGCCCCTCCAAGTCTGGCCTGGCAGAGTGAGCTGGCAGCCAAGCTAGTGACACATGTTAGTAGAAGCAGCACCTCTGGTCAAGATGTCCATAGTCATTACATAGATGAAGAAATTGAGGTTCTGGAAGGTTGAGTTTGTTTCTGGTCACAGATCTATCAAGAAGAACAGCTAGAGGTTAGCCATGTTCCCAGACCGGTTTGTCTGACTCCTCAACTTATAGTTCAAATACTTTTCTACATTTCCTTTCTAGAAAACTCGTATTCTATGAATTAGGAATGGTAATTCTGTTTCCTACAGTGTAATTTAAAGAACAGCATCCAAGAAACATGATGAAAATGATGATTATATTTTCAATAAGTAACTAACTGAATATCACAACCATTGAAACATCAATAATTCTGTATTCTCAGATTTTCTCATATCTACTTGGTTTTGCCAAAACTGAAATGTGAGTTTCCCCTCATTCACAAACATGCAAAATGGTTGAGGGCAGGGGATTATATGTTTGTTCTTTTTGCTGTTTGCTTGTGGAGTTTTGTTGTTGCTGATGTTAGTAATTTGAAGCCATAGATATACCACTAACATGGAAGCTAAAGATTCAATCATGCTTAGTGAAAATGGAGAGGCTGTAGTTTTGCAATTCATATAGAGGAATAGTTAGGAAGTTCAAAATCATAAGAGTTCTATCTGCAGTTCTCAGTGTTAATATTTGAGGGGCCCCTGGGGAGCTCAGTCTGTTAAGTATCTGACTCTTGATCTAGGACGAGGTCATGATCTCACAGTTTGTGAGTTCGAGCCCCCTTTGGGCTTTGTGCTGACAGCATGGAACCTGCTTGAGATTCTCTCTTTCTGTCTCTCTCTGCCTCACCCCACTTGCACTCTCTCTCTCAATCTCTCTCTCTCTTTCTCTCCCTCCCCTTCTCAAAATAAATACACTTTTAAAAATATTTGAGAAATAGAGTTTTCATCTTGGCTAGTTTCCTTTTCTTTCCATGTAGAAAATGATAAACAAAATGAAGAGAGTAGAAAAGAAACATCTCTGTTTCTTAGAAAATAATATTCTTAGCCCTTTAACAAGACCCAAGTTTAATTTTTATTTTGTACACCAAAATCTGGAAAAATAGTGTAATGCTACGCATGATGAGTGAAGAGTTGAGCAAAGCAGAATTTTATAAATAAGCTTGGCCAATACAGATCAGTTGTAGGATAGCAGGACACATAGTTACTGTCACTGAAATGACTGCATCCATGCCCAGGATGGTCCTTTCTGCCTATGTGATCTCTGTTCTTTGAAGATGAATATAAAAAATGCACATGGAACACATGCAATTTTAAAAGCAGTTGCAGAAGAGCACACACACTTTTAAAATTATTTTTTAATGTTTATATATTCCTGAGAGAGAGACAGAGACAGAGAATGAGTGAGGAAGAAGCAGAGAGAGAGGGAGACAGAATCTGAAGCAGGTCCCATGCTCTGAACTGTCAGCACAGAGCCTGACATGGGGCTCAAACTCATGAGCTGTGAGATCATGATCTGAGCTGAAGTCAGATGCCCAACCAACTGAGCCACCCAGGTGCCCTTATTTTTGTTTTCAAAACTGTATCGGGAATTCTATCACATATATTCCTATAAATAAATTTTCAGAGCTATGTTTTTCATTACATCATGTATTTTATAAAAATAATCCCATATGGATTTAAAAATTTTAGTTTTTGAGAGACAGAGACAGAGTGTGAGCAGGAGATGGGCAGAGAGAGAGGGAGACACAGAATCCGAAGCAGGCTCCAGGCTCTGAGCTGTCAGCACAAAGCCCCATGTGGGCTCAAACCTACAGACCATGACATCATGACCTGAGCCCAAGTCGCATGCTTAACTGACTGAGCCACCCAGGAACCCCAATATCGGAAAGATTTAAAAATGCATCCTAGATTAAATCTACATTAAAAACCTTAAAAACATACAGGAACATATATGCAAAGTTCAAGCTGACAGGCCATCTTAACACAGAAAACTTTGACATCGAAAACAAAAAGGGCGACAGGTTAGACTGTATCAAAATGAAAAGGTTGATTTGGGAAGAGGTATACAAAACACAAAATTAAACACTAAACAATCAAATGTGAGTAAATGTTGGCAATATTCATGAAACACTATTGAGAGATGACTAAACTACTCTATAATATTGCTACCTCGGCACCATTTTGTGAAGTCAAGAGACCAGTAGCGGCCTTGAACTTTTACAGCTTTTAACTTTTAAACATTTTTGACACTAGCCCTCAGTAACAACCAGCAGAATCACAGTGAATGTAAGTTCTTGATATGACTCTCCCAACTACCCCTGAAATAAGCACCACCCCCATCCTCATCCCACACTTCCCTCTTCTGTGACCAGGAACTATGAGGTCCTGACCAGAGCCTAAGCCAAGACTCTTCACCAAGACGCCAAGACTCTCATCCAGGCAGCCCCAACCTAGAACATTTCAAAATGCTGATTTTTATCTCAATTTTTGTAATTAACAAAAAGAAAAGTGTTTTTATTAAGAAAAGGAAAGCTAAAATGGAAACAGCATCGCTAAACAATACACAAAAATTAATCACTAACTGAAATAATCCCTGCAGTACATATATTAAGTTGAAGGAAGATAAATAGAAACCAACAAACATCTTAGAAATTCCATATAACAACTTAATCATCACAAACAAGCTGTAGAGAAGTACTACAGGAAAAATATTGTGCTCACATGGATCCATTGATCTTCAACAGGTTTTTAGGATTGAAATATTTGGTGTAAAACTGGTTAGTGGAGACATAACTCCATTGAAACACAGTAGGGAGACAAGAAACCATTTCCATTGGTCCTTTAAGCTATGATTTCTTACATAAAATTCTACCTGTATTCACATCCAGTAGGACTTTTATTTCATCCTTATTTTAAGAAAATTAGATGCTGTAATGTATAGAAAGTATCTTGTCTAAAAATAAATCTTATTACTAACAATACACTGAGCAGCAGGGATCAGTTGGGCAAATATTAGTCACCTAACGTGTGGTATTCATCTGTCATCATTTTCTAGAAAAAAATTTAGGAGGAGAGGAGGAAAGTTAATCAGTAAACACGTGAATATGAGTTTATTTCATAAGCACCGAAATCCTCTATGATCTTAGCACTATAGTAGCTTCTGGATGTTAAACGATAGAAACGATTTCATGTGAGCCTACAATAAGCTTAAAATTTATTTGAAAAAATAACATAACATGAATAACAGCTTATAAAAACTTATAAAAAGTATTAAATACAAAAAACTTTTTGATGCTAAAGGGAAACAGAAAATAATTGCCAACAGTCGTGTGAGTTTGGTCTTATCAAGGTTTGAAGAAGTGGACAAAGTCCCTGAGGAATTTCACCACTTTCCATTACTAGTGATATCAAGCAGAGCAGGAGCCACACCAGGAAGGTGGGTAAATGCCACGTCTTTATTCAGGCACCTGCCTCTGTGTAGGTCTTGACATGTCTCTGAACTGGCCCAACAGCCATTTTTCTCTTTTAGCGAGTGGAAATAAAATCAAATTGAAATAAATTTCCCAAGGTCCAAATTAGGTGATAGATGTGGAATCTCCTTATAAAAGATAATTGTCTTACAAATCTGTGTCACTATTATTACTATTGTTAGACTCTAGTACTAATAAAAATTATTCAAATAATGTTATTCTAATATCTCCCCTTGCTTTAATTTACTTTCGATATAATATTTTATCCTGAACCTTTACTATTTTCTTTTTAAATATTATTTTATTTTTAATAATTTAGTACTATGTTCCTTCTACTAAATTATGTATGGGGTGTGGCATGTTTGTGTATATGTATTAGTTAAAGCTCTCCAGAGAAACAGAATCAATAGGCTATACCTTATCTATATGCGTATTTGTAGATCTATGTCTCCTATATATGTGCAAATATGTGTATCTATACATGTGTACTAACTATATATTATATATGTTAATATATGTATATTTATATATAGGAAGAGGGAGAGATCATGAAGAATTGGCTTCTGCAACTACGGAATTATAAGAGCTCAAAAGTGCCATGGATCTGCAGTCTGTTAGCTGGAGACTCAGAAAAACAAGTAGTGTGATTCAGTTTTGAGTCCAAAGACATGAGACCAGGTGAGCCAATGGTGTAAATCCAGTCCAAGGGCAGTAGCAGATGAGCGGAAATGTTCCAGCTCAATCAAGTAAGGCTGGAAAAAAGGGGCAAATTCCTTCTTCCTCTGTCTTTGTTTTAGGCCTTCCAATGGGGAAGGCAATTTGCTTTACTGCCTCCATCAAGTCAAATGCTAGTCTTATCCGGAAACAGGCACACCCTCACATAATACCTTATGCTGTGGTCTACTGAAGCCATAATATAAAATTAGTTATGGCAGTATGCTCTACTACAACTTTTCTGAAAGTAGTAGTTAAAATTTTAGTTCAATAGTTGTCTATGCTCTTGAATGCTGACAAAAACTGAGGACTGATGGATGTGGGGGGGAGGAGGGATGGGCATGGAGGAGGGCACTTGTGGGGATGAGCACTGAGTGTTATGTGGAAACTAATTTGACAATAAACTATTTGTAAAGAAAAAAAAATTGTTGTCTATGTACTAAAGATGGTCATTGATAGATATTGGAACTAACAACTTGGAGTAGTGAACCTGGGCCTAAATTTTGCAAAGGGTCCAGCTTCCTGATTGTTTATCAGTTGAGTCCTGACCAGAGAGCGATTTAAGGAAGAATCCTAGTAAAGGTGGCAGAACATGGCTTTCTTGTACAGGCAAGAATTGTGTCATTTTCCTTTTCTAACTTTTTAAAAATGTTTTTTATTTATTTCTCAGAGAGAGAGAGAGAGACACAGTGTGAGCAGGGGAGGGTCAGAGAGAGAGGGAATCACAGACTCTGAAACAGCTCCAGGCTCTGAGCTAGCTGTCAGCACAGAGCCTGTCATGGGGTTCGAAGCCAGGAACCATGAGATCATGACCTGAGCTGAAGTCGGACGCTTAACCGACTAAGCCACCCAGGCGCCCCTCGTTTTCCTTTTCTAATGCACCTCACTGCACCCATTGTCATTTTAACTTTCTTTTAAAAATCTGTATATTAACCTGGGATCACCTTATCTACAATGTGTGGATAAGAGACCATACAGCTTGAAATGAAGTTAATTTAATTCCTGATTCTTTATAAATGTGTAGTTCATAGGTATGTGATATATAACTGAAGATAATCAGCAAAAATATTTTTCATGTCCAAAACTTTATTTGGCTGTAAAGCCTAAATAATGAAATTTTAAATGAAATATGATTTGCAGACTACAATCTGAATATAATATCTAATAAATTCACTTTATTCACAAAATGTGCCCACTCATTTCCATTTTTTTTCCTATCTTAAAATGAGAAAATGAGACGAATCAAGTACCTTGCAAATAAATGGATCATCCTTAGAGAGATAATTACTGAGTATTTCTCGTACTGAGTAAATTTGGCCAGCTTTAAAAACCAGAGGTATCTGTTTTTCATCAACGATGCTTTTTTATTGATGAAGAGAAGATGAATGTTTTTGGTGAATTTGTCAGATGAGGTGCAGTGTGAAGGGACAATGAGGAAACGGTCATTCCATGGTGAATTGTGACCTTTAGTTCAAGAAAAATTGCATTTTCATTCCAAACTAATTTTTCATGTATTTTATTGGTTGAGTACTCATCTGACCTACCTAGGAGAGCTTTCTGAAGCTCTGTGCTGAATGTATTTGCTCTGCACAACATAGTTCCTCACTACATAGCCTAGTAAATGATGAAAATATACAAAATGTTAAGTGTTTTTTATTATTGGCTATTAATCAATCAACCAATCCCTGAAATCCATTTTTGAATTTACCTTTTAGGAGAAATAATTAAAAATATACTTTGTTGTTTAAGTTGTTCCTTTTATTTACTGGTTGTTTATTCTGTTGTGTGTGTTCTGTTGTATATATATAAATATAGTGTGTGTGTGTGTGTGTGTGTGTGTGTGCGCGCGCGTGTGTGCGTGCGCACATGCATGCATGTGTGTCTTAATATTTAGGTGAAAGTGTGCGCCCAAAGTTGGAGATTTCACTTTAATAATACCACAACTAACATATTGATCCTCAAAAATGACACTCATCACAAAATACAGCCTGGATCTGGTAAATAAAACAGCAAACATGATTAGCATAATTGATCTCTAAATCTTGTAACAACGAAAGAATAGACTCAAATAATAAATTCTTCCTAAGGTGTCTAAATGGCTCAGTCAGTTAAGCATCTGGCTCTTCAGCTCAGGTCATGATCTCACAGTTCATGGGATCAAGGCCCGTGTTGGGCTCCACAATGACAGTGTGGGACCTGCTTGGGATTCTCTCTCTTCTTCTCTCTCTTTGCTGCTCCCTCACTTATGCTGTCTCTCTTTCTCCCTCTAATAATAAATAAATAAACATTAATAAAAAAGAGATCATTCCTAACCCTGCACTTTCTCACTCTGTTACATAGATATCCTTGAGCATAAAGTACCAACAAGAAACCAAAGGCTCCAGGGGCGCCTGGGTGGCTTAGTTGGTTAAGCGTCCGACTTTCGCTTGGGTCATGATCTCGCGGTTCGTGGGTTCGAGCCCCGCGTCGGGCCCTGTGCTGACTGCCAGCTCAGAGCCTGGAGCCTGTTTCAGTCTGTGACCCCCTCTCTCTCTGACCCTCCCTGCTCACGCTGTCTCTCTCTCTCTCTCTCTCTCTCCTAGAAATAAATAAAAATATTAAAAAGAAAAAGAAAAAGAAAGAAACCAAAGGCTCCAATTAGAATTCCATTAAACCTCAGGTAGGAAATATATACACTTTATTATATTCCAAAAGTCCAATGAACACAGAGATTTGGTCTTCATCTGGTCTGGTTTCCGTCACCACTGACCCCCTGAACTAAGTGAAGAATTAGCCCCCCCAAAATTTAATAAATACTTTTTGAAAAGTGAATGAAAAGTTGTAGTTGCCTTCAAACCCTCTAAACAAGCTCAAATGGGGAGCGAAGAATTTTTTTTAAAATTCCAAGGTATCTGACATGTGTCCATCAATAGTGCAAGCAATAGATAAACACATTGTGCTTTATCAATGAGTAAGTGCTGCTACTGTGTGAAGGACTATGGTGTCACAGTCTAACTACACCTAGTCAACAGAGCTCAGGCACCAGTGGCTTTCTGTTCTCACTTATCTTTTCCCATTTATGCCCATAAGCCAGTAAGAACTATCTTCTTCATGCCTGGGAGGCTCTACCTACCAGCATATCAGCATCTTTTTACTAAAACTTCCTTCTTTACATAAAGTGTCTTATCAGTTGAGGACACCTTCTGAGTTTTCCAATGGGACAATAGATGAAAATTTTAAGTGATTCTATGCTACTATATTTATGGTATTACAGTATAAATATTCATCACAGCTACAGTGAATATACAATCATACTTTAAAAGATAATGTATAAATGATCCCAAATTAACAAGATGTGGTTAAATAGCAGTATTCGACCTAGCTCCTTGTCAAAGTTCTTCACACTAAGAGATGCAAACCCTCCTTACCAAACCTCGAAGAACCATGATGATTCCATAGGAAAAATACTTTAGCTGCCAAAAAGACCATGGACAGTACTTCTTTATTAGCATGTTCTCAGAAAGAGGATTATCTCCTCATATATTTCACTTCTGAAGCCACATGTGAGTATTTAACAGTTCAGTTTTGAAAATATCTGTCTTTGTTGTTTAACTCATGTCCCCCAAAACAGAAGGGTACACTCATAATGGCACCCTAAATCACACCTCATAATCACTTCCTTATTTTTCATCCTTGTAGCTTCAGACTTTGATGTGCAGGAGGTGATGGTGATCTGGTTCAGTCGGGTTAGGACTGGAAAGCAGAGATGTTGGCCTAGGTTTCTTCTGATCCAAAGAGTATGATTGTCCTGGAAGAAAGATTCAAGTACTTAGAGGAAAGTGATTTGTTCTAAAACATACTGCAAGGAAAAATCTGAGTCCTCAAGGTTACAAAACAACAGCAGCAACAACAGAGACTTCCAACTAACCCTCCAGCTTATTTACCTAAAACTCGACTTTATTTTCACTTGTACAAATGCTGTCACAAGTAAGAGTAGAAGGTGAGAGAGAAAGCAGATGCCAGTTGATATCACTTGGAAGGTGATATACGTGAATTGAATCAGTGTTGATGAACTCCCCGTGGGCAACTGAAAAATGCAATTCTTATAATCAGGGAAAACAATTTTTTATACTTTCTCTATCCCTTTTATTCCTCCCAACTTTTGGATCACATGAAAGTGAATGAACAGTTGCAAACATTTACATATACTGGTGATTCTCTATATATCTTACAAAATAGGAAGTTGATACATTTCCATTGGATTTCTCTGCTTCATCCCATCATGTAAGGAAGAATAACCCATCTTCCAGCTGAAACTGACCCTGGGATGAGAAAGCATTTACATTCTTGGTTTCAGTCATCTGACCCCAGCAAACTTCTATCCCTATACCTAACATTGTGATGACTTTTTTTTATTTAAAAACTTATTTTTTTATTATTCCTAATACATATTATTTCTTTTTTATTTTGCAAATATTAAGACCTTTATTTTTGGTGTCATGATTATACATTTTTTTCATCACAAATGCTTTCGTTATCTTTTTGTTTTGTTTATTATCAAGTTGGTTTCCATTTAACACTCAATGCTCATCCCAGCAAGTGCCCTCCTCCATGCCCATCACCTTTTTTCCCCTCTCCCCTACTCCCATCAACCCTCAGTTTGTTCTCAGTATTTAAGAGTCTCATATGGCTTGCCTCCCTCCCTCTCCTTAACTATTTTTCCTCTTCCTCTTCCCCATGGTCCTCTGTTAAGTTTCTCCTGTTTCATACATGAGTGAAAGCATAAGGTATCTGTCCTTCTCTGCCTGACTTATTTCACTTAGCAAAACACCCTCGAGTTCCATCCACATTACTACGAATGGCCAGATTTCATTCTTCCTCACTGACATGTAGTATTCGTTGTATATATAAACAACATCTTCTTGATACATTCATCAGTTGATGGACATACAGACTCTTTCTAAGTGATCACCTTTTTTTTGTAAGTCCGTTATCTTTACACTAATTTCTCTCATACAGTTCCACTTCTGTGTTTTCAAATGCAAGAATAAATCTGCAAATGTACATGCATAAAACACATATAGATATAATCAACTTCTACAACAACAATAAAGAATAGCCTGCAAGATAGTTGTTATTAGCATCTTCATTTTAACAGTCCAAGAACCAAGGCTCAAAGTGAGCAACTTGCCTTTGGCACACAGATAATGGTAAGAGATCAGGAATTTAAGTAACATCACCCTCAGAAGCCTCTTCTCTTTCCACAAACTAAATGCACTTTACCTCCCAAGCCCAGTGTCCTCATATATGGTTAGGAGAATTACATACATAATGGGGAAAAGGCTTTTAAATGTAAGTAAGCCTAAACTCATACAAATCTAAATGTCAGATAAAGCCAGATATTTAAGCTAATTTGTTCTTCATGGGTTTTTAGAAGGAATGAGAATCACCCCCCTCAAAGTATATTGTTGACGTTTCAATTTGTTATTAATATCATTCTTGAATGGTCTCTGCTTCTCTTTCTCAGAACGATCCTATTAACAACATTATCACTAACTGTGTCTGTCTTTAGTTTCTAAAATAAAAACAGAAGCAAGCTTTGGTATTATAAGAGCTTGAAAGGTCATTGTTTTCCCCATTTTGTAAATATTGTTTTCTGAATTCTACATCGTCTTGGCTTTCTCTTGCACTCCGTTCTCTATGAAAACTCCAGGTAATTCTAAATAGAAGTATCACTATCCATCAGTTTAACATTTTTGAAATGGTAAAATTATAGATGAAAACAGATTAGTGATTGCCAGGCTTTAGGGCTGGTGGGGCAAATGTGCAATGGACATAACTCCAAAAGAGTAGCACAGAAAGTTCTTTGCGTGGATACAACAGTTGTGTATCTTGATTGCAGACTAGTTTATACAAATTTACAGGTGCAACGAAATGGCCCTTAACTACATATACTTACTGTACCAGCATCAACTCCCTGGTTTTGATGTTGTGCTGTAATTATATGTAATGTCAGTATTGGAGGAAACTGGGTGAAGGACATTATTCTAAACTATTCTTGCAACTTCCTGTGATTGTATAATCATTTTAAAATAAAATATTTTAAAAATCACCATCACGATTACATCAACCTTTTTGGCCTATGTACCCCAAACTTTTTAATTGTTTAATTTTTACTTATTTATTTATTATCTTTATTTTTTAAAGATTTTTTTTTAATTTGAAAGAGAGAGAAAGAGTTCAGTGAAGGAAAGAGACAGAGGGAGGAGAGAGATTCCCAGACAGAGCCCCAACACCCAGAGCAGAGCTCCAACACAGGGCTCGATCCTACCACCCTGGGATCATGACCTGAGCCAAAATCATGACTCCCAGCAAGCAGAGCCACCCGGGCACCCCAGCTTGAAACTTTTTAAAAAGCACACAAATTGAGAACAATATATTTGGTATTTTTAAAAAAATTCTAGAGATACATTCAGACTTTTTCACAAAGGGATATGTAGAAAATGATTCATTATTTTTTCATGTGTCTGTTGGCCATCTGGATGTCCTCTTTGGAGAAGTGTCTGTTCATGTCTTCTGCCCATTTCTTCACTGGATTGTTTGTTTTTTGGGTGTGGAGTTTGGTGAGTTCCTTATAGATTTTGGATACTAGCCCTTTATCTGATATGTCATTTGCAACTATCTTTTCCCATTCCGTTGGTTGTCTATTAGTTTTATGGATTGTTTCCTTTGTCATGCAGAAACTTTTAATATTGATGAGGTCCCAATAGTTCATTTTTGCTCTTGATTCCCTTGCCTTTGAGGATGTGTCAAGTAAGAAATTGTTGCGATTGAGGTCAAGGAGGTTGTTTCCTGCTTTCTCCTCTAGGGTTTTGATGGTTTCCTGTCTCACATTCATAGCAGCACTCTCAACAATAGCCAAAACATGGAAAAAGCCTAAGTGTCCATCAACAGACGAATGGATCAAGAAAATGTGGTTTATCTATACATTGGAATACTACATGGCAATGAGAAACAATGAAATCTGGACTTGTGTAGCAACATGGATAGAACTTGAAGGTGTTATGCTGAGTGAAATAAGTCAGGCAGAGAAGGACAAATACCATATGTTTGCACATATAGGAGGATTAGGAGGAACTTAACGGAGGACCATGGGGGAGAAAAAGGGGTGAAAAGGTGGGGAAGAGGGAGAGAGGCAAACCATGAGAGACTCTTGAATGTCGAGAACAAACTGAGAGCTGATGGGGGTGGGGGGGAGGGGACGGGGGGGTAATGGGCATGGAGGAGGGCACTTGTTGGGATGAGCACTGGGTGTTATATGGAAACCAACTTGACAATAAACTATTAAAAAAAAGAAAAGAAAATGATTCATTATAGTTTTTTAAATATTAGGAACACTTGCCTACAACAATAGAAGGTTATTTCAGTGACATACTAGTCATTTTTAAAATTATACTTAAAAAAATTCTCCCCAGTGACATACAAAAATGCACATAAGTTACCTTTTGAGTTAGAATTATGATGCTTTTAACACTTTCTTTTTGATACTTTTCTGACTTTCCATTGTTCTATTTTTTTTCATCATATAACTAACATGAAATAAAAGTTTATTAGATACGAGGCATATATTAGCTTATCTAGTAGAATAAAAAAACATCCCTGACCTTCCCTTTGCTCACATTTTTTAAAAGGTCGTTTACTGGTATTTCCCATCAAGTGTCATGGCTCTACAGGAACAAGGCATCCATTTTCAACCCTCATTAATATCCTTCCTACACAGACAGAACGCAACCATCAGGGAAAGAAGGTACTGCATTCAACCAAGTAAAAAATTGCTGATATCCTCAAACAGAACGTAGGCCCAGCACACTCAGTCTAGAGAACACCAACACCAGGATCCCACTTCATAGGTGAAAGTAGAGACTACTTTTGAGTGAGAGCATGAGTGATATAGGGCCTCAGAGAAGCCATTAATATCCGACTATATCTCAGGTGACCTGACCAAGAGTTTAATGTGACTCTCTTCAATATCATTTGCTTAGTCATTAGGGTGTTCCTTAGAAATAAGGAACTAGAGATATATCATGACCCAGTATGTACAGCTAATGATTCTTCATATATAGTTAGATATTATATTTTTTACAGTGTTCATGAGATTTTGTGGGTTTAATCATTTCATCAAATTCACAGAAACTTTGCAGGTATAATTCTTTATAGGTAACTAGACTAAGGACACTCTTGACTATTTGGTTTTGTAATTGTGGTGTCCAAAATCAAAAGAAGCAGACAAGCAGTGGTCTTATATTCTTAATGGATGGGGTGCACAGAACTGAGACAAGACTCTTTTCCATATCCTCACCATATATAAGTATCCTAACAGAAAATAATAGGACTTGGGAAATGAAAGCATGTTTTTCCTCTCTCTTTTACAACACAAGCTCTTTTTCCTGAGATAGCAGAAAATGCATGCATAAAACAATAGGCTAAATTGTGTCCATATTTCCTATCAGTCAGACTTAAGAGCCTTACCAGTGAAATTGTGTCAAATCCATATTTCAAAGATTCTAATCGGATAAGCAAAGATAATGGAGTTCCTCACTTTAACCAGAGAAGATACGAGAACATGATTGTTTACACATAGTAATGAGTGAATGCATTTAGAAGAGCATAGTTCATTGTGAGCAAAGTTAGTTTATACTAAGATGTGACACCCCCTAAAATTATTCTAATTTAAAACATAGGAAAGAAAAGCAATTCAAAATTTACATTGAAATTGCTAGTTTTCTAATGTCAAAATGAACGTATATGAAACAAAGGGTATATGAAGAGAATTCCAACTCTTGAATTTTGCATAAAATCATCTTAATATATTAAAAAAGGATACATGATTTATACAAAGCTCTGATTTATAAAAATAACACCTTTTATTTGCAGAGCCACACTGTTTTTTTATAAACAGAAACCAAAGCATTGAAAGAATGCAAAACTCTACAATATAGTGAATGTTGCATCAATAAATGTAACAATAGACTGGGGCTAAACTTCAGAAATGAGGAAAATTTGCTTAGTCATTTATAAATATATTAATCATATATTTTGATTAATCAAATATATTAGTCATTAATAAATATATTAATAAGAATGACGCATTTTAGTTATGTTGTAATTGATAATTTTGCTAACATAAATGTGAGAAAAGATTTATAAGTGAATTTCTATGATTATTTTGGCTTATAGAATTAAGTATCTTATGATAATATTCAATGATAATATTAACGTGTGACCATTTTAAAAAGTTAAAGATACATGCAGATCAGATATACTGGACATTTCAAACTCTTACAATTGATTTCCTTTTTCACCATATAAGCATCAAAATACTGAAAAGCACACGTCACTTCTAATTACATCACTGTTTACAAGTGTTGTAAAATTTCAGGAAGCAAATGAAGTTTTACAAAGATACCCTAGAGTAATTTTTTTTTTTCATTCTTGACTAATTTAAAGTCAGTCTGACCTTTTCAAAGGTGATGACATTTGTAATATTCAGAGAAAGAATAAAGAGGTAAAATTTATCTAATGCAAAATCTAAGCACATCTGGCTGGAAATCCTTAATCAATCTTTCTTCCTTCCTTCCTTCCTTCCTTCCTTCCTTCCTTCCTTCCTTTCTTTCTTTCCTTCCTTGTCTTCCTTCTTTCCTTCTTTCCTTTTTCCTTTATTTCTTTTCTTTTTTTTTGGAAGCAACCTGCCACATTGAGCTATTCTGCTGTTTACTGAGGTAGCTAACTGATGCTCTGATGTGGGAGTAAATAGAACAATGTATGTCATGGATGCTCAAGAACTGTGGGCTCAGTTTTGTGCTTGCTGACATCCGTACTATTTAATAAAGTGTGGAAGTGCACAGCCATAAAAGTCAGCAAGAGGAGTAATCACTGGAATGGGTGAAAACAACTCCCCCCTAGCCGGGCAGTGGGGAATCTGGGGAGGAGAGCTTCCCACACTGAGATATAGACAAAACCATTTCTGCCTTCAGAGTAGGAAACTTCTGTAGGAGGACGATCCTTGAAGTAAGTAACTGTGAAGAGTAGTATGTATATACTCAGCAGCAGCCTTCAACTACTTTTCAACTTTGTCATGTTGAAATGACAATCCCTGGCACCCACCAGGACCCTCTCTTAGGTGAGTAAGGGTCTCCTTTTTCTGCCATATTGTACTGACATGCCAATAGCATGCCATGCATGCATATACACATTCTTACACATGCACTCCCATGTACACACACGTTCTTGGCTGCAGCCGGTGAGAATCTTGTAGGTTTTACAAAATAAGAAAAAAAGTCATTAAATTTAATATAATTCCATTCAATCTTATGCAATATTCCAGCCCAGGTTGAACTTTGATTCTCTGAATACACGCACCTTTTGTTTGCACGATTACATTCTGCACACCATCCAAGAAGGAAAGGAACTAGAAAATTGATGAACATGTGGCAGAAGTCGTGATCTTCGCATATGTATATGTATATAATATCTCAATATCCTTCAAATCCTGTGATGAATTATTAGTTCTACTTTATGAGGATAAAGAACTTAAGTCCAGATATGATATGCACAATGATGAAAGCCTTACATATGGTATGGGTGGTGCTCAGGTTGAACATCCCAGTGTTAATATAGTGATTTAGCCTCTTCTAGATAAATCAGAAAGCTGAAATAAAAGTATAACATAACATGATGTGATATAATGTAATATAATATAAATAATAAATATGTCAAATGTAATACAACACAATGTCTTAGCTCTCTGCTCCTAAGTAAATTGTTCAATATCTTGAAAGCTGGTTTTGAAAGGTAATACTAATGTACAGAATATATCCCATACACTTAGGCTCATATTTGAAACTAAGAGAAACTTAGGGAATGATATTTTAAATAGGCTTTTTATAAGCACACGGACATGGGATTGACTCTCACTTATAGTGTACAAAGCATTTTTGCTACAGACTAATTTCCGAGTAGTACTCTAGGCCTTGTGCATCACCCCGAATGGGTTCTGTGTTGTATTTTGAGCTTACCCCTTATGAACCCACTTCATATTAGATTATGTTTTTCTTTCTGGTTGAACGTAAGCATGCCTATCACCCCACCCATTACTAGCCTCGCCTAATGCTAACTCTGGTTGAAGACCCAGTCATTTTAGCTCTTGCACAAAAAATTTTTAGGTGTTTTCAGACTACTCGTACCCTCCTTAGAGGCTCGATTTTACTCTTACCACTTTAACTGTGCACTTATCTTTTTTTTTTTTTAATTTTTATTATTTCTAGGAGAGAGAGAGCGAGACAGCATGAGCAGGGGAGGGTCAGAGAGAGAGGGAGTCACAGACTGAAACAGGCTCCAGGCTCTGAGCTGGCAGTCAGCACAGAGCCCGACGCGGGGCTCGAACCCACGAACGCGAGATCATGCCCTAAGCGAAAGTCGGACGCTTAACCGACTAAGCCACCCAGGCGCCCCAAACTGTGCACTTATCTTAAATCTTTCCTGTTTAAGTACTTGAGGCATTAAGGTCTAACTGAAACAAACAAATGAACAGCAAGAAAACAAAAAACACTCTGGGGTTTGGCACACTTGGATTCTAATCTTGAATTAGTTGCTGGTCAAATTAATTTTCTCATCTGTGTTCTCATCTATTACATGCAGGGTATGCATGTGTGTGCGTGCGTGTGTGTGTGTATAAGTGTGTATTAGATAAACACCCAGTGTGGATGAGGGGTATATGAGCAGAATGATCCCTGGGCAGCTTCTGCTGAACAATGTCACTCAGCACGTGTCATGTCACAGAAAGCAGGGATTTTAATTGGACTGCGCTATTCTAAACAGTAGAGACCTAATTATGGGTAAATTCTTTCAGAGAAAAAATATGTTAAGTATGAAATATGAAAGTTTTTACATAAAATAGTCCTTATCCACTGAAAACTATTGTAAGTGGTATGTAAAAGATGTGCATAAATGGACCTTGCCAAAGCCAGGAAATCTACACAGTTAGTCTGCAATATCCCAGCTTACAAAGGACTTATTTAATACATCTACTCTAGAGAATGATTTGTACCAGGGAACACAGCAGATAGAGATTAGAGATATCGAAAAACAGTGAGTGGGGATAGAATTCAGCTCCCACTGTGAAATTTTCTCACTGAGAAAATGGCAGACAATCTCAGTAGGTAGATAGAGGATGCCCAAGTTAGAAAGTCCTGCAGGGTGATAAACACAAACTTCGGGTTTAAAGTCAAGTCCACAACCCTCATTTTGCAAAGCTTTGAAAAGTCTGTTCTTGGGGATCCTGGGTGGCTCAGTCAGTTAAGCATCCGACTTTGTCTCAGGTCATGATCTCATGGTTTGTGGTTTCGAGTCCCACGTTGGGCTCTGTGCTGACAGCCAGCTCAGAGCCTGCAGCCTGCTTCTGATTCTGTGTCTCCCTCTCTCTCTGACCCTCCCCTGCTCACGCTGCCTCTCTCTCTCTCTCTCTCTGAGAAATAAATAAAACATTAAAAATTTTTTTAAAGAAAAGTGTGTTCTTTATGTCACATTGGAGCATTTTCAGATGCAGACACCAATAAATCTCTGAAAATAATTAACCTAGTTAATAAAATGCTATCCTATCCCTGAATGGAGGGGGAGAAATTGAGGAGATTAGCTAATAGGGGAATACTAGGGGTAAAGAAAGATGGAGAACATTTCACCTAGAAAAGTATCAGAATTAGAAGACCAGGAGCTGGAGCTTGGTGTAGGTCAAATGGGATCATTCTTTTAGATATACTTTTTTGAAGTTGTCACCAGAAGCTCGGTGAATGCATCATGATCGCAATATTGCTTCTTATGTTTACACCTAAATCAGCTATACACTTACACATTTTAACTCTCACTCCAGAATGTGTGTTAAATAATTCACAACAAATTCTTTCTAATGTTTGTAATTGCAAATGTATGTGGGTAGCATGTGTCCTATCCAACATTATGAATTATTCTTATGTTTAGAATGGACTATTTTAGATAATCAGTACCAAAATAATTTTTTTTCGTTAAAAGTATAATTCTGAGTGTATCACACTTGGACGCTTTGCCTGATGGATGGTTAAAAAAAATAAATCTGTACCTAAGTATAGTGTTGACCTTGTAGTAGCTTCTCTGTGCTTGTTTATTAATTGATCAGCTGCCTTAGTTTTTGCTCAAACTAGTACTATCTAAGCTGAAGACAGGGCCAAATTTGCATAGAATAATTGATATCATAGAGACTACATCAAGGATGTCTGCCAATGTGGCATATCTTGAGTTGGTATATTCTGTAAACTTCCATCCCAGAGTGGTCATAAGAAAACATCAAACAAACATAAACTTATAGGTATTCTCCAAAATAACTGACCAGTGCTTTCAAAAACATTAAGGTCCTAAAAGACAAATAAATGCTAGGGGATTATTGTGGACTGGAGGAGATTGAGAAGACAGGACTACTAAATGTATGGTGGGGTCCAGCAACAGGGAAAAAAAAGACCATTAGTGGAAAACCCGGTGAAATCTGAATACGTTCTGTAGTTTTTGTAGTATTACACCAAGGTTAATTTCTTACTCTTGATCATTTTTCCATGTTTTTGTCAGATATTATCATAGGAAAAAATGGCTAAAAGGGATATAGAAACTACCTGTGCTATTTTGCTACTCTTCTGTAAGTCTAAAATTATTTTAAAATAAAATAAAGAGAAAGAGAGAAGGGAAATTAAACCTTTAAGAAATTGAACTTAGAGATCACCTAAGTCGCTGGACACCTGAGTGGTTCAGTCGGATAAATATCCAACTTCGGCTCAGGTCATAATCTTTCGGTCTGGGAGTTCAAGCCCCCTGTCAGGCTCTATGCTGACAACTTGGAGCCTGGAGCTTGCTTCGGATTCTGTGTCTACCTATCTCTCTGATCCTCTCCCACTCACACTCCATCTATCTCTCTCAAAAATGAATAAATATTAAAAACAAAATTTTAATTAAAAAAAAAGATGATCCAAATCAAATTCCTGATATAAAAGACTACATTCGGCAGTTTACAGATGTGATGTAAATATAAAAAAGAAAAATAAAAGATTTTGAAATGAAAATTCTTCATATTTTGAAACATAAACATGTAACAGTATACTGTAAATGCAGATAAAATGCTAATGGAAAGACTTCTTATGATTAAACAGCAAACAGAATCATGAGAAACACAGGGTATTATTGAAGACCATGTAAGACTTGAATATACTGGTTAGAATGCAATTAGAAAATAAGAAAGAATAAGAAGTTCTCCATTGCTTCAAAAGATCTTAATACGTGAAAGTGAAGAGAAAGAGAGTAGGATGAAAATATATATTATGTTTCCTGTATTCTTGATAAAGCCATTTCTGGATCACAGGTTCCAATGGTATAATGAAATAAAGTGGAAAAGTCATTGTTGGACTCTCAATAGGTGAAAGACGATGGTACTAAATATACTAAGTATAGCCATTAATAATCAAAAGATGTGAATTCTAATGGTACCCCAGAGATATCTGAGGTGATATTAAAAGTTCTTTACTATAAATGAGGCAAAAATGCTATTAATTAATCTACAATGCACTGAACAATGTCATAGTATAAATAATTTTAATCAGTTGTCAAAGTAAAGTATTTTTATTCAAATTATTCTTCAAATCATTCTGTTCATATTGAAACTTGGGCTCAGTAAGGGCTAGAAAATGAAGGATAAAAATACATTAAAGCATGCAGGAGATATTTTATTTTCTCTTTGAAAGAGCATTTAGAAATGACTGAAAATTAATAAACCTAGATGACAGTATTTAACTGATGGTGATTTTTAAGGTTTACAAAATCAACCTTCTCTTGCATAAAATCCACTTTCTAAAAGTTCATTCAATCCAAAAATAGCTATTATGTCTCTATTATGTATCAGAAACTGTCTTGGTATATGAGAGATATATCAGTGAATCCATGTATTTAAAACCAGCATCCCATGTGGAGCATATATTGTACTTAGTGGTTAGGGTTTTTTCAGGCAAAAATATGTAATTGGAAACTCAACCTGAATTGGCTTATGCTCAAGGAGTATTTGTTGATTAAGATAATCTGAAATTTCAAGGCATGGGACAGGCATTATTGAAGGCTGGACTTTTCCTATCTCAACATTTGAGGTCTGTGCTTGCTCATTGGACTTAAACTCCAGCATCATATGGTATCAAGTATGGCGCACACAAAACTCTCAGTGTCTATCCCATCTTGGATCTACTGTGGGTGCAAAAAAGGGAAAGTCTTTTTCTGAGAATACAAATCCAGAATTTCAGGGTGGATTATTGGCTCTGATTGGATCATCTTCCAATCCTTGAACCAATTACCTGACCAAATAAAGGTGAAGCATACATTAGTTTATGCCTGGATTTTATCTTACCCCTTACAGTGGTGGATGAAGTGAATTTATAAGAGCTACATGGGTTGAGTTGTGATGACAGCAAAAACAAAACTAATATAGAAGGAAATGGTAATGCACTCAGCAGATGAATTCCCAAACAACAATGTCTACCATAGAAATCAATAATTTTTTCTGAAAATAAAATATTTATCAGATTCTTTTACTCACTTCAGTAGTCAGTTCTTATATAATTAATCATCTTTATTAATTTTCTTCTATTTGAAAAGCTTAGTAAAGTTTCTCTTTATCTAAATGAACTTTATTACATAAGCATTGTGAATTAAAGAGTTTTTACCAAGAATAATACATTCAAAATCATTAGAGCATTTCTAGGTGGTTACAGGAGGTCATCTGAAATGGTCATCAGCTAGGTCTATAGACTGATTGCAAAGTGATACAGAAATGTGATGATAATAAAGTAAAATATCGTAAAATCTCATTATTTTTTGTGTTAATCAATTTTTAAAAAATAAACCTTAATTTACATCTAATTAATTAATACAAGCTAATGAAGTTTTTAAAACACACTTTTATCAGGAAAAAGTGGACAATTACAATTGAACACATTGTGCGTGGGGAGTGAGTGTGTGCACGTGCATGTAAGTGTGTTTAATCGGTTATCTTTAAAACCAAGAATAAATTCAATCATAATCCCCCTTTACTACTATTTCTGCATTTAACATGAAAGAAAACAAAATAAACCCCCAAGATAAGGAAAACAAAGAATTTTGATGTGTATTTTATTAGAAAAATTGCATATTTAGAAATACTAGGTTTTATCTCATTTAAAACATAAGCTTGAATATAGAAAAGTCATGATGATACCTTTGGAAATTTCAAAGGACATTTCAAAGCAGAAGAGGTTAAATAATACACAGGATCATAGAGATTTGTGCATTTCCAACAATCCTGAGAAAATGATAGTTTTAGCTGTCAAATGAAAGAAATGGAATTAATAGAAATTTGATTTATAAAGTTTGACAGCTTAGTAGATGTAATCAGAATTTTTTAAACCTGACATTTTACCTATTTCTTTACCAAGAAGAATCTTGGCTATAAAACTCCATTTGCTTTTGAAGAAATTTGAAAAGTCAGCATTTATAATTTTGTAAAGTAGACGGCTTATTTGATTTTTTGGTATGAATTCCTCATATAAGTTTCCTTACATTTAGAAATTTAAATAAGGAAAACAATTTTTTTCAATTAACTGGAGATCTTTTTAATTGTGTTCCATTAATCAAAGTTTTACCAGGCTTAAGAATTGGAATGAGAAAAATACATCACAGATAAAAAGATGAGATAATTTCCACATGTCTTATCTAAGGATAAATAGAAACAATTAACAATACCATCTCCACCTCTGCCCTTTCGTTCCCAATTCAAAATAAATGAAATAGATGTTCTCTATTTGGGTGAAAAATGAATGAAATTACTTCAAATGACTGTATCTGTATTCATTTTCTATTGCTCCCATAACAAATCGCGATTAACAGGTGGCTTAACACAACACAAATGTACTATCTTACAGTTCTGTTAGAACTCCAAACAAAGGTCTCATTGGGCTAAAGCCCAGGTGTCAGGAGCCTGCGTCCCTGTCTGGAGAATCCAGGTGGGAATTCTGCCTTTCCCAGTTCCCGGAAGCCATCCGAGTTCCTTGGCTTATGTCTTTCTTCCTCTATCTTCAAAGCCAGCAATGATGGATGGGGTCCTTATCACATCCTATCACTCTGCTCTTCTGTTTGTCCTTCTTCCTGGAAAAGACCTTTGTGATCCCATTTGGAACAACTCAGATAATCTGGGGTAATCTCTCTAATTTACAGTCGTCTGATTTTTTTTTCCATCTGCAATCTTGATACCTCTGTGGTATGTAATATAACATAGAGGTTCTGGGGACCAGAATATGGACATCTTTGGTAGGCCATTATTCTGATTAATCATGAGTTGCAAACTTGATATCACATCAAAGGGCCTAGACCAACACAGTCAAATAGAACTTTCTGAGATGACAGAAATGGTCTATATCTGAGAGGGACAACATGGTGTGTAAGATTTGTATCTGTGACAAAGAGGTCAACATTAGTCAGCAATTTTTCAGTAAGCTACCTTTTATTCTAGTGTCATTGGTTTTCCAGGGTTTGTTTTTTTTTAAGCCTTTGCATTCAAACTTCCTTGACTGCCTTACCCCACTTCCATTTGCCAACAAAACTTCTTTGTCTTCTGATTTGAAATTCATGTACTTTAATTGTTGATGAAAACTTAAATGTTACCTGAGTATATTATATTTTAATAGGAATTAACATCTTAATGGGAAAGCACATTATAGAAGTTGGAACATCAACTTGCAGATTGAAGAGGTGGTGGCGACAGTGTAATTCTGGTGATTTCTGAAATGACCTTATTTTTGAGATAAACTTCAAATATATTTAAAGCTGATTCTAGTATAAATTGTTAGAAATTATATTTGTCTACCATGTAAGCACAAAATAAGAACATTATTATTTATTTGGTAAATGAACTAGTAAATGTAGCAGAAAGTCATTACAAGAAGCTATTGCAGGGTCATAATATGATCATAAATTACCTAATTGATGGAATTAACTGTGTGCATATTCATTTAAAAGACAGACACACACTTATTTATGCCAATATGCACTATTAAAATTTGTAAAGGTTATGACAAAAATATTCTATAAATAAAATTAAAATCAAAATAAATATTTTTCATATGGTTGACATTCAACCTAATAGTTACTTAACAGTTACTTAATACTAAACCAACACTACCCAATGGAAATATAATGAAAGACATATATGTAAATTAAAATGTTTTAGGCTGCATAATGTAAAATGAAATAAGTGCAAATAATTTTAATATATTACATTTAACACTATATACCCCAATACTACTGTTTCAGTCTGAAATCAATATAATAAACAAGAGTTTATTTTCTATTGAGGACACCTCTCAATTAAGACAGGCCACAACTTAAGTGTTCAATAGTAACATGTGGCTTGTGGCCATCATATGAACAGTTCTGCATTAAACAAGTGAAGATGCAATGAAGAAAATTAAAATGCTCTAACTTCAGGGAACTTGCAATCTAATGGAGGAAATTGTATACATATATATATAATTGAGACACATAAATATAATATTTTAAGATGAAAATAAAACCAAATGCTTGTAAAAGTAGAAGAGGACAATTCCAATGAAAGGGATTATAAGTGGTTTATACTTTCAGCAACCCAAGTCACAGCACAAAATTATTTTTTTCTACAGTAAAAATTGTGTATGTTCTTTGAAAATGAGGTCAAAATGATCACATTCAATCAACAAATAAAGACAGTTTGGTGAAATGAGAGGACCATGGAGTGAATTGTAACTTTTTTAATTTTAGCTTCTGGATATACTAGCTATGTGATCTTAGGTGAATTCTTGAATACCTTTTCTCTGTATAGTTAGGGTGATTAGATACAATATGGAGTATTATTATTGAATGACATTTGAAAATTGCTCTGTATAATACTTGCCACACAATAGGTATCAAGAAAATGTTAGTTGTCTTCTCATATTTCAAAATATAACTGCATGTTAATGTTTTTAAATGTTTAATTATTTTCAAAGAGAGAGAGAATGTGCAAGTGGGGAAAAAGAGAGACTCTCAAGCAAGCTTTGTGTTGTCAGCATGGAATCTGATGTGGGGCTGGAACTCATAAACCATGAGATCATGACCTGAGCTGAAATTGAGAGTTGGATGCTTAACAGAAGCACTCAGACAACCCATAACTGCATTTTAAAAAAATTCATTTACATAATGTTTCTTTCATGCCTACACTCTAATTTTCTGGCCCTCAAGTGGGGCAATTTTGCCTCCCAGAGGAGTTTTGAAAATGACATTATTGGTTGTGACAGCTGAAGAGATACTTCTAACATCTAATGAGCAGAGGACAGAGATGGTGTTAAATACCCCATGATGCAAAGAACAGTGTTCTAGTGTCCTTCCCTCTTCTAACACACACACACACACACACACACACACACACACACACACACACACGTGCACACAGAATTATCTGGAACCAAATGACAATAGGACTGATATTGAGAAACTCTGTTGTAACCTAAAAGCAGATAAAACTTTTTGAGAAACTCTGTTGTAACCTAAAAGCAGATAAAACTTTTTGAAAGTAGTGTCTATTATCCACATGCTTTATCAATTTTTCAATTATTTTTAGCAGAAAGAATCAATACTTCATTACAAAATCTATATTTGCCAAAATCTTAATTTTCAGACTATTCTGCTTCCACCCTTCTTTTAAATGCATCTTCATTTACATTGTCCAATTCTACCTCTCATTTGTTCTTTATATAGTTTATTTTTTTAATTTTTATTTGAAAGAGAGAGAGAAAGAGAGAGAGAGGGAGGGGGGAGAGATTGTGCGAATAGAGCAGAGGAATGAGCAAAGGGAGAGAGAGAGAATCTCAAGCAAATTCCACATTCAGTTTGTAGCCCAACACAAGGTTCTATCCCACAACCCCGAGATCATGACCTGAGCTGAAAGAGTAGGACAGTCAATGAACTGGGCCATCCAAGTGCCCGTCTTTACCAGACTGTCAGTGCAGAGTCTGACGCAGGGTTGGAACTTATGAACCACGAGACCATAACCTAAGGCAAAATCAAGAGTCAATCAGTCAAACCAGGCATCCCTTTATATATTTTAAATCAATTTCTTCTGGACTTAGGTCAACACAGTTTTCCTACACAGTACTATTTTGAAAGAGTTGTTAATAACTTTTATTATTTTGCTTAGAAATGTTGCACATGAAATAATTATTTTTGGGGTGCCTGGGAGGCTTATTCTGTTAACCTTCCAACTTTGGCTCAGGTCATGATCTCATGACTCATGAGTTCAAGCTTTGTGTCGGGTTCTGTGCTGACAGCTCAGAGCCTGGAGACTGTGTCACATTGTCTCGCTATTCTTCTGCCCCTCCCTTGTTTGCATTCTGTCTCTTTTTCAAAAATAAATAAACATTAAAAATATTTAATTATTTTTAACTTCAGTCATAAGCGTTTTGTAAACAGATTCTTAAATTTTTGCAAGAGATAGAATGACAAATTCAGAAGTGAAAATAATAAATTCTGAGACATCTCTCAAGACCAAAGGAAGGAAGATTATATACAGCAAAGTTTAATAATCCACTTCCGTTTTTTGCAGCGACATCACTTATGTTCAGCGTTTTAAATGTTTCCTTTGATACAATTCCATTCCTCTTTTTCACCAAGGCACCTCCATTAATAGTGAGCTGGGGAAGATGTCAAGTTGGTGCTTCCAGAGATTTACTTTCAATAAGATTTAGATTGAAACAGAAGCTCTCTCCCTACCAACAAAGTAGGGATAAGTACTGTGCAATCAGTGAGTGTTTAACATTCTCAAAAGTTTACCTAACTGCTGAATAGCACATTGCCCCCATCTTATTTGAAATTAAAGCATTTGATTAATTTTAAAGCATCATGAATTGTTAAAATTTTGCCCATTTCTGTCAGTTTATTTTTATAGCCATATGGAGACCATAGAGAACAGGTCTAAGCTTCCCTTTGCAAAAACCTGATTCAATTTAGCTTTATCCTGGCCATGAAGGTAAACCTGATTATAGTAAATTACTCAGAAGCACAATGCCTACATTTCCTCTCTAAGTATATCAAAGAATAGTTGCACTGAGCAGAGTTAAACAGGGGAGGAACAATTTGCTCAAACCTTCTGTAACAGGAAGAGAAGGGAGATGGAAGTCAACTCCCCTGAAACAAAAAGCAAGAGGGTTTTAGCTCTGAAAGTGAGTCAGTGGGAAATCACTGGAGGACCTTAGGGCCAGAGATGGATCAATAGCATGTGGGGCACACATTGGATTATTCAGTCTGCAAATGTTAGTCTGTGATTAGGCCGTCTACACTTGCTAATTTGTGCCTAGTTTCTCCAAGGAACTGAGAGAAAAGGTCCTTTACTTCCTTGATTGCATTTCAAAGGGATGGCTCCCAGATCTTTGAGGAAGACATTCCTTGGTTGCAAACTTGTCCAGAGGCTGGGAGAAGATTTATATACATTCAAAAGGGGCAGGGAAAGAATTTTACTTACAATTTCTCTGAAATAAATACTCTAAGGAGAGGGAGGTGGGGAAGAAGTCTGTGTGAGGTTTAGTCAAGTTGAGGGGAACTCTAAGGCCATCTCGGTCCATCAATCCATGCTTCTTATGCCTGATAGCAAAAATGGTACCAATTCTACACCCCTCCCTTGATTCATGTGCCCTGCCATGTGACATGAATCAAGAAGGAGAGTTTTTGTGCTTCCTCCCCCAACCCCCATAATCCTTTGAATTTCAGCTAGTCTTGACTTGCTTTGCTGATGGAGTGTGGAGGAAATAACTAATTGGTTCCCAGGCTAAACTTCAAGAAATTTTTCATGTTCCTACTTGTTTACTACTCAGCCTCTGGCTCCACAATGGGAACAGGCCCCAAGCCAGCCTGCAGGAGGGTAAGACCTGATGTAACCCATCAAGTTCAACTCATCTGCTTTCTGAAAACCAGACTAGCAGTTCAGCCTTGCTGACTCATACACTTGTGAGCAAAACAAAAGCTTGTTGTTGCTTACCAAATGAGGTTTGTGATTGTTGTTCAACAATTCTCAGGAGATAACACCACCCGTGCTTCCTTATACTTCTCAACCAAGAGCTCTAAAGAGTTATGTGTGTTGACCACTGTGGAGACACAAAAGGTGGGAAGAAGTCCCCAGAGAAAATGATACTTGAACTTTTACATACAAATACATTATTTTGAATCCATTATTACAATGTTTTTCACTTGCCATCTAGATAGCAAATAAGCATGGTTTTGGAAACTCTTGTAATTTTTTTCTCTCCTACAAGAACATAGATTTGCATGTAAGAGAAACATATTCTAGAATAGCTATTATTGCAGGAAAACAAAAGTTACTTACTCAGAACATATTTTAGAGAATATCATTCCAAACTGATTACATATATAGAGCATGTATGTTCATTTTATTAAATTATTTTATATAACCTTTAATCTAAAAATGAGACTGCACTGGGGCACCTGGGTGGCTCAGTTGATGAAGCGTCCAACTTTGATTCAGGTCATGATCTCACAGTTCAAGAGTTCAAGCCCCATGTTGGACTCTGCACTGACAGCTCCGAGCCTGGAGCCTGCTTTAGATTCTGTGTCTCCCATTCTCTCTGCCCCTCCCCTGCTCGTGCTCTGTCTGTCTGTCTGTCTGTCTCTCTCTCAAAAATAAATAAACGTCCAAAAAATGTTTTAATAAAATTGCACCTTTTATATACTTAGCTTTGCAAAGCCTTCTCTACCCACCTTTCATCCAATCAATATTAGGTAATAAACTATTAGAAAAGAAAAGAAACGAAAAGAAAAGACAAGAAAAATATTAAGATATAATAAAAATGTAGAATTCTGTTCCTCTTTTTTATGACTATATTGTTATAAATAATAAAAGAAATTTATAATAGAAAATCTAAGAAGATATAATTTCTAATTTCAGAACAAGAATTGCTTAAATATGTCTTATTTCAGAGGTGTTAAGAAAAGACTAAAAGTACAATACCATAATATATATTCTTTAAGGAAAAAGAGCAGTTAATTTTTAAAGTTCACTTGACAATTAGAAGAAACGTCTGGATTACCGTCCAAGCTCTTCCCGTATATGTGTGACCTTGAGCTGTTTCCACTTTCTAGATCATCTCCTAAATCACAGTTAATTGCAGATGTTATTCTTCTCCAGAGGCTCAGTGTAACAATTTTAACAATTCCACGTCCACATCCATTCATTCTGACGGGGTTGTTCACCATTCTCTAATCTTATAATTAACTTTCACATGCTATTAAATAGCTGTGAAATAATGGTTTACTAAAACAGTTGGTCACATGCATTTGTCTCCATGTGTAGTCTGAATCTTCTGGAAATCCTTCTTCCTGTTCTCTACTTGCAGAAGTGAAAGCCTGCTTTTAAGGGTGAAGAAATAAGAATATAGGACTCTGCCTTCAAGGGTGAAGAAATATGAGTATAGGACTGAATTGGAAAAATAAAAACATGACATCAGCAATACGAATCTGATTTTAAGTATAAAATTAAATAGAAAGTCATTACAGTGACTTTAAGTATAAAATTTAAATAGAAAGTCATTACAGTGGATCAGCCAACTTACATTTTTAATCAGTTAGGTATTAAGCCATATAAATCACCCTCTCTTTACCAGTAAGACAAACTACGGAAGACACAATTTTTTACAAGGGTCTTAAAACCCTTAGTTTTCCTCCTCCTCATTCTCCTCTTTCTTTTGTTACCTAATTAGTTTAAGAAAATCTCTGAAGTGAAGCTAAAAACTTGACCTCACACAATCATGTAGCAGAGTCCGTTTGCCAAAATTCATGCATTCATTCAGATTCGTGCATTGTAAAATATAATGAACAGTTATTTGCTATTGCATTATGCTGTTACCCATCTAAATCTTAACATTCATGACTGTCAAAATCTGTGCAATATTTACGTAGTTAAGAGGAGTCACAAAAGATGGCTGACATGGGGGATACTAATAATTAAAGACTGTGATTGCTGTCAATCTCTACAGATGTATTGATTTGCACTTCATATGGCCTCTCTGAGATTCCCTAATGCTCACCCTCTGTGTTCCAAACTATAAACAAAACAAAGAAAACAAAAAAATTTGGGGGAATGAACATCATATTTGCTACAATTTTGAAAATGGAGATTTAGGGGTAGCTGGGTGGCTCAGTTGGTTAAGCGTCCGACTTCGGCTCAGGTCATGATCTCATGGTTCGTGGGTTCGAGCCCCAAGTCGGGCTCTGTGCTGATAGCTAGCTCAGAGTCTGGAGCCTGTTTCAGATTCTGTGTCTCCCTCTCTCTCTGACTCTCCCCTGCTCCTGTCGTCTCTCTCTCAGAAATAAATAAAAGCATTTAAAAATTAAAAAAAAAAAAAAAAAGAAAATGGAGATTTAAAATAAACTTGATAGTAATCAGACAAAAAGTTTCTGAAAGTTTTTATACTTACTGAAATCATGTATCACAAGTGCTGACGCTTCTGTAATCTCCTATGAGCTCCAATGAAGTCCCAATGCTTATAGCACTGCTAGCAACAATGGAAAGAGCCCAAACAGCCATTGACTTCTGAATGGAGAAAGATGTGGTTTGTAGATATGCAATGGACACTACTTGGCTTGGGGATGAAAAGGAATGAAATCTTGCCATTTGCAACAATGTGGATGTAACTGGAAGGTATTATGCTAAGTGAAATAAATCAATCAGAAAGATAGATATCATGTGATTTCACTCATATGTGAGATGTGAGCTCAACAGATGAACATAGGGCCAGGGACGGAAAAATAAGGTAAAAACAGAAAGGGGGACAAACCATAAGAAACTCTTAAACACACAAAATAAAATGAGGGTTGCAGAAGTAGAGGTGGGGGGACGCACAGGTTAAATGGGTGATGGGCATTAAGCAGGGCACTTTCAGGATGAGCACTGGGTGTCATACCTAAGAGATAAATCACTGGGTCCTATTCCTGAAGCCAAGACTATATTAACTGTATATTAACTGACTTGAGTTTAAATGAAATTTTTTCTTTTCTTTTTCTTTATTATTATTTTTTTAATGTTTTTTTTTTTTTTTTTTTTGAGAGGGGAGGGATGGAGAGAGAGAGGGGGAAGGAGAATCCCAAGCTGGCTCCACACTGTCAGCACAGAGCTGGATGCTGGCCTTCATCTCACAAACTGTGAGATTGTGACCTGAGCTGAGTGAGATCAAGAGTCAGATGTTTAACAGGCTGCACCACCCAAGTGTCCCTCGCAAATTTTTTTTCTTATTACCATTATTGTTATTAAACAAAAATAGTTATCCATTCCTGCTCTGTTCTTGATACTCTTTGGAGAATATGCATATAAATAAGACATTATTTTTTAAATGAAGAATACTCAATTAAAATTTAATACAGAAAAAATAATAATGTTATATACTGTATGATCTAAGTAACAAATCATATATTTGGCATATAGGAGAATTGTTTGAATATGTGTTTTTATATATTTAGATTTATATTTTCCCTTAAGCAAATATTGCATCATTAATGCTGCATGATCTTCAGAGTGTTTTCAATCTCTGTTTATTTTCTTATTATAACTAAAAAATTAAAATAATAAAACATACCTCTCTGGGTTGTTGTGTGATTTAAATGATCACTTGGGACACAGGTTAAAGTGATAGAGATTTGGGGTGCCTGGGTGTCTCAGTTGGTTAAGCCGCCGACTTCAGCTCAGGTCAATCCCATAGTCTGTGGGTTGAGCTCCGCATGAGGCTCTGTGTTGACGGCTCAAGGCTCAGAGCCCAGAGCCTGCTTTGGATTCTGTGTCTCCCTGTCTCTCTGCCCCTTCTCTGCTCATGCTGTGTCTCTCTCTGTCTCTCAAAAATTAAATAAATATTAAAATACTACTATTGATAATGATAATAAAGAAATTGTGGCATTGTTTAAAAAAAGTGATAGAGATTAAAGAATATATAGTGTTGAATCACTAAATTATACACCTGAAATTAATATTGCATTATATATTAACTAACTAGAATTTAAATAAAAACTTTAAAAAAACAGAACACAGACCAGAACATAGAAGGACCTGTAGGAATAGTGATAGTGTCACTCTGTCCATAAATCATGAATCATGAATCATGCCTTATACTTTACAGGTACTCCATAAATTTGGCTGAATAAATAATGACAAATAGTTTCAATGTAGAGAGGCATTAAATCATGACACTAAGTGGTTCCAAGCCCAAGATCTATAAGCTCAAGCATCTTGACCCATAAACAAGTTTTATTTGTAATTTAAATGATCTTGGAATAATTTTCTTTTAAGTGAGGGATATAACAAAACCTGCCTCACAAGTTTGGTATAAGATTTAGACAATTTTGTTAATACAAAAATTAAACAATTCTTAATACAAGATATGTACTGAATACACGGCAGTAGATATTATAATAATTTTATTAGATTTCACCAGAATTGGAGCACCTGCCCTTGCTGAGTTTGATGCTATAAAATGAGGAAGAATCAAAATGGTGCTGTTTATTGTTGTTCTTATTTCTCTTATGACTTGTAGTTTTCAATTTCTGTTTTTCAATAATGCGGCTTATGAACTGTGGTTTACTGTTGCTGCTAGCTGATGCCAGAAGAAATACCAGGACACCTAAGGACGACTGGGAAAGCAGGGGAGACTTCCGGGGCTCAGGCACATCCCGCTAAGCAAGCTTTCTGGATAAGCTGTCTCCTAGTAGATCCTTGTTCCTTCAGCTCTAGTGCTTTGGGTGCCCAGGTACCATTTCAGCTCTCAATCCCGCCTGAGCCTTGCTTCTTTTCTTACCTCCTAACCCACCTGTAACAGCTTGTTCTCTCTTGCCCTCAGCCAGCAACCTGTAAATCTCAGGTAAATATAGACTTGACATTGCATCTCGGTTGCAAATGTAGAAAAACAGAGGAAAAAAACACCTTTTTTTTCTTTCATTCTCAGGAAACTAAGCCCATTTCAGCCTTGGATGCTGGTAGGGAATGGACTAGGCATGAGAGTACATAAATTTTAAGATATTTAATTATGTATATTTTAAATGTTTATTTTATTTTGAGAGAGAGAGAGAGAGTGGAAGTGGGGGAGGGACAGAGAGAGAGGAGGAGAGAGAATCCCAGCTCCATGTTGACACAGGGCTTGATCTCACAATTGCCAAGAGCACCACCTGAGCTGATATAGAGTCAGACGCTTAACCAACTGAGTCACTGAGGTGCCCCGATATATTTTTAAATACACCCTTAAAGACATGAGTCTGCTGGTCAGAAGTTTAGACTTGTTGAGAGGAAAACTGGAGATTCCCTGAGGTAAACATATTTGTGGTTAGAAGTAGAGTTTGTGAAAAATAAACCATATGTGATCGGAAGTAGGCATCTAATTCATCTATTCAAAAGACAGTTCTATTAAATAAAAACACCTTTTAATTGTATGAGATCCCGTGTTTTGTGACAATATCATCTCTACCAGGAATTTAATTGTCTCCATACATCCAAGTAAAATACATTAGCTGACTTAAGTAAATTGCTTTACTCTCTACAGAATGTCAGACTAGTGTTATTAATGAAGCAAGAAGTCTGGGATAAGTGATGATATTAATGTAAAAGCAACAATCAAATCCATTGATCTCTTCAACTCTTAGCAAGTGGAAAATCACAAAATCCTCCTCATCCATTACTCCTGTGTCAGTTTCCTTCATTATAAAATCTATCATTAAGTTCTTGTTAAAGAAAAGCTACAGTTTATCTTAGGTGATACATTATACTCCCATCTCTAGTAGGTTGAAAGCTATACTATCTCCCCATATAACATAATATCATCAGACACTGTGCCTATTAAAGGCATTTTTTCCCTTCCTTATCACTTATGTAATAGGAAAATTGAGTTTTATTGCTTTGTTTGTTTTTGTTTCTGTTTTTTACTCTGTTTGCAGAAGAGAATCTTTATCTTTTCGGGATAGAAAATTACCAAAAGTCCTCAAATAAGCCTTCCTGTCTGAACATGATTTTACTATAACACATGATTACACTACCACTATTTATGCAATTCCTGACTTTTCAGGGCAGTGTGCCACAGAATATGTATGCCTAAGGAACGTTTACCAAAATAACATCGAGTGTTACTGAGAAAACTGATATCACTTCCATTTTCATTGGCAAAATGAGATATTGGGATGAATGACCTTAGCATTATAAAATCTTGACAAAAATGTCCTCAAACTTAAAATATATTCATATATTATAATAAGATTTTTATTTACTTTTTAAAAATGTTTATTTGTTTTTGAGAGAGAGACAGAGCACAAGCCAGGGAGGGGCAGAGAGACAGGGGAAGACATAGAATCTGAAGCAGGCTCCAGGCTGCAAACCATCAGCACAGAGCCTAACACGAGGCTCAAACCCACAAACCGTGAGATCATGACCTGAGCTGAAGTCGTATGCTTACCCAACTGAGCCACTCAGATGCACCTATAATAATATTTTTTTAATGTTTTATTTATTTCTGAGAGAGAGAGAGAGACAGCATGAGCAGGGGAGGGTCAGAGAGAGAGGGAGACACAGAATCTGAAACAGGCTCCTGGCTCTAAGCTAGCTGTCAGCACAGAGCCCGACGCGGGGCTCGAACCCACGAACCATGAGATCATGACCTGAGCCGAAGTCAGACGTCCCACCAACTGAGCCACCCAGGAGCCCCACCCCTTTAATAATATTTTTAAAACATACAATTTTATTAGTACAGTTAAGCAGATTATTCAAAATACCAAAACATTTAAAATTGAAAACATAAATTGAAATTTGTTTTAGGTCACACTCTACCGCCAAGAAGGCTACGTATAGCTAACTATGTCAAAACAAATAAAATTCTGAAAATTCCAGAGGAAATTCATCCCAACATAGAGCAACCCTCGTTATCAAGAAATTCATTATATCTCACCAGAATCCCTGACAATGTGATGTATGCCTATTTCTACTTTTTAATTCCCACTGAAGAACGAAAATGTAGTTGGTAATAGTACGTCATATATCTGAAGGTGTCTATGAAATCAGTCTACAGATTTATTTTTCAAGGCAATGGGTTTTCATATAAGCCTGGTCATTAGAATAGCCAGGAGCTCTGATTATAAATGCAGATTCCCAGATCTCACACTAGAACACATGCATTGCATTTTCAGAAGAGAGCCTAAGAGTCTGAATTTCTAAAAAAGCACCCAAGACCATTAGTGATTTAAACTGCTTGTAAAATTCTGCTTAGAAATCTTTTTGGTCAATAAAGTAATTTCTAATAATAGCGTAAGAAGACCTATTTATTTGAAAACTTTAAACAGAATAAAATTATGAAAAAAAAGAAAAGAAAAGAAAACTCAGGATACACAAAGGAAAATAATCACTAAGTAGTTTTATTTTAAAATATTTTCAAATAATCTATGAAACAGTATTTAAAGATTGAGACACTTCTGTTTTCATTTTGTAAATTTATATTATATAAAGTATATTTATTATTAAATTTTGGAAACTTTTAAAATGATAAAGAACTAATAAGTTTCACCTATAATTACACTTTCAGATATAATAATTATTGACATTTTGATGTTCAATTTTCTACCAGTGTCAATGCCTCTGAATGTTTTTTACTTTTTATGAAAAAATGGATATTTATGTATAACTGTGAAAAACTCCTTTTTTATGTAATGAAATATGTTGAACCTTTTCTTCATATTTTTAGACCATCAAAAATTCCTTCAACATAAAATGTATTAGCTGTATACTTTTGCCTATTTAGGTGGTGAAAAACTCATTTAACAGATATCAAAGTATCATATTTTTATCGGTTCTGATATTTTTTCTTATAAATAATGTTTGGTAAATATCTTCATAGCTAGCTCTTTAATATATCCATGGCCATTTTAGTGCTATATTTCCTTTGAAACCTCCAATTTGTCCTCTAGAAATCTCATCCTAATATATCGTTAACAGCCTTTTATCAAAGGACCCATATTCCTACATGCGCTTGCCAATACTCAGAAGATTTGACTATACATTTTTTCCCCTCCATATTTTACAAGACAGAATATCAGGTGAATACTGGAATATACAAATAAATTTTAAACATTTATCATTTTCTGTGCTTTAGATCAGAATAAAAAGCAGAGGGATTATTTATTTCTTTAAGATTTAAAAAGCATTCTGTTATTAAATTATGAGAGACTTATACATAAAAGAGCATGATATATAAGAATATTATTATATTCTGATTTATGCTTGATAAGTGAACTTCAGTCATTTATATATTCCCAGATTTTTTCCTAGGTTTAATATTTATTAATGTAAACTTTAAAAAACAACTTTTTACTTTTTCACCGTGTTAGCCCAAGTGTATCACTTTTAAAATTTCTTACACTGTGCAGTTCATTTATTTCCTTTTCTATTGAATTGTACTTTGCAGAATTTTTTTTTTCCATTAAATAAACCTTACAAAAATAGTGTTTGCGGTGCCTGGGTGGCTCAGTCGGTTAAGCGTCTGACTTCAGCTCAGGTCATGGTCTCGCAGTTCAGGGTTTGAGCCCTGAATGGGGTTCTATGCTGGCAGCTCAGAGCCTGGAGCCTGTTTCAGATTCTGTGTCTCCTTCTCTCTCTGCCCTCCCTCACTCATGTTCTCTCTCGGTCTCAAAAATAAATTTTAAAAAATAGTGCTTGTATTTACCTATAAATTATTGTGGATTTATTTTTGTCTTTGTACTTAAAATTATACCTTTGTTGGTTTTCACTTCCCCTTAAGCACAGAAAGACTGTACATACACACACATACACACACACACACACACACACACACACACACACACACACACACAAAATTTGTCTAAGACACAGACAATATTTTCCTCCCCTTATTTACTATGGTCAGACCTCACACACGTAAATAGTAGTTAAACTGTTGCAAACAGCTTTCAAGATAACAGGCATATTCAAATTGCAACTTAGACCAACTGCCTTCGTAAAGTGTTCTCCTTTTACCCCATCTTCTTGTTCCAATTTAATGAATCTGATTCATTTCTTGCAACATATCCATCTGTATCGTGCACTGATACTGGGTCCTTTCTATCTCAGTCCTGCATCATACATTATATAGGGTTCAATTCTTCCAGGACCATAATCCTTTTTCTATTTTCTTGGCACCTGTTTTCTAAGGTTTTCATTCTCTTCATTAATTTGGAACCATGGTTTGGGATGATGTGAGATATAGGATGAAGGGGCACATAACTGGATGCCTCAAAAAGCAATCCTTAGGTGGTACTGACAGTCCTAAACTGAGATTGGTTTCCAACTAGAATTGCAAGAGAATTAAGTCCTAATGACCTAAGGTTTTCATTGACTATAAGGAGTTAAGGTCTTTCCTATGAATCTAGACTGCTATTGGCTGTGTACTGTTGTTGGTACAGTTGAGAAAATAGTCACTCCCAGAGCTCTTATTCAGCCAGCTTAGACAAGAAACCTTGTTTGACAATGGCTGGTTGCAAAAGCGTAGAGACATTTTCAACTTTGTGCAATAGACATAGGGAAATCATAATGTGTATGGTCACCCAGTTCTAGAAATCCTGGGTTTCTGAGTCATATATCAGACGTGGGGAAAAATAGAAAGTGTCAGTTCAACTTTTTTATTTTTTTAAATTTTTTAACATTTATTAATTTTTGACAAACAGAGGGAGACAGAGCATGAGCAGGGGAGGGACAAAGAGTCACAAAATCCGAAGTAAGCTTCAGATTCTGACCTGTCAGCACAGAGCCCGACACAGGGCTCAAACCCACAAACTGCGAGATCATGACCTGAGATGAAGTTAGACTTTTAACGACTGAGTCACCCAGGTGCCCCAGTTCAACTTTTTAAAGTAAACTAATTTTCATGAAGTAAAGTTTGCGTATGCCATCAAGTTGTACCTATATTGATTTTCTCCCGTTGAATTTTTTAAAAAATTATCAATGTTGATTCTTTCCTGATTCTAGTTTTTAGACTAATCATCTTTTTATTTTTATGTGGAGCTGTGATTTCCTTCTTTATTACCTCTTACAAATTTAAAAGGAAATTGGGAAAAGCTTTCTCCAGAATTATAGGTGACATTTTTTAGTGTGATATTTGGCAAATCTTTAAATGAATGAGAATCCAGCACTCTTAGTTTCCACCATTTATCCATGTTGCTCTTAAATAAGTCAGAGTTTATTACTTGAGATATCTGATTGATTATTTCCTGCTCCAATTTATTGACAAACACAAAGGAATTAGTATCACTACTGGGAGCATAAGCCTTATCATAATCAGCAGAGTATTACTTTTGAAGAATTGTTAATAAATCAACTAATTTTTAACAGTTTTTAATAGAGTCAGCTTGACCTCTCCATCTTTTCCTGACATATTCCTACAAACAAGAGCTTTCCATCTTGTAACTTAATTCTTTTCTCTCCTTCGTGTAAAGTTTTGTTCCATTAGTTTTTGACCACTCCATCATTATGAAGTCATTTGAATCTACATGAAGACACACTGAGGACAATATTCTTATATTCTGATGCCAACATACTTTGATTGAAAGTCCAAATCATAACAAGTCAGAAAACATTATGTACTTTAATTTTCTTGGCTCAGAATCAAGTATGTTTTGCAGAACAACTCTATTCTTGCTATGTTAACAACTTATATTTTGAGTTTTCTTATTTTAACCTAATCAATTTGATATTTTGGTGCCTTTTGCAATCCATTAAAATGGCAGAAATTTAGGATGCATGAAAAAGTCACACAGGCAGCTCTGGAGCAAAAGGGGAATCCTCAAATAGTGACATGCATAATTAAAAGATGGTTCCCTTGCTACAACCAGGTGATTACCAGAAATAGTCTGTAGTCATTGAAGTATATTCAACAGTATTCCATTCAGCTGATAGGATAACTAACAAATACAGTAAAACCTCGGTTTGCAAGCATCATTCATTCCAAAAACGTGCTAATAATACAAAACACTTGTATATCAAAATGAATTTCAAGAACTAAAAGCTCAGTCATGATCATGTGATATGTGGTGTCACATACTACTCAGATTGCAAGACATCATTCATTTATCAAGTTAAAATTTATGAGAAATGTTTGCTCATCTTGCAGAAGACTCACAGAACAAATTACTCAAAATCCAAGGTTTTACTATAACAATTTTATGACTTACACTTTTATTGGAAACATCAGTTTTAACGTTTGTTAAGGCCATCATATCAATGGGCTACAGGATAATCAACCAGCTCCATGAAATGTTCTATCTATATATTAGTTCCATGTCAGTGTGGTTTATAATTCTCCTTCAATCAAAAAGGATTTAACCAACCCAACATTTGCTATGTGATAGCCATTTGGCATGGTACTGGCTTCTGAGATACAAAGATAGAAAAGATAAACTTCTTATAGTTAAAGGAGTCGAAGGGTATTGTTCTAAGATAGAATGTACAAGTCAGTGTATCTGCTGTGGAGTCAGCCTTGGTTAGCTTCTCACTCAAAGTGGACATAACACTTTTCATATGACCCTTAAGTCTGGTTACTGAAATTAGAAAAATCTATGGAGAATAACTTCACTGGTGCTAAGAAAATGCGCTGCCTTTTGTTAGCCGCATGGTCCCCGAACACACCGCAAAAGTTTCCCCTGGCCAAGCTGCCGATCATGCCAGGAGTTTCCCCACCTGCACCCTCACCCCACACCTACCTGCTGATCACCCTATAAGAAGTCCCAACAACAAAAAAAACACCTCCCGACCAATTATATGGGACCAACTCAGCACAACACCATATTTGGGTCTAACCCCCACACGGGCCTAAAACCCGGAGTTACAACAGTTTAAAAGACCCAACCTTACCTACTTTGGTGCGACTTGCCTGACTCCCTTTCCCCCGAGTCACAGAAGCTCACCCTGGAGCCCTTTGATTCCGAAAATAAAGGTCTCTTGCTACTCTAATCACTTTGCCATCACCTCTTCCTTTCTCTCCATTTCCACACTTACAAATTTCTGACACCTTTAAGATTTTAAACAGAGTGTGTTGTTAATTTGCGGAGTCAAATAAGTTATCATGCTCAAGAAATGAGTCAAGAGAAAAAGCTAAAGAATATCTAGAGTGGAAGCAGGAGACAGAGATGCCAGGAGCTGCACTGGCCTCGCTGGGTGACAGTCACAGCGAGGAAATGGCAGTGTTTGCACAGCTCCTGCCATGAGAAACGAAAACTGGTATCTCCTTCTGCTACTACTGGCTCATGTTGGAAGTGAGGCTGCTGGTATTGACCAGGCCTCACAATATTCCAGATCAGACCGATATTCCCCACACAGATTGCTCATAAGGAAAAGCATATTCCTGACTTTTCAAAAGAGATTTCAGATGAAGAAACATTGTGGATGATTCTTAAAAGGCTCTTCCTATGGGCCTTGCAGACCCAAGACTTCATAGTAAAGGGGGCTAAGAACACGAGTTACAATTAAGTCTGGCCCTAAGACAAAGAGCCTAATTTAGAGTTAAGGGCAGATCTCCAGCCCCACCCAATTGTTTCTGCCTGGAGCACTACACCCGCCCCCCAGAAACATTTGTTATTTGTATTTGGAGTGACTTATCTGGCCTTGAATATGCTGATTGCTCCCTGTGAAGGAACCTATTGAGGAACTTCTTTGGTGAGGTGTTTCCTGAAAGACCTGTTTGACCCCTGCTCACAAAGAAGTAACTTCACCCTTTTTATGCTAAAAACTTTGTCTTCTATGCTAAACATAACTTCCTTCCCCATAGGACAAGCATCTAAATCCCCTACCTCACTCACTATTGATAAAGATTATGCATGAGTCTTCTACAAATCTATGTTCTGGGAAATGCTTACATATCAAAGAAGTTTGTCATCAGAACTCATTGTCTAAGGCAAATGCCACTTCTGTGCCGTCCCCCAAACACTTAATTATAAAGTTGAGCCCCAGTCAAAGCGGAGATGCCTGCCTGGTGACCAGAAAGAATCTCGGGGCTCTCTCCCTCCCTCCCTCGCCGACACCATCCATCCTTCAGGGACCCCTGGACCCTGGCCAGAGCCGGCCTCCAACACAGAGATGAAAAGGCAATAATGACCCAAAGTAGCCCTGAGTGAGCAGAAGTTGTAGACACAGGGCTGAGGCTGCATACATGGCTGATAGTTGCAGATATATTACTATAAACAAAAATGGAAAAGAAAAGGACATCAAGGATCTCCTGACAACAAATATGTCAAGCCTGTGTTAGTTTCCTATTGATTCTATAAAAAATTACTACAAATTTAGAGGCTTACAACAACACAAATTTCTCATCTACTAGTTCTGGAGGTCAGCATTCTGAAATGAGTCTCACTGGGCTAAAATCAAGGTGTCTATATGGCTGTGTTCCTTTTGAAGGTTCTAGAGCAGAATTCATTTGCTTGCCTTTTCCAGTTTTTTAAGGGCATTCACATTTCTTGGTTCCTGGACACTTCTACTATCTTTAAAGTCAGCAACATTGGACTGAATCCATCTTGACTCTTAAAGATAAGTAAGAAAATGATGAAATTACTCTTTATATTTTTCTTCTTTTCTTTCTTCTTTCTATGTTCGTTTTTTTTTTTTTTCTTCTTCTTCTTTGGTAAATGATTATTCTGAGCCAGGTAATATGATTGAGATTAGGGAAAGAACAATAACAAAGTAGCACTTAATTCCTTCTACCCTCAGAGAGTTTACAAAGAATAAAAGAAACCAAACAAGGAAACAATCTTCATAATAAAATAAGACAGAATGATATAAATAAATGAAATTGAGATGGAAGCCCATAACAATTGAAAATAACCCAGGAGTGCTGAAGTGACTTAGTTGGTTGAGCATGAGACTCTTAATTTTTGCTCAGGTCATTATCCCAGGGCTGTGGGATCAAACCCCATGTGGCATTCTGTGCTGAGCATGGAACTTGCTTGAGATTCCCTCTGTCTCCATCTGCCCTTCGCCCCCACTAGTGCTCTCTCTAAAGTAAAATTTTAAAAGATTTTAAAATTTTAAACAAAGAAAATAACCCAGATTAAGGTTAATGGATTTTTAGGAAAAGTGGTATGTAAACTGAAAGATTAAGAACAAGTAAGACTCTTCCAAGCAAATAAATGGAGGAAATGATATGAATGTCTAAGGAGCAGAATTCTAATCCTAAAGTTGGTGTTCATCATCTATCTATGTTCATGAAGTGAGGTGCATCCAACATCTAGTCATTGTAGCAGACATCCAATAACATGAAGCAATGATATTTTGACAAGTGTACTTTTCTCTTATTAAATAAGAATTTGAAATCAAATTCTTTATGTGCTACTCAGCACATACTTGCTTTTCCAAACTGTTCTATAAGAGACATGGGTAAAGAGGTTATTTAAAACACACACACACACACACACACACACACAGCATTATCACCTTTGACATTATTAGCAACACCCATGAGTTTCTATAGTGACTTACTTCGTTATCATATGCTTCCTTCATGGAAGAAACTGTTAATTAACTAAAGAAAATCTCTATTTTATGGTTACTATTCATCTTTAGACTAGAGTTATAAAAAGTATTTTTTAAAAAATTACTTCTGCCGATTCACTTATGAGAAAGATATTATTTTTAAAATTATTTCGATTAAAATGCATTACTGATTATTCATTTATTTTAAAAACATCAAACACAGAAGCACATAATAGGAAGTTCAAATTGTAAGTTATAAGGGATCATTTTGTAATTCATGTAAAATTTTTTGCCAGCCAAAATTTGGTATAAACTAATTTGAAATAGTATTATATTATCTTATTAGATTGGATACCTTTAATGTGAAATTAAATTTTAAGATTTTCAAATAAAAGGATATTTTAATAAAAATAATCTGTAGAAACAAAAATAATGTTTTATTAATTGTAGTTTCAAGAGACAGATTATAAATAATTCCCTACAACAATAACATATATAATCATTTAAGTAGTGAAAATAATGACTTTTGGAAGAAAGGATACTGGCTTTTACAAAGACTAAAGATTAAGCAGCAGAAGTTAGGTTTTGCAAGGAAAACGATAGCAATGACCTTTTTGATCTTTTAGTCTCATTCTACACTGCATATAAATCAGGAAGTAATAAGTTAAGTCTGTATTATATTATGTGATTCTAGATCTAAAATAAGGCAAACATATACTTAGAATTGCCATTTATATTTTTTCAATGCCTGATTTCAGAGATAAACTTGAATCTAACAAACTGAAATTTCCAGGATAGTTTATTAAAAAAAATAATGGATTTCACACTGACTATATAATACAGCTAAATTATTCCTTGGGTTAAAAGACAGGGTTTACAGGGGTGCCTGGGTGGCTTAGTCGGTTAAGCGTCCGACTTTCGCTTAGGTCATGGTCTTGCGGTTCGTGGGTTCAAGCCCCGCGTCGGGATCTGTGCTGACTGCCAGCTCAGAGCCTGGAGCCTGCTTCAGATTCTGTGTCTCCCTCTCTCTCTGACCCTCCCCTGCTCACGCTGTCTCTCTCTCTCTCAACTAGAAATAAATAAAACATTAAAAAAAAAAAAAGGACAGGGTTTACAGTGTTGCCATATGTATATTGATATATATGCTGCCATAAAACTGTTTAATGATATTTTGTAAATAATTAGTTCTCTGTGATAGACTTAAACTCACTCTACTTCAAAGAGAAATAACTTAAAACTCTCAGATATAAGATTTTAGAGAAATATCATTGGCTTTAATAACTAAGTTTTTTCTTTAAAAATGTGGAATAAAATGTTAGCTAAATTTCAAATAGTTTTGTGTTAGTATTTATTTTGATTTGCCTTTCGATGATGAAGTCATGAGAGAATAAAATAAAGAGATTATTTACAGTTGTCTGGTACTATCAAATCCATCAATTTAAGCATTTCTTAGATAAGCAACTAAATGAGTAGTAGTTGACTCTATATAGAACTATTATTCAAAGCAAAAAGTTTACACCATTCTATTTCTATTATTTTCCAGGACTGAAATATGTTCTTCAAGTTAAACAACAAAATACAATGAAACATCGCCACATATAATTTAGAACTAATTATTGAAAAAACATTGAGTTGCATTTAACTCACAATTCTTATACGATGAAGTGAAACTCAAAGTCAGATTATTCAATCTTGAAATTTGGTGGTGGGGGGAATGTGAGGCAGAGATTTAGAGATTCTATTATTTTTGGTTACAAGTAGTAATCATTAGATAGAGTGGGGGTAAACTACTGACGGTAGCATGTATATCTGAAAAGCTTACTGTGTTGAACTCTTTTATTTCTTACTGAAACTTCCTAAGATTTTACTCAATTATCTCATCAAATCTCGAATTCTGTTTTGGAGCATTGCATATACTTGTTTCTATCAACTCATTCCACAGAATTAACTTTCAAGACATGATGCAAAATATTGATTACCTATCAGTGCAATGTAATTCAAAGTATTAACAGAATACTGGAAAGTTTATGTCTTGTTTTGTGTATCTTTTTATTATTTAATTTTTTATTATATTTATAATAATAATTTTTATAACAATATAATAATTTTTATTATTATTCAGCAGTAATAATAGTCTATTATTATTTCTGTTTCACTTCTGCATAAAACTGTTTAATATGAATGTGTTATGATGCTATAGAATCTAGTTTGATAACTTAAAGATAGAAACTTAGAGTTTTTTGAAAATTATTTTTAAGTTGCTTATTTATTGATTTGTTATAATCCACATTAAAACTTCCACTTTCATATAATCTTCTCCAAATATCTTGCAATTCCTTTTTGTTCCTGTATGTAAAGATTATTTCCATACTTGGGACTCTAGACTTTCACTAATTCAGCAATCATGCATTGAATACTTTGTATATTTTAGGAAGTAGTCATTCATCATGCAGGAATAGGAAAACAAACACACAAACAAACCTCTACAATATTCTAAGCCTATTGGATAAATATTTGAGTGGTATTATATAGGATTTTTAAACATGTTAAGTGCTATAAAAATAGAGCAGAGGAAGGGAAAAACAAGGAGCAAAGGCGTTTAGGGGAAGTAGAACATATATGGGGTAGTTATGGTGATGTCTATTGCAAAGATAGTATATAAGCAGAGATTTGAAGATGAGGACATGAAGCAAGGAGATACTTAGGAGAAGGGTATGCCAGGCTGAGAGAGCAATGAATTATCAGGCTTTAAGTCTGGAGACACCTGGATGACTCAGACTATTGAGCACCTGACCTGATTTTGGCTCAGGTCATGATTTCAGGGTTTTGGGATCAGACACATGGGACTCTGCACTGAGCATGGAGCCTGCTTGAGATTCTCTCCCTCCCTCTCTCTATTCCTCCCTTCTCTCTCCCACCCCCCTCTGTCTCCCTCTGCCCCTCTCCACTGCTTATGCTCTCTAATATAAGATTAAAAAATAAAATAATAAAATAAAATAAAATAAAATAAAATAATAAAAAACTAAAATAAGGGTGACTCAGTCGGTTAAGCATCCGACTTCGGCTCAGGTCATGATTTCATGGTTTGTGAGTTTGAGACCTGCAACAGCCTCTGTGCTGACAGCTCGGAGCCTGGAGCCTGCTTGTGATTTTGTGTGTGTGTCACTCTCTCTGCCCTCCTCCAATCATGCTCTGTCTCTCTCTCTCTCAAAAATAAATAAACATTTTTAAAAAATAAAAATAGAATAAAGTAAAATAAAATAAAATAAAATAAAATAAAGCCTTGAATCTGGAGTGTATCTGGTGTGTTCTAGGGTCTAGGATGTGGCCAATGACATTGGATTCAGGAAGGTGAAGAGTAATGCACTTGGTAGAGGCCAGGTATATAATCTTGTAGACCCTTGTAAATGACTTAGGTTTTACTTCAGGAGAATAGGGAAGGCTTCGTAGGTTTTGAGCAGAGTGATATTATGACCTGACATGTTTTTGACGTATCCTTCTGGCTGCTTTCTTTAAAATTGGACTGTGGGCAAAAGTCATCAAAGGTAGATCTGTTAGGAAGCTGTTGCATAATACATCAGGAAATGATGGTGACTTGGAGCAATAAGCAGGTTTTAAAAACTGGTGATAGTTATACATTTTGTAACTATTTCTGTTATTATTATTATTATTATTAAAGCTTATTTGTTAATTGTTGGGGAGACAAAGAGAAGGGTAGAGAGAATCCCAAGCAGGCTCTGTGCAGTCAGTGTGGAGCCCGACATGGGGCTCATTCCCACAAACTGTGAGATCATGACCTGAGCCAAACTCAATTAGTCGCTAAACCGACTGAGCCACCCAGGTGCCCATTATTATTATTTTTATTTATCAATGTCTCTTGATAAGACCTTGTTTATTCATCCTTTGAAACACATTCCTTACCACAGTGTATGGTTCAATCAGTGAATGTGCCCAATCAATAGCTATTAAATTAAAGTGAAGTGACTGTTTATAAATAAACACTGATACAGAAATTTGCATAATCACTCAAATACGATGCCTAGTTGTGAAACATTTCCGTTCTATTTTTGTGCACTCGAAGTACATACTTACAATAGATATTAATGGAAGATTTTCAAACTCTGAAGACCAGATAAAATTCAAACACTGATTCTCCTGCTTTGGTAAAAATTTCCCCAAAAAACTTGATGGAATCTAAGGAGCATATATTAATTTTAAATTATGTAATATTATTTATTTTTTTTATTTGAAAGCTATTGTGGGACCAAATAATCTGGTCCCTTTTATACAAGCAAACAAGAAGAATGCATAGTACCTCGCTCAATATCTCACAATAGTCACATAGAGTTTCTAGATGCAGAACCTGAGGACTTGTCTCACATCTTTGCAATCCACCTTTCTCTGCACCACAGATCTTCCTTACTCACTTATGAAGGAGATTGTGCTGTAAAGTAACTGGTCTTCAAAACTAGATCCATTTTACATTATATTTTTTTAAATGTCTCTCATAGGTGCAAACTTGCTCTAGGACTGATGTCGGATAGACTGACATTAAACTATAAAAATATTTGGCAAACAGAATACGATTATTAAATTCCTACTTGAACTATTTTCATTGATTGAAAAATGCAACTAGTATAATCACCACTAGTAAATTACATGGTTTACTGTCAGGTGAGTGTAAAACCATAGCAAACTCACAGGAACATGTCATGAATCACAGACACACCTGTACACATATAGAAGTAAAAGAACACAGGCAAACCCCAAACAGTAGGAAACATGAAAGCGATGAGTTTTTAAATACTCCTTGTCTCCCTTTGGAACATTTTCATATGCGGTAGTTCATTCAAACCTCTCGATAACTTTGTGAAATAAGAAATGTATCCATATCCCTATAACACAAATGATAAAAGTTAATGCAGGCTGTTGGGCATTTGGTTTTTGTCAAGATTGTTTTCCTTTACAAATTCGTTTTATGGAGAAAAAGCAATTGAAGAATGCTGATGAAATTATTTTACAGTCTATCTTTCATAGAGAGTGGACATCTTATGTAGAATGAAAAATGCATTGTTAATTTCACACACACACCTTCTAGCACATGATTCATACAGAAAGATGCAGATAGATGTGTGATTTCATACAGAAGGAGAAAGAAAGATCACTTTCTACGAGAGGGAAAACGACAGGACCAGAAGAATTTGTGACACTTGGAAGTTGGTTACTGTTTATTCTACAACTTTACTTTTTATATTGTTTAGTATCCAACTAATTTTTAGTCTATAATCTGTCTATTCACACAATACTTTTTTTTTCCCAAACATTCCTTTGTTCTTGATACTGTAGAAAGAAACAAGAAAATCATAGTGCTTTCCCAGAAAAAAAAATTATGATATTCTCTAATACTCTGAAATAATATTTCTGGACTTATTATCTGGTTATATATATAGATATGTTTTGCAAAGGTTAGGAAAAATAAAAAAAATTTACCAGTAAAAGCCAAGCCAAGTTAGAGCAATAATTTACCCGCTAGAATATGCTAATTATGGTTCATTATCATGTATCCAGATTTTACAAATTAAACAAAAGGTTGTTAGGGGGGAAACACTATTAAAACCATTACATTTGGGAATTATAATTTTCTTTAAATATTCTTGGATAGAAGACCTAATAATTAATAATATTTCAACCAAAGAGATATTTTGGGAAATAGAGATACTTTCTCACTTCATCTAGTTTTATTTGTGAGCTTTATAATTAGCATTTGTTCTTGCCCTCATTTTACATATGGGTTATTTTTCAAATTCTGTGACTTCCGCATTCTTTAGAAACAAGAAGAATAAAATTAATATTACATCTGAATCTCAGAAGTAATATATCTGATAACTTTATTAAGAATTTTATATTGAGAAACCACCAGGTGTTCGTATGTAATCTGGACTATGATACGTTTGAGAGTAGATGTGATGTTTTCTTATTTTAGAGTGAAGGCTTCTCTTTGTTTGTAACGTTCAAACTGCCTCTTCTCTCTTCGTGGCAGGCCTACACAAATCACAGAAGCCGAAACTACAAAGTTAGGATAAAACCTTGACAGTGCCCCAGTGAGAAAGCACATCATCAGGCTCCTAATGATGCTAATGTGAGCTGCCAAAAGCTGTCATTCTAGAAGGCATGGCAGGCCCAGAGCAGAGAGTGGGGAATAATGACACATTCTCTAAGCTGACAAGGAAAACAAATGTATTATGTATATGCATATAAGAAAGCAAACAGTGGCATCTTCAAAGGCAGATGCCTTTAAACTTTACTATCAAGCATGCTTGTCTTTGACACCTTGAAGCGAATATGGACAGGACCTGTGTCCCCAGCAGATTCAGCCAACTTTTGCATAACCATTCAGTAAAACCCAGAATGATCACTGCGCACATGCAGGAAAAAACACTTCATCAAATTCAAATGTGAAGTGACAGATCCGAAGAGAACAGGGCTTGGTTTTCTTTTCAGGATAGGATTGTCTAACACTTCACAAGAGTACCCTTGATCAGTGCAATTCTGTACGGAATTTGAAGGAACAGACAAAGCGATTGTGCCTTTTTTATAGCAAGTACTCTCATTTTCTCCTCTGTTAATACCTTGTTGAGTATGAGCACGAGCCGTTCTTCGGGAATTTTAGTTGCGGTGTTAACTTTAAAACACCTAGGAGAAAAATCAGTAATACTTAGAACAAATACTACATAAATGACATTGTGTGTGTGTGATCGTGCATGTGTGCGATTTCTGATCAAGGTACTATGGCTCGAGTCAGAATTTTGCTTCAACTTCTGTTACACATGAGTGAAACTGGAGCAGAAAGGTTAATTGATTTACTCGGGGCATCAAGGAGCACCCCTAAACACTAGTGTTTTAACCTCAAGAGGCCAAATCTTTGATCGGTTGCTCAGTCAGTTGGGCCAGACTGAGACTGAAAATAATACGCAGTCTCTTCGAAATAGGAAAAAAGGTCAATACAATGCGGTGATTTAGGCATCACATGATTTTACTTACATTTGACACCCCTATATGAGGAGCAGGGAGGTAGTCTTTGTTTAGCAAGGATTTGCATTGCTAAATGCAGTATATTTTCAGAAAAAAAGCCAGATGCTCCTCATCAGAAATCAACTCCCCAGGTTAACTGACAGATAAGCTTAGGTTTTGAGAGCGAAGAGTTTTGGACACTGATCTGTTTGTTAGGTGTGATTAAACCTGACCGAGAGAAATCACCTTGGAGTACAAAGGAATTATTTATTTTTGACAGTCTTCAATCGGTCTCTTGAAAGCGTTGGCTGGGGGAAAAAGACATCCATGCTTTCAGAACTCAACCAAGACACCCTCTTCATTCCACAGAGCCCAACACGTGTCATTAGAAAGTAAAAACTTCCATCATCTCAGTGTGAGCTTGATTTCCCTGAGTGATTTTGAAATTAATGAAAACCCTCCAGATTATCTAGTCCCCTGGGGGAATTCGAGAGGAGAGCAGTAGATCACAAATGGACATTTATCAGCCTTACCTTCCTATTTACTACTCAATTTCTGTGTGACCTTCGGAACACCAATTATAAGATTCACCCTAGTGATTTTTTTTTTTTATTGATGGGGAACGGCAGAGCGACACAGTGATATTATAACGTGATAAATAATAAAAATTAGAAAAAATTCTTTGATGTGAGTCACATAATTGATACCAAAAGTGTAATAGATTCTTTTTTATATAAGAATTCTTTATTTATACTTTTTACATAAGCCCTTAACTTTCCAGCTGAACAAAAGCAAGTTACAGATCATTATATCTATATGCCAAAGATATCACAATTTTATTCAAGACTCAAAAAGTGTATTCATAAATTACCATGTTTTACATATAAGTTCGGTTATATATAAATTCAGTTGTTATCATCAGATCAACAACTTTTAAAATATACGCTGCATTTACAGTCAGCCAGACTTGACTATCCTCTTCCAAAAGTGTTTTGCTGGAGCTCATTTACAAATAGCATCAAGTTTTAGACAGTAGTAGTATACTGTAGCATCACAATAATGTATCTTGACATCTAGGAAGGAATTGTTATACAAAATATACAAAATTATTAAGGAGTGATGGGGAGGTAACATGCTACCTGAAAATATAGTAAAAATTGAAAGCTGGTAACACACATATTTACTTTTATTCACAAAATCTGTATATAACACTTTAATAACGCATGTTCATTATAGGATAAAAAGAAAATGAACCGTCAAGAGAGAAAATGATCACTTGTATTCTAACTCCCCAATAATTTCTGAGCTGTGTGTGTATGTGTGTGTATTTCTACCCAGACTTCTTTATACATGGTGAGTTTTTTCATAGTTTTTGTCACAAGAAATAGAACTTTGTCTTTCTATTTTATACTCATTAGTGTCAAACTTTTCAGAACTAACAGATGACATCCCATATGTTATTTTGAGTATAAGGCATAAACTATATATAAACAATTTAGGATATGTCACAAAGGAATTATCCACATTAAAAATAAGAAGCTAAATTTAGGTTCAAAATCAAAACTTAAGCTCTTGCAAAACTGTGCCATGTGAAATGTCATCAGTCTCTTCTTCCCCAAATTTTATGGATATTACAAGCGGCATAAATGGATTCTCTTTCTTTAGGGGGCGGGAAGGCGGTTAACTGACACTGCTTTTTGCAATCCCAGCAGACATGCCATTGTCCTCCTGGAAGATCAAAGAATTCTGAATATGGAAATTTTTTTCTTGGAACACCCAGAGTGATAAATCGTGTGGTTTGAGTTGGCTTAAGGAATGAAGTGGCTTGAGTATTATTTAGATATTCACAATGCTGTATCTTCTTTCTCTATGAAGCTTTAACATTAGATATTCACCCAAAGCCATGAAATGCCTTACATTTTCTCTTAGACGTGTGCCATCTGCCTTAGAGAGGCCATGGCCATTGGTAAGTCCAGACAATGTGCCTTTTTCATGTCTAAAAAAGAAAAGTCTATAGTGATGTTTTCTTCCTAGGAATGCTATCCATTATCTGTAAGTAGGATGAGGTGGTCACAAATGTGACAAATGTGCTCAGCTCATCACTGGTTTCACACTACTACAAACTTCTCCCATTATCATCAACAGCTCCTCCCTGCCCCCCACCATTACTATTCTCCCAGGCTATTCCTTTTTACTTTTCTTTCACTCATTCTCTCTGTTCTACCACTACATGTTCCATTGTGCTAGACTTTAGCTGTTTGTTCTCAAAGTTTTTCCCTATTCTTCCCATATAGAGTTCTGATTCCCAACTCTTTGTCAACTGGGCACTGGTACTTTGTACTGGGCAAGGTTGGCTAACTTGGGCTCTGAAGAAAAATGAGAAGGTAGAAGGAAGGTAGAAATCAGGATTTTTTTTCTCTCTCTCCTTTCCTTGTGCTGGGTTTCCAGCAAAGGCTACCTACGATCCATGTCTTAAACATCAGTGGAAGTATCATACTTTCAGCTTCTGATTGGTGAGTCCTTGACAAGGCTCTTTGGTGTCATTGTCATCTTGATTTGTTTCTTGTTTGTTTTTATTTTTGTTTCTCCCCCCCTGGCCAAATGTAGTTCTGATAACCTATTTTTAATCTATGGGTTGCCTCATTGTCCCCTAATCATCTTCCATCACTTCTGGTACCAATTTCCTAAATGAAATCCCTTTAAACTAGAATATTCAGAGAGGTACATGCTTCCTAGTTTGACACTGATTGTTATAATACTTTATCAGCAGTGGTCCTGGAAAAATACCTCTTATGTTAGGATTCCAACACTGAACTTAACTCCTAGTTAAATATGAACACACTCATGATGCACTTGCAGATGGCAAATGGAATAATGGTAATTTGTGTCATGCAGTGACATCATTTTTACTTAAATCATCATCTATGGATGCTGAGATGGAGAGCTGGCCAAATTCAACGTTTTGGAAAATCAAATTGCTGCTGTAATGGTATGTTATGGCAACAAGGATAATGGCAAGTCCAGAGGGCTGCAATCCATTTCTAAAGGTGAAGAAGAACAGACAAAAAAATTTATTACACTCATGTGTTTGAACTCTGTTAAAATCAGGCTTAAGATACTAGAGAATTTCTATGATAAAGGGGATAAAAGAGCTTATCTCCCAAAGCTAGAAGGAAGAAAGATGTGGCTGAGGATTCTAACAAAAATTCAAATGTAAAGAAGCATAAAGTACAAGTTGATCTCACAACATCATCAGTCCCTGTGTTAATATTGGGATATCACTGGTTCTGTTAAAAGCATTTATGAAGAAGTAGCAGGACCCTGAGATTTGGGATGGGGAAAATGTGTGCATTTGGACAAAGCTGAGAAGTTTATACCACAAAGATTTCCCCATGCTTCTTGCCAATAGAATCAGGAACAACTTCACTATTAGAAAAGTAGTCTTCCCTTAAATATATAATACTTCCTTATGTCACCTGACACAGTTTGCTCTAACCTACCTCATAATCTCCCACTGTCTCTAGAACAATAACAATGGTTCTTTCCCAAGATGCCCCAGGAAGAGATATTGAGGTTTCTCCCAAGGGGATATGGCATACACAGCAAAGGAATCCTAAAATATTGTTAATTTTTATGTGAACATACTTGAAGTAAAACATGGCAATACATTCATAGAACCTCTCAAAAAGAACAGATTTAATTTTGGATGAAGACAAATATAATGTTACACTAAATTTTATTCCGAATTTAGAGAAGTTGAAATTTGGTGTCTTTACTCCATTGGCTTCTGAAGGCCAAGTTCAATAGTTTACATTAATGAGGTCACAAATGCTGGGCCTCCCCTGGGATAGTATAGAGGAAGGCAATTAAGTCTTGGGGAGATGGTAGCACCAGAGTGAATCTGATAAGTGCACTTCTCTCCCTCTCCCTCAACAGTGTATCCTGGGAGTGCTCAGAAGACTTTGCCTTCACAAAGGAATTGATAAATGAACTTGTGAGGACAATACCAGTATTTCTGGAAAGTTATGTGGTTATCCATCCCTAGGTTAAGGATAAAAGTGGAATTGAGTTGCAGAAGAATCTAGGTCCTTGATTTCATTGGTAATAATGGGATCCAGGAAAGTAGAAGACTGGGGTTTGAATGTGCTAGACCATGTGGATTCAATTACCATAACAGGCAGCAGTTCTGAAGTGGTAATCAGAATGTTCTGATACACATGGGCTTGTGTTGGTAGTTAAATGAACAGAAGTACCTGGGAATAGACAGATGTGCAGCCTCTTGATGTATTACTAGATCCATGTAACAGGAAAAAAAATCTAAGTTTGGTGAAGAGAAGCCCAATTTGCATCACCACAAGAGGAAGTTACGATTTTTCTCACAGTTTCCAGTCAAAGTCAATTCACAGATCGAGTGACTGACCATCCCAGTTCCTGGCTTTAGAACTGAAAATCCTACGTCCTAGAAAACCCTCCAGTTTGGGCAAACTAGACTATTACTACTCATTCCATCACATATGCAAAAGCCTCTTGATTATAAAGCAGGCTGAGTTACTTGAATAAGGATTTTGCATGAGAATATACTTAAAATCTTGCTCCAAATGGACCAGAGGCCATCTAATATGACAAATGGATACTGAAGAGAAAGAAATGCTCACAATTTTAAAGATTTTTATACTGGCTCTGAGTTCATGTGATTCCTAAGAAATAGAAATACCTTGGCTCATGTGACAAAGTGTAAATTAGGAAACTCAGGTAATAAATGCAGATTTGTTCCAAATCCATCTTCATATGGGACCAGTTGCAACATACATTACCAAAAACTGGCCAAGAGAAATTCCATGCAACTGAATTTCTTTACCACAGTCGTCACAAACAAACAATATCACCCCCCTCAGAGAACCAAGGTAATTAACACTGCTATCAAAGATTTGCAGATACTAATCCTATCAAACCCACCTTTGATTCAATATTTGTCATAAAAGTCAGATGCATCTTGACAATGAGTGTGGATTATTGTAAATAATTAGTCACTCCAATTGCAGCGGCTGTGACAGATATAGCATCTTTGTTACAGCAAATTAACACAACTTTGCTTTGATATACACCTACTGACCTGCAAAATGCCCTTTCCCTCCCTACCAATCATCAAAGATGATCAGAACAGCTTGCTTTCAGCTAGGAGAGATACTATTACAATTTCACTATCTTTCCTCAGGGATATGTCAACTTTCCTGTTATTATTAAAATAAAGTCTCTAAAACTTTGGTGTAACAGACATCCCACAGAATATAATTTGCTCCACCTCACTGATTGTCCTTGGTGTGCAGACAGGGGAAACACCCAGATGTACTAGCTTGACATATGTTTGCCCAGAGGGAGAATAAAACTACAAAATTCAGAGGTCTTCCATTTTAAGAAAGTTTTTAGGGAGCAGATGGTCTTTGACATGTCAATATATCACCCGTAAAATGAGGAGAGGTGTCTCATCTTGCACAATTGCTGACCAAATATATAACACCTGTGGGGATCCTTGGATTTTTTTTTTTTTTTTTTTTTTTGAAGGCAACATGCACTATAAATTTGGATGTGTTCTCTGGACACTTTTACTTATAATCTATAGGGTTCCTAGTTTTTGGTGGGACCTAGAGAAAAAAAAGACTGTCTCGTGTCCAGACTCTGTGAAAAGCCACCTATAAATTAGGCCACAACAGATTCTATGAAGCTCAAAAAGGTAAAAGAAGTAAATGAGAACATGATGTCAAGCCTCTGAAATGACATAGTATGAGTTATAGAATTATGATTTTTAATCAATTTTTTTTCATAGTTATTTCTTCCTTGTGTCTTGGATTATATAAGAGTATATGGCTTAACTTTCAAACACTTGGATATTTTCCAGTCATATTTTTCTTATTGATTTTTAGCTTAATTCTACTGTGATCAGAGCACATTTAACATATGATTTATATTCTTTGCAATTTCTTGATGTTTGTCTATGGTCCAACATATTATCTAACTTTGGAGTCCATGCGTATTTGAAGAAAAATGTGCATTTTTGCAATTATAGGTTGTAATTTTCTACACGGGTAAATGCACATTTAGGGCAAGTTTGTAAATCTTGTTTCAAGTCTTTCAAATCTTCCCACTGGTTTGATTTTTTGTTATTGGTGTATGTCTGGTTTTCCAGTAATAATTGTTTCATTGAGTCCAATGTTAGGTCAGAACACCAGCTTTTCTTTGGTTATGATTTGCAGAACATATATTTTTATATAATTTTATTAACAACTTTTATATACTTTTACATTAAAGGATTTATTCCAGCTTCTAAATAGCCTACCTATAGTTGTGTTTTCCCCCCAGACATTGTTTTTTAACTCAAGTATTTAGTCTATTTATGTTTAATATAATTACTGATGTATTTGGATTTAAATATTTTATCTTATTCTGTTTTTTCTGTTCACCTCTTTCATGTTTTTCTTACATCTCTATTGCCTTCTCTTGAGTATAATTTTTTAAATAGTCTATTTATTATTCTTTAATAACTTATTAACAAACACTATTATTATTTTAGTAGTTACCTTAAAGATTAAAACTTAAATCATTTACTCACTAAATCTAATAATTCATACTTTTATCATGACTTATATATATACATTTTCAGAATACCACCTCTCCCCCCAAATTGATTTGCTATTATTGTCATGCCTTTTATTTCTATTTTTCTTATAAGAAATCATCTTAAACAACAAGATTCACTTAGATTTTGTCAGATTTTTAAATATTCTTTGGCTATTCATTATTTAGTCTACATCTGTGTTTCAATCTGAGGCTCATATTATACATGTATTCAAACTTTTTGCCTTCTCTTGCAGATCTCGTATTATTAGATCATGTTCTTCATCTTTCATTTTTCTTCATATATCAGACTTACTATTTTTTCTGACCTTGTAATTCAATAATGCTTTCTTCTCTTATTTCTAAAATATTGTTGAATTTATCTACTTTGACCTAAATTACATCATAACTTTCTTCAGTTGTAAAATTCTTATTTAATTTTTTATTAAGGTTTCCATTATTCTTCATTTTTCTCTCATCTTTGTAGTCTATTTATACCTTTAAATTAAAACCTATGTATATTAGTTTCAATATCTGGATTTCCTATGGGTATATTTCTATTTGTCTCTCTCACTCACCCCACCCGTCCCCTTCCCTGATCATTTCATCTTCTTTCCTGGCATATTGATAATTTTGTTTGGATGCTAGACATTGTAAATGAAATAGTTTAGAGACAATTATCGGTTATATATGTCACTGTTTTTCTCCAGAGACTTTATTTTATTCTGGTAGTCAGTTAAGGTGGGGGTCAGATATAGACTCCATTATTTTTTTTTTAATTAATTTATTTAAATTCAAGTTAGTTAACATACAGTGTAGTACTGGTTTCAGGAGTAGACTTCCATGATTCGTTGCTTACGTAGAACACCCAGTGCTCATCCCAACAAGTGTCCTCCTTAATGCTACCCGTTTGGCCCATCCCTGTACCCATCTCCCCTCCAGAACCTTCAGTTTGTTCTCTATATTTAAGATTCTCTTATGGTTTGTTTCCCTCTCTGTTTTTATCTTATTTTTCCTTCCCTTCCCCTATGTTCATTGGTTGTTTTTCTTAAATTCTACATATGATAATTCTTTCTCTGACTAACTTGTGTAATGAAGCAGCATAAAGAGAAATCGAGGAATCAATCCCACTTACAATTTCACCAAAAACCATAAGATACATAGGAATAAATCTAACCAAAGAGGTAAAAGATGTATATGTAGACCACTATAGAAAGCTTATGAAAGCAATTAAGGAAGACACATGGAAAAACATTCCATGCTCATGGAATGGAAGAACAGATATTGTTAAAATGTCTATACTACACAAAGCAATCTACATATTCAATACAATCCCTGTCATTCTTCACAGAGCTGAAACAAACAATCCTAAAATTAGTATGGAACTATAAAAGACCCCGAATAGCCAAAGTAACATTGAACTGAAAGCTGGATGCATCAGAACTCTGGACTTTAAGCTATATTACAAATCTGTTATCATTAAGACAATATGGTTCTGCCATAAAAAAAGACACATAGATCAATGGACAGAATAGAGAACCCTTAAATAGAACCACAAATGTATGGCCTAATCTTTAACAAAGAAGGAAAGTATCCAATGGAAAAGAGACAGTTTCTTCAGCAAATGGTACTTGGAAAACTAGATAGCTGCCTGCGGAAGAATGAAACTGGGCCACCTTCTTACACCATACACAAAAATAAATTCAGAATAGATGGGAGACTCCTGTGGTGCAGGGCTTCAGGCTTTGTGAAGACTGGCTATTTTTACTTTTTCATGCTCTTTCTTAAGGAAGGAAGGAAGGATGGAAGGAAGGAACGAAGGAAGGAAGGAAGGAAGGAAGGAAGGAACGAACGAACGAACGAACGAACGAACGAACGAAGGAACGAAGGAACGAAGGAACGAAGGAACGAAGGAAGGATGAAGGAACGAAGGAAAGAAAGAAGGATTAAAAATTTAAGATATTTCCTAGAATCTTTACTTCTTGGTTGGAATTATTGACCCTCCAGCAGCATAAGACTGCCAAAAGCTCTTCTTGTTTATTTGCACTCTCGGTTCTTTTGAGAATTACCTAACTTCCTTGGCAGAAAAAATAGTGACATTTGCAAGTTCATTTCTCTTCACTCCCTTTTGATCTGTTCCCTAGGCCCCTTCAGTCTGTGCTGCTCTACTAAGTCTCTAATGCCTTCAGATTATTAATATTTTGCTTAGTTTTATAGTTACTCTTGACAGAATGTTTAGAACTCTAAAAGTGTTTTGCCATTACCAGAAGTCGAAAATCATGATTGTTGAGACTTTGAGTCTCTCCTTGTGACAAAGAGGATAAAAGTAGCTTCATTTTAAAGGCAGGAAGTTGTCTCAGATTAGCAGAGAGCATAAAGGCTTATATGATAAAGTGAAGTTACTAGATGGAGGGAGAACTTTGTGACTAGTGGAATAGGTGGATAGTTCCTACTTGACCTTGTGTGTTCTCTCTCTCTTTGTTCCTCCTCTGCTCTCCTTCTTACAAAAGGAAAGATAAACCATTCTGGCCGCATTTCCCAAACTCTGTGTCACTACTTTTCACTTGCTTCAGCCAAAAAGAGGTATTGAAAGCAAATGCGGAGCACGAGGAAAGGAGAATTCAAACATTTTTCTCTCTCCCTGGTAAGTAGCATATCCAGCAGGACCCTGTTTCTTCTGTGGGTTTCATGGTGGTTCAGGCTTGGTGACACCCTTCGCCCAAGTCTCCTGTCAATACAGGATGATCCTGCTTCCTGCTTTTGCTTCTCTCTGGGTGACCTTTCTTTACACAGTTTATTTTCTCACCTCTTCCATATATCTAATTAGTCTGGTGGATTTAATTCCCTTTGTCCCAACTGATACAATAATAAGGGCAGAAAATAGAGAAATATGAAGGAATTCTGCAGTGCAAAATAAGGTCAGTATCCAATTCCTTCAAAATTTGACATAATGACTTTTCTGTAATAGACTTACTGCAAGGAGGGAAACACGATTTTGAAAAATGACTTTGTGTTTTCAACAACTTTCAAGAGGATGCTATGAAATCAAAGCAGCATGTCATGAAAAAGGACAATCTAGTTTTGATAAGGATTCAATGGGGAGGAAAAATAAGATTTCGGAATTAAAATTTTGATGGATGCAGCAACTAGCAGATTAAACTTTGAAGGAATTTAAATTAATGATGTAGCTTATAAATGAAAGCTTCATTTAGGAAAATAACTCCCTCAAATGACTCTCAGATTGGATTAAAAAATAAACATTAAGTGACTTCATGTTTATGAGATGTTTTTAAAAAATGACCCATCAAGCATAAATACAAAATGAGGGTCAAAATTTTATTAGACAAACACAATGGAAGAAAATAGTGATGGTAATATTAATATCAAAGCATAATCAAATAAAACTATTACATGGGAAAATGATTTCATATAGATAATATAAATAGGCAAATTTCATAGCCTCAAAATATATTAAATAAATATAATATTCAAAATTAAAACTGAGAGAGAAAGAACAGGAGAGGGAGAGTTAGGAGAGAGACTGAGCCTTGTAGTGGTCACATGATATTTGGTCTACTTCAACATTTTGAACACATTTCTACATTTTAGTAATTTATGACATTGTGAAATTTATCTTTTCAAGGTTAAATACACAGAAATTATGTATCTTGATGTTAGTTTATAAACATATGGCTGGTTCATGCCAATGAGACACATTTGCATAAGACCCTGATTCTGAAGTGAGCTACATGAAGAAATCACCATGAGAGATTCATTTTGTTGACTTGAGTTATGGCAGAGATAGCGTGGCTCCAAGGTCAGCATCTACTATGTCACGACAGTTCTACATGTGGTTCATGAAGCTGATCCTGAAAGCTCAGCCTAAGGCCTTTCCTCTAGGATCTTCAGTGATTTTATAGGCCATGAAATACCCACTCTGACTACAGTGAATCCTATAATCCTCACCCCAAAATGCTGAAAAATATGGAATTTCTGGCCAAAAGTATTTATAGACAACACTCAAAGAAATGGAAACATGGAAATTTGGTTATCAAACTTACTTATCTTTATGTGCAATAAAACTTGTTTAGTATCACTGAATGGAGCATTCATAATCCTGTACCTATTAATTATAGTGTCAAAAGCAGTTATTGAGTTATCATCTATGGTCAGTCACATAAGTAAGTTCTTATGTAGCAATAGATAACTGACATGTCACAGGAAGAGTTTAGTGATATATTCATGGCCTTCATGAAAATAATGTAATTCTAGAGTGACAAAGGCCAAGGAGCAGCACTTAATTGGCAGAAGCAAGTGGTTACAAAGGTATTAGGCAACAAAGAATGAAGGTTAATCAAAATAGAGTGGCCCACCAGTATATTCAAGTGACTAATTGATCATGAAGAGACTAGAAGTTAAACAAATAAAACTACAATTCTACATCACAAAATAGAAAACCGATTCAAGACAATTTGAGTGGATAAGGTTAAAAAACATTTTAATCTGAAATCTCTGAAATCCCTTTTTATATTTGCAATTCCCTTCTACTAGGATCTTTGTGATATATATTTGTCAATGTTGGAAACAAATAGACAGCTCATTCTGCAGCTGTGACTCGGGTGTACACACTAGGCATCCCCAAAGCCACATACCTTTGCCAGTGGCAGTAACAGTGTCACCTGAGGCATCCTGATATTAATGACAGTGGCTGCGTGTTATCAAGACTGTTTCTATGATGTTGCTTTGCTTCCAGTCATGACTGATTCTTAACATCTCCTACTTCTATTACCCCAGCCCAGGTCTCCAAGATTCCAGAAAATTATGTGAATTATAATCGTGTCAGTGAATGCCTTTTAACAAATGCCTTTCAAAGAGTCAGAGTGAGTTTCTTACTCTCTGTCTTTTTTACTGTCTCTCTCTTTTACAATTAATGCAATCTTCTACTGTAATAGTAACTTGAAAGGAAATTTAAAGAATATTCTTAAAGACAAATACAAGACCAGAGTAGTAAACCAAAAAATTACAATGTGATACATGACTTAATGATAGAATTAAATACAGTGAGAGTTATGCACTGTCAGTTCTTGAATAAAAAGATTGGTCACCATAATGAGGTTAATTTTTGACAATTATACTTTAGGTTTTGGAAATATCCTATTAAGATAACAATGGATAGAAGTACCCTATTAGATTTTATAAAATAGTATTAAGCCAACTATAATATTATCACTAGATAATGATTCTGAAAAAGAATTGAAAGGCCAGAAACAGACCACATATATAGTAGATTTCATAAAAGTAAATTATTCCATGAAAATTAAGCTACTAGGAAAAATTGCTTTTCAACTCACATTATTGACATAAATAATATATAAATGGATAAAGTTAAGTGTAAAAATAAAGCCATTAAAGACTGGAATAAATCATGGATTAATACCTTTCTTTATTCTGAATGGAACTTGGAACTCAGATAATATTAAAAATGCAATAGATGCAAAGCTTGTCAGAGAAGATATTTTGCAAAGTGAGAAATGGATATACCTTATATGCATTTCAAAATTGCTACATGTTACCAGCAATAAAAAATATTCATTAAATCTTTAATAAAAGATCAATTTAAAAAACTTAGAAAGCATGGATAAAGAAACTAAAAAGATTTTGCTTAACACACCATGCTAAATGTATCATGCTAAATGTATGTTCTTAAACGGAAGACAACCATTATAACATACCTTGCTTAGAAAAATAGTTTTTCATATGTCCAAAGAATCCTAAAACTTTTAGGTTTCATTGACCCAGTGGTCCCTAGCTTGGATAAATTTTAGGTAAATCTTCATGTAAAAATGCATATATAACAATGATCATACAGGATTATTCATAAAATAAATTCTAATTGTACTAAATTATAGTTCATTATGTAGAATGATACAATACTAAATAGTAATTTAATATGTTTTCAATAATGTATGAAGATTAACAATATGAAAATGTGTAAACATTTAATATCTATTATCTAATATGCCTATAATTAAACGAAGGTCAAGGGCCCTGGGTGACTCAGTCAGTTAAGCAGCCGACCTCAGCTCAGGTGATGAGCTTACCGTTTGTGGATTTCAGGTCTGCCATGGACTCTGTGCTGACAGCTCAGAGCCTGGAGCCTGCTTCAGATTCTGTGTCTCCCTCTTTCTCTGCCCCTCCCCTGCTCATGCTCTGTCTCTCTCTCTCTCAAAGTTAAAATAAACCTTAAAAATAAATAAATAAACAAATATATAAATAAAAAGAGCAACAAACTATATCAAAAAGAATAAACTAAAAGTTTTTGAAAGAATATATTTGATGGGGCGCCTGGGTGGCTTAGTCGGTTAAGCGACCGACTTTCGCTTAGGTCATGATCTCGCGGTTTGTGGGTTCGAGCCCCGCATCGGGCTCTGTGCTGACTGCCAGCTCAGAGCCTGGAGCCTGTTTCAGTTTGTGACTCCCTCTCTCTCTGCTCCCCTCCCCTGCTCACGCTGTCTCTCTCTCTCTCCTAGAAATAAATCAAAAACATTAAAAAAAAAAAAAAAGAAAGAATATATTTGCAACAATTTTGGGATGGTAGAGTTTTTGAGAATTTTATTATCTTTATAAGTCTCAGACATCTTAATTCTTTCTTCTTTAAACCCATGATTAATTTTATAATATATATTTATTATATTTGTGTATATATATGTATATGTTATGTATGTATGTGTACTTTATTTTAATGTATTTTCTGTATACTGCCAATTCTTTATTATAGGAGGAAAGGAATAGAAAATAAAATGTATTTTTCTTTAAATGTAAATACAGCCATAGAAACACGTTAATTTTTTTAATGTTTTATTTATTTTTAGGAGAGAGAGAGAGACAACGTGAGCAGGGGAGGGTCAGAGAGAGAGGGAATCACAGACTCTGAAACAGGCTCCAGGCTCTGAGCTGGCAGTCAGCACAGAGCCCGACGCGGGGCTCGAACCCACGAACCGCGAGATCATGACCTGAGCTAAAGTCGGACGCTTAACCGACTAAGTCACCCAGGCGCCGCAGAAACACATTAATTTTTGAAAATGTGAAAACTCTTTTTAACTGTAATACCTGTAATCTCAATTTAATTTGTCCACCTTTGACTGTACTTGGTTATGTTTTCTTAGGAACATAGACTTCATTACTTAGAGACCACTGAAAGGGCCGGCTGGATCTGGATGTTCAAGTATGTGTAATACTACTCTTTTCGAGCAGATTCATGCATAGACTTTTTTTTTTTAAGGTTCACTAAAGATAGACCTAAGGGCATTTTTAATGTATCATGGAAGAATATGCATACAATGGAAATGACCTGGAAGATAGGGAGTCAAATACAATACCCATCAAAAATCAGGGGTTACAAAAAAAAAAAAATCAGTGATTACAGTTTACTTTAGTTAGTGCCATATGAGCATCTGATAATCACAAAAAAGTACAACTTGACATTGATGGCAGCTCGGCTCTGGAGACTACTACTGTATTCTTCTTTCTAATACCATGCTAAGACCCTATTCTAACACTGACCCTTAGGAAAGCCTGTCATCTGCTAACTTTAGAAAACCACTCATGGTCATTTTGGGGTGTTGCTTGGAGGTCTTTAAATCGGTAACGTTTCTTATGTGACAATTTTTTTTTTTTTTTTATTCAGTAGAACTGATTTCAAACTCAAGCTGTCATAGCTAAAGGCAACTTTTAATTATTCACCAAGGGACAAAAAGGAGAGTATCATAGCAAAATGTTGATCTTTCCTTAAGTCTGTAGAAAGAGTGTAAAATGTGCAAGATAAAAAAAGAATATGGGGGGAAACTACTGGATAACTTTGAATAAAGGGTTTTGGTTTACAATTATCAACATGAAAATTTTGTTGTTGTTGTTGTTGTGTTTCCCTGGACCTCTAGGTCCAGTACAAAATTCCTATTTGAAGCAAGTACAGCTATGACTTAACACGAGATCAAAATAGAAGGGAGATTAAAATACATTGCTTCCAGTTACTGAGTTTGATTTTTTTTTCATGTTTGTGTGTAATGACAAATTTTATAGGAAATATCATTGACACTTCTAAAGGGCCTGGTGATGATAGATTTCCTTGACATACTAAGGATTCCAAAATGCATCTAGAAGTATCCAGAAGATAAGAGAAAATCACTTGAAGTGGGCAGGCATCCATGGAAGATTCACTCTAAGTAAGACAGCTGCCAGCCAATGGGATTACATAGCCTTTAATTTCAAGAGACTGATAGAGAAGCCCACAGCCTTCTCAGGGAGAAAAATAGCTAAGCAAATAATTTCAATTAAGTGTGAAACATGCACTGATAGAATTATATACTAAGTATTTTCAAGAATAGAAGAGTAAGACCAAATGAAGTATTTGAAAAGTAAAGAGAGATTGACAGAAAGTTAAAATGCTGATAGAAAAATCGCTTTTGTGAAAAAAGAGAGGAGGTTCTTTGGGGATCTCATCTACTACAATGTTTCATTTCCTAGAATACGATGAAGATCTAGGGTGTGGAGGCTGTGGGAACTCTTTAGGAGCCAATCGAAGCTCTCCCACCCTGTGAAAGATGTTGGCCTTTTAAACAAAGGCTCTTAAAAGTCATTGAAATATTTCAAGCAATGGAACTACATAATTACTTTTGTGCTTTAGATAAAACATATGTATTATGTTGTGAAGAATGAATTGAAGCAGTCCTGGATGGAGACAAGGGACAATTAAGAGTTCTTGCAACAATCTTAGTGAAAATATTAAAAATCAGAACAAAGGAAGTGGCATGAGGAAGAGAAGAGACAGAGATAAAAGGAAATAGAACAGATAGCAAATGCTATTATATCAGGTATGTGATATTGATGAAAACCTTCTGTGTCAGGGTCAGGATTGATGATGATACAAATTGTGACATGGTAATAAAGGAAAATTACCAATATCCAGAGAGAAGATAGTCCTTTAATTTTGGACATGTTGAAATTGTGGAAAGTGTGGGTCATAGAGGTGGAAATGGCCATTGGTGATTTAAACATAAAGCTTAGAACTTGGGGAAGAGGTCTGGGATAGACAAATATTGTAGACACTAGTTCATAGCTTGATATCTTCTCTATTATATTTTTCAAGTATTAGAAGTGAACTATGACAGAAATATGATCCAGTGAAAAATTATCAAAACAAATAATGTAATGGAACACATGATTAGATTTTAATTTTTATTTTTTTAATGTTTATTTTTGAAAGAGAGACAGAGCATGAGTAGGGGAAGGGCAGAGAGAGGGAGAGACATACACAAAATCCGAAGCAGACTCCATCGTGAGCTGTCAGCACAGAGCACAAGATGGGGCTGGAACCCATGAACTGTGAGGTAATGACCTGAGCCAAAGTCAGGCACTTAACCAACTGAGCCACCCAGGTGCCCGCAGATTTTAAATAGTGTTTTTTTAATCACTGGATAGCTATAGATTTTTAAGACTTAAACAAGGAGTTTGAGTGTCTGAAAGAGCCAGGCATTAGCAAATCCTGTTTCTTAATTTTCCGTCTACTTATTTATTTTTAACGTTTATTTATTTATTCTGAGAGAGACAGCGAGCACGTGCACGTGAGCCAGGGATGGGGAGGGAGAGAGGGCAAAGACGGAATCCCAAGCAGGTTCTGTGCTGTCATCACAGAGCCCAACATGGGGCTTGATCTTGTGAACCACCCGGATCTCACACACTGTGAGACCTTGACCTGGTGCAGAGTCAAGAGTCAGACACAACTGACTGAGTCACCCAGATGCCCCATAATTCTCCATATTAAAAAAGTAGCTGAGTACCCAGAGACTTCAACTTTCCATTCCAACCTGAGACCCACACAGGATGTGATCCATGCCCAACACTGGGAGTTATTAGTTGTGTCAAATATTGATTTGACAGTTGCTGAATCCTAGAACTTTGCCATCTGATAACGCACTCTCATCATTCTAGATCTTCTCTGGAAAAACAAGGAGCTTTGCCTATATGGTCACTCAGATTCTTTTCAGATCCAACATTTAATCAACTTGTATTTTTTCTGGTAATTATATAACACAAACATAAGACTACTGTTCTTACTTTCTAAAATATATCCACAGAGATGTACTGTTAAAGATGCCTGGGGTGCCTGCGTGGCTTAGTGAGTTAAGTATCTGACTTCTGGTCAGGTCATGATCTCACAGTTCGTGGGGTCAAGCCCTAGGTGTCAGGCTCTGTGCTGGCAGCTCAGAGCCTGGAGCCTGCTTCAGATTCTGTGTCTCCCTCTCTCTCTGCCCCTCCCCTGCTTGTGATCTGTTTCTGTCAAGCTCTCAAAAAATAAACATCAAAACAAAAATAAATGTTAAAAATAGTTTTTAATAAATTAAAAAGATGCTTGATTTGGGGAAAACAGAACAGATGATAAAACATGCTAATATGTATTATAGTTAATTACAGACAGTCCTCAACTTGTGATGGTTTGACAGGATTTTTCAACTTCATCATGGTGTGAAAGTGATACACATTTAGTAGAAGCTGTACTTGGAATTTTGAATGTAGATCCTTCCCTGGGCCAGTGATAAGCCATGTGACTCTTCTGTGATTCTGGATGGGGGTGGGACCTTGGATCCCAGTCAGCCAGTGACCAGTGACGGTCAGCCACCAACACACTGACAACCATTCGTGTCCGCACTGTTCTCCTATTCCCTGTCAGTGTCATAATCAACACGTTACACAATATAGTCAACACGTGATAAACAAATGGGCTTTGTGCTCTATGATCTTGCCTCAACTGCAGCCTAATGAAAATGTTCCGAGCAGTTAAGAAAGGCTGGACCAAGTTGTGATGATATTTTCAACTCACAATGGATTTGATGAGATGTAACCCCACCATAAATTGAGAAAGATCTGTATAAAAATGAACAGCCAAACTGAGCCCTCCTGGTTCCTGGTGAAGATTAACCAAACTTCAGTATGTCAGCGAATTGGAAAGAATAGTCTCAGGTATATGTCTTCCTAAAGCCATGTATGTGCCTAATATTTTTCCTTTGTCCTACCTTCTAGATAATGACATTAGAATAATCTCTGTAAAAGAACTTGGCCTCTATACATTCAAGTGGTAGAGTGTCCATGTGACAGTGGGGAAGGTCAAAGAGTGTGTTTTCTCTATTATTTTATAATAAATAAAATATATTAATCTAGCATGTCTAGATGTTTTAAGATACCAAAGAACCTAAACAGGGCTTATTTGAAATATCAAACGATCACAATCAGTCTGCATACATACATACATACAATTACATATTTTGAGAATTTGAGAAATCTATTCCCACTCCAATCCATCTTTCTTTTCCCGAAAAACCCCATGAAACACAGAAGTACCAAAAATAGAGAAGTTCAGAAAAAGGCAAAGGAGATCAATCCACCCAATAATAACAGGAGAGAAAATTCTAGAATCAAGTAATATAATAGCTGGGTGGCTTCTGAATGACTTAGAAAAGAAATTCATGCTCACCAGAAGCCAAAATAGGTTTGTCAGCAGACTTATGATTGGCAGATGGTAAAATTAGCACAGATGTAGCATTCATACTTCAGCAAGACATTTGATAACTTTCATCATAAGGTACATTTGGGCAAAATAATGAAAGATTAAACAAATGTTATAAGGAATGGGTAAACTTGTAAGTACTTTTTTGGAGACACTCAACAATATTTAAAGTGAACTAAAGAAAAAAACTGTAAACTAACAGTTGTCATTTTTTGAAATATGAAACAAATGTATTTCTATGTCATTTTTAGAAATATGTGTTGCCATTTGGGGGACTTTCTGCCCTTGATCTACTTAAACAATTTATTAACTATAGGAATGCTTTTAATGAAACGTGAACATATGCAGATACAAATGGAGGACTTTTAAATATTTTTTTCCTCAGCTACATAAAGCAGGTTTTGATTTTAGGATGAAATCAGTTTTTTCCAAATATTGCTGATATTGAGCTTCACTCTTTTCATGTGAGCATAAATATTAGCTTTATTTAAATAAATATACATAAAGGACAATGTGCCAAATAGTTGCAAAATCTATTTACTATTTGGTCAAATATATGGACCTCTTCATCTCTCCAATGGCATCTGGTCAAGCCTTGAGGATTCTTTTGAAACAATTGCTATTTTCCTTTATTTCCTCAGAGACTTTTTCTGGCCAGATGCATTATGTTGTGATTTGCAATTTCTATATAAAATAAATGCTGGAATCAATGCAATATTTTCCCAGTTGAAATTACTCAAAGGAGAATGCTCAGGTGACAAAATGTATTTGGTAACCACGTAATGAACTTTGATAGCAAAGAGCATTCAAAAGAGAAACTATTTGATGCTGCAAAGTCGGATTTTTTTTAATCTACGGAGAATAAAGTGGGAAATTACAAAATTAAGGAAAAGTATTGATTTATAAGCAGAGTCTTACACTGACTGTCAAAAACATTTTATCTAGTGAGATGTTCCATTAACCAGCTTTAACTATAAGACTTCAAGTCTGTTTTTTGTCTTATGTTCATCTAAGGAACAAAACACCTCCTTATTGAAAAATGGTAGCTTATCATGTGTTTTCTTTTCCAAAGGTGATTTCTATTTTTCCACTTGTTCTTTATCATTTGGACTTTAAAAATTAAAGGATGGGCATTACTACTGTTCTAGAACTACACAGCCACATTTTTAATAACTGCTCACATGACTAGCACCCAAAACAAAATAAAAATCTGACCTTTTATATTTATCTAATATCTGTGGATATTGCTTACTTTTCTTTTGTACTATGACAACCTAATTTCTATATATACTTATGTGTGTCTATTTTAGTTTATCATTAGTTGTCTTGGAATTGTAGTCTGCTTAGGCAAAATATGTATCAACATCTGAGATATTAGAAATACAGAGTTAATATATAGTCACGGCTTTTACAGGGGAAACTGGATTTAAATAAATCATAAAAACCTATAATGAGAGTCTTGAAGTATGCAGAGGGTGCAGAATTAGTGCAAGGTGGTGACATGTTAATCCTATTTGTATCCAAAGTAAGGAAAAGCTTTCTTAAGTAGATAACATTTAAGACGAATTTTACATGACATTGACACAAGCTTCAGAACTAAGACAGTACTTAACTTTTTTCAAATTATAAACAAAAATTTGAAGATTAAAAAATCTAGTCATTTATTTTCAAGGTTTATAATCTATAATTTGACACCAGCAAATTTTATGACACTTCATAATGCCTGTTTTTAAGTTCTTTCCGATCACCTATGTTATCAACAAAATTAATACATCTTCAGCTATCCATGTTTGAGAAACTACTAAATGAACAATACGAGGGCCAAGGAACTCAGAAAGATTACATCTCTACACTTTAGCTCAACATCATTGAAACAATTTTCTCACTGTAATATAAAAATACTGCATTTGAGAAAAAGGTATGAGATGCATATATATGAACATACTTGGCCCTATGGTAAAATATTTATATCTGTTTTTCTTTTACTAGTTTTCTCTAATAACTTGGGCATATGTCATTGATATAAAATTAACTCAGAGAATCCAATGCCCCTTCTCCCCATAGTAACTTTCATGGAACTATGTGTGCACGGCAGATGAGGCTGGGTATCACACCCACACCTTTCATGAGCTGAAAGTTGTTTAATGGGAACAGCTGTGATGTGTTGTCTGAACATCACGGGAACTTGCTCTAGGTTTTTGGTTTTTCTACACTTGCTCCTAAGAGCAACTTTCAGTGAAAGAGGAAAATATAAATCTTCAAACAAAGATAGCATATGAATAAAATCCCCCCCATTCCTTTGCCCCTTGGATGAGACACATTCATCACTGCCTTTCTTCTCCCTGTGTCTCTGTGTTCCCCAGAAGGATTTCCTTGCAGTTGTTCATGGTAGGAATTTGCTCGATGCTGTAATTCTCATGCTTTTCCTTCTTCCCCCTGTGTCACTTCTCCGTACCACTACTGGCGTATTTGGGGATCAACTTCTAAATGAATTACATACATTTGAATTATTGTGTCATTGTCAGCTTCTTATGGGACCCTAGCTAAGATGGAAGGTTAATAGTCATTTGTTTATTTTTAAAGAACATAGTAAGATAGGTTAAGGTGTGATATGAAATAGTCTACAGTGGACAGTAATGTTTCACAAAACTTTTTACAAAAACACACACACACCTCATTTTATTTGTATTTTTGGTAAGTACGTTATTTATGACTTTTCCATTGAATAATCTTTACAACAAGATGATGCCTTACTCCATCCTTCAGTCTTCAAAAGGATGAGCATTCAAACATGCCTTTACCACCTTTTCTTGAGTCGATCTTTGTTACGAAATGTACCAATTAATTCTGTGTAAACCTATGTGATATTTTTGGTCATTGACTCCACCCATTCTTTTTGGTTTGTCTTTACTTTGACGTTTCCATGCCGGCTGTAATTCTGATGCTTTCTTCTACCAGAAACTGGTCCTTCACAACTGTGGGGTCTTTGAAGATTTTCCTGGGGTGCCTAAAACTCTTCAATCGAAACTAAATCAAATGAGGGAAAAAAGGTTGAAGGGAAAAATATTTTATTCTAGTTTAAAACAGGAGTTTCTCTTCCCAAACTCACACCACACCTCCTTCTCCCCATCAATGCAGTTGCCTTCTATTATAGTTTAACTTATTACCTTCTGGAGGGTGACTGGTAATTAATATATTTCAATTCTCAAGTTGATATGAGGAAAAGAAAGACACCTGAGGCGTTGAAAAAGTAAAAAGTTTTCTTCCTATTCTTCCTTCCCCTCCTCTTTCTTCTTTAATAATAAAGGATAAGCACTGGAAAATAACTCAAATGTACCAGAGCCTCCGAAAAATTGTGAGGTTTGGTCTCTTAGATGCTACAAATCTCTTAATATGGTTAAAATACAAACTATGTTTTGAATAATAGCAGAAAATGATAACTTGATTATTACATTCTTATTAAATCCTTGCTACATTCAGAATCAGCTGCCTCTGAAATATCTTAATAGCAATTTAAATGAGGGCCTTTAAAATGGCTTTATATGCCTGTTATTTATTCGGTAGATGATTTGGGAGTATACCTCTTGAGGATTTAGTTTCAACCTCATGAATAAAATATAGTACTTACATTTTATATATAAATAAGTAATCTATAAATACTTTACTTTTTAGCACCCAACTTTCTATAACTCAGGATTTCTGAATAAGTTTGATTTCCTTCTAAATCTACTTATTCTCTCCCAGAAATAAGTAGCTAATTTAACCTTATTTCTTTTGCTGAGAACTACCAGAAGAATCCTAACTACCACTTTATTCAATACTTATTCATGTGATAATTTATTTATTGAATAAATATATATTAAATGACACAGTTACACCTAGAAGATGCTAATATAATAGGCTGTCACAATGGAAATAAGACTGAGGTCCAAAGAATCGGTGGAGGAAAACTTTGAGAAATGTTAGATTTTATAAACAAAATTTCAACAGATTTTGATAGAAAACCAGTTATATAGCTGATATTATAGGTACACAGATGAATCTCTGGTATCACATAGAGGTCATAAAATTGTCAGGAGTTAGGATTGTGAAAAAAGTTCATATAGAAGTACTTTGGAGAGCACTGGATGGTGAGTCCTACCACCATGAAGACTGATTCATGGAGTACCATTTCCCAGCTCCACATGTGCAGAGAAATGCTTCCAAGAGATGAATTTAATAAAATAAGGGAGAGGGGTATTATTGGAGAAGAATGGTCCCCATTCTACCTTCTTGAATCAAGGAAAAGGAGTTGTGATGAAATCATGGGGGATCACCTGAGATTCACCTGAGCTGCCTACAATTAGAAATGGTGCACTACTGTTTAGTCTGTACTGAGAAACTCAAAGTATAAAAGTCTGACTTAACTTGTCTGTAACAAAAATGGAGAAAACTGACGTTCAGGAAGCAAGTATTTCCAGAATTCATTAGAAAAAGGAACATGTGAGCATTTCTCATGGATCAGGTAGAAGTGACTCAAAAAGAAGAGTGAGTTTGTATGTCTGAGGCTCTGTCTAAACATGGTTCTGGAGCACCCAAGGGAACCTCAGCAGAGAGATGATGGTAGTGGACCAACTGTTTCCTAAATCCAGTGGGAGCAATGGGAGGCGTTTTATTAAGCAACCAGTAAAAAGCGTGATTTGTCTATTGAGAAGGACAAAGGGGAGTTTTCCAGCAACTTGGTGGACTCCGAGCCACCCACAAACATGGCCACTAGAGAAAGAGTCAATTTAAACATTTCCAGCGTATTCAGCAAATCAATGCCATCTTCCCAGGTCAGGGTTTTTCAAGAAAAACCCTCCATCGTTCCGATCCCACTTGCTCCAATCCCTGGAAATTTGGGGACGGCAAGATACAGAGGGGGAATTTAAGCTCAGACAGAGAAGAGAAGAGGCTGATCACACCTTAACTTTTCTAAAAGCTGATGTTTAGAAAACAGGTGCAGCTTGGAGAATACGTAAAGCCTTAAGTTTCAAATGGCTTTGGAGTTTGTATAATTTTTAAGCATTAAAATTACTGAATTGGGACTCTGTTCTGTAACTTTAAATAGCTGTAGAATGTTTTATTACAAAATATTAACCATCAGACTCATGGAACTCATGTAAGTTTCTATTCAAGTGCAAGCAAAAATGAACTGTACTGAAAAAAAATATGATTAGATGGTGGCAGGACTACATATCTCCCACAAATCAGGCATTCTTTTTCTGCAACTTTCTGTAATTTTATGTAATTTTTCTAGCCACTAAGTGGAGATCTAGTATTGTACCAGTTACTGCTTCTGGTACATAAATATCTATTAATATATTTGGAGATGTTTGGACCATTGTGTATACTAAATTATAAGCAATACTCCCTTCAGGTATAGTATGTGGGAGATATACACCAATTCATTCTAAATGGTTGTAACTCTAGTTGGGTGGAGGATGGATACTCAATGAACCTCCCACTACAATGGTCATGACTGAATAGGGTTTTCCAGGATTAATAAAAGATGTCTGAATGCACATGATGGGGCAGGTAATCCAAGTATCATATACAAAGTCATAAAACTGAAAGGAGGAAGATATTTTGCAGAAATGCTATAATATTTTGCCCTGTTTGTGCACTTCTCTCTCTCTTAATAGAATAGATAATACTCCGCAGAAAATGTATTATTTAAAGTAATAATTTGAAACCAGTGTACTATTTTAATGGGAAGAACAAAATGTCCTAGAATATTCACTCTGAATTCCCCGCCAGCCATCTTTGTGACTTAGAGAAATTTATTAAATAGCACTGGACCTACATTTTCTCATTTGAAAAGCAGTTCAGCTAGCTAGGATCTCTTTCAATTCTATTTGTCTGAGTTGTACCATTTGTTTGTTTATAAAGTAGGATTTCAAGAATAACTAAAAAAATTGTAACCATACTATGATATATTACCTATAAAAATGTTATAAGAGACATCTTACACTTTAAAAAAAAGATTTTATATAAAATATTAATGTCATCATCATTTATCTAACAATCAGATCCAAGAACAATCAAAAGTGATCCATCGAATGGATTAGCTCCTGGGGTTCTGGATATTAAGATTAGGAGGAATCATGATATTACAGGCTTTTGGATAAATTTAAATACTATGAGGAAATTGATCAGGTAGCTGAGCTGAATTAGTATCAAACTTACCCTGCCCTCATTTTTTTCAGGTAAGAAAAGGAAGCCAGGAAACCTCCTTTGAATTATAAGGATAAAATTAAATGTAAATCAGGACAATTTTTTAAAATGTCCCTATCTGGTTCAAAGCAATAAGTTGACTACAGCAATAATATTCAGTTTTGTAAAAATTCCCAAATTTTCAATCTGTAGATCCAGTGATATAAGATTCACTTTGGGCTAAGTTAATAGAGATCAATACACTATCTATCATAATAACAACAATAAGATCAATCCAACTCTTTAGGATCAAGCAATTTTCTTCAAATGGTTTGTATTTTATTTAAGCATTTATTCATTTAACAATATATTTTTTGAGGACTTTATATGTCTGGTCTCATGCAAGCACTTGGGAATACATTTGTGATCAAGATAAAATGGACCTCTGCCTTTATATATTATACATTATATTGTGGAAGCACTGAACAAATAAGTATTTAAATAAATAGATAAATGCCATAAGTGATGATAGATAAAATAGATGATAGATAAATGATAGATAGATAGATAGATAGATAGATAGATAGATAGATAGATGATAGACGTCACAAAAAGAGTAAACAATGTGGTGTACTTGGGCCAGGAAGGTGACCTGGAGGAGGTGTTGTTTGAACAGAGATAAGCCAATCATGAGAAGAGCTGAGTTGAAGCAAAGTAGAAGTAGATCATAATGGAGATTGGGTTGTAGGACATTCTAACTCAACAGGAGAGTCAGTAAGTTAGCATTCTCTATTACTTTGAAATTGGCAACTGTAGATGATTAAAATAGTAGAAAAAAATTCAGTATTGCATTCTATCCCACCAAACACAGCTATAGTAAATTCATTCAATATCTAGATGGTATGAGTTTTTGCTTGTTGTTCTTTCTAGATAACTGTTAAAAATCAAATGTTTACTACATCATATTATTGAGATAAATAACATCAACACATTACACATCAGCTGCACAGGAACTGTATCTATGAAAAGAAAAAATAGGAATACATGGTGATGAGTCTTGTCACTGACCAAGTAAAGCCACTTTGTGCATTTTCCTTTCTCAACCCAGCATTTGGATTCAGCTCTCCTGTGCTACTGAATCTGCCAATTTAGTTGTGATTGTTCCCAAACAACCTTCAGCAGTGTCATCTATGTTCTGAATGACTTAATATAGCTGAGAAACATTTACACTGGGTCCAGAGTAATCCTGACTTGAATAAAAGACTGCGTTATTACTAGCTATAATGAGTCCAGGGTGTAATTATATACAAGAGTCACAAACATATTTTGTAGTGTTCTGACAATAATAACCCGAGGTACTGTACATATGCTTGTAATTCTCATCCCAGTCAAGCTGGCATCCATGGTTGATCATTTGGTATTTAGATTAAAGGGCCAATTATGAAAATATAAGCTGGGTATGGGATGAGTCACACATACAATATATAACACAGATGGTCAAAGAAATATCCAGCTATTCTAACTACTAATACTTTCCTTGTCATTTTTATAAAATATGTATGATAAGAAACACCATTTTTAAGATGGTTTAATTATATGAACAGGCACGAAAAGATCTGGCCAAAATCAGGCAGTGAATAAAGGTTGTTTTTTTTTCCTGACTCTCTGTTGGATTTATAAACACAGCCCACAGACTGTACTTCTTTGTAGGTTTCTCTCCTTTTGCTTACTTCAGAGATCAAATGACTTTAAAGATCTATTTTAAAAGTAATGTGTGATCTTGGTCATTTTACCATTATTGCAATTTTTAGTCAAGAAAATATTTTTTAAAGAAATAATTGCATTTTAGGCCTCATGACTAATGTTGCCACAGATAGTTTTAGTAAAAGGAGTAGAAATATTAACAATAAACTAGAATATATATTTTGGGGTCCTTGTTAGATCTATGAATAACCCACTGATGCTGATTTGAATAATATGCACATTAAGAAAATATATCCAAACTATAATTATGATTAAAATTACAAATATTATAAACAAAAGCATAACATCAATAGAAATAAGCAGTAAGTAGAATCTTTCTGTGACTGTACTCTGCACCTCTCCAGAGAAACATTTATAATTACAGGTATGCCTTATTTATCATATATCTTTTTAGATGAAAACAGCAAAGGAAAGTCATTTGATGTGTGTTGAAAGCTGGATCTAACAGCAATGTGAAGGCTTCATTTTATTAATTTTTTATTTACATCCATACCTGGTAGTTCACGCTTCAGGTAAACAAGAAGCATTGTTTTGTTAATTTTTGAGTTGCCAGAGTTCTTCATTTGAAGGAATTCAAGATTTGTAGAATTGTAAGGAAAAATAACACAACCAAGCAGTGCACTCCAATGACTCATCACGAGAAGGAACAAAAAGCAAGGCCAGCAGTTGGTGACTGTTTAGTTACTTTCTGATCCCAGACACTGGAAATGTTTGCCTCTCTAGAGAACATTTCAAATTAGATGAAAAGATAGCCACATATTTTTATTAAGCTAGACGTGAAAGTTTTTCTACAAATCCCTAATCCATCTAAGAGAACTTGCTAGTGTTACAAAACTATTTTGTAAAGATTACATACATGACCCGGGGGAGGTTGGGGAGTGCTCATTATTATCAGCCATTGTTAGAGCATTTAGTGCTCAGTTATTGTGATATATGTGTATGGGATCCCATTGAGTGGCTATGGGACACTATTAGACCTGTAAGAGATCAGCAATTCAAATATTATTTCCAGAATGTAGTAATGAGCAAATGGAAGACATCACCTGTTGAGGGGATGTTAGGCTATGTGCTTACTGCAGTTAGCATACACTGATGAGTTCAATTATTTTATCACTTAAGGCTTTTTTCTTTCTTTTATGTTTTTACTTAATAAGTTGAAAGGGCTTTCTGTTGGTAAATTGATATCTTAAACCATTATAAGCCCATAATTACTACTTTAAAAAGTAGTAATAGATATCTTTTAATAATTTTATCAGTATCAAAAGGAATGTCAAAAAGGACAAGCATGAGGGGTATCATGTGGAAAATATTTCCTTGATGTTAAAAAAAAAGAGTCACTGGGATCTGAAAAGAAAAAGTACGTCTAGTTCACAAGTTATCTAAAGTTAGAACCTATTTTTGAATATTTCGTTCATGAGTATGTGAGTCATTCAATAGGGTCTCTTCAGTTAACTAAAATGACACATAATTATATTCCAATTTAAACATTCTTTCATAGTTTAAATTAAGTATTCTATCTATATATTATGAATAAGAAGAAATTGAAGGGTAAATTTAGAAATAACTTTATGACCTATATTTAATCACCAATCAACAATTACATCGTAAGCTCCCATTGTGTTCTGGACAAATGTTTGGCTTTGGGAATGTAAGGGCTTAGAGTTTATGGAAATAGTCAAGCCTGGACCTCCTCCTCATGGCAGGGTCATAGTTCTCCAGTAATTATTTCCCACTATTATCTAAATTTTCTTAACACTCTAATAGACATAATATCCAGACTGAGAGAATATCCTTCAGGAGACAGCATTTAGTAGAAAAACGTAAGCTCTGGCTTTAGGTAGAAAGGTTATTTTGAAGGCCTCTTCCACTAAAATAGAAAGGAGCAGTTATCATGAATCAGCAACATCTATAATTGTCTATTATACAATAAACCAAAATAGTCTGTATTTTTGCGGACTCTAGTCTCCAATTGTGAATTCTCACACCCTATTGTTACTGGAATACCCAAATGGCTCGTGTACATAAGAAATCCTTGTCCATGGGGGCGCCTGGGTGGCTTAGTCGGTTAAGCGTCCGACTTTCGCTTAGGTCATGATCTCGCGGTTCGTGGGTTCAAGCCCCGCGTCAGGTTCTGTGCTGACTGCCAGCTCAGAACCTGGAGACTATTTCAGAGTCTGTGTGTGTCTCTCTCTCTCTGACCCTCCCCTGCTCATGCTCTCTCTCTCTCTCCTAGAAATAAATAAAAAGAAAAGAAAAGAAAAGAAATCCTTGTCCATGGACTGTATTTATTAAAGGTGCCTGCCTCTCTCTCCTACCAGAGCCCCCACCCCCAAATTGGTATCTCTTTCTAGAAGCTTCAAACTGTCCATCGCAGTCCTCATTGCCCCTGAACCATACCCTCCTGAGTATCGGTATCATTGTCATTGAATACTGCTGTCTCTTTTTTGCATTTTCCTCTGTCCAAATTCTTGTTTTCTATCTAGGTGTGATATTAAAAAAAAAAAAGTCACTGTCTACCCTTAGCATTATGGTAAACAGGCAGTAAATCATACCTGTTTGTCTTGGAAAATGCACAGGGACTTTAGTCAAAATCTATTCCATTTTTACTTATTTAAACTCTTCTTCAAGGGACTTATTCTGGTGTCTGGGACAGGGCTGGCTCTGTTACAGTTTGAAAAGCCAAAATTCTGTTTCTCCATGTATAGAATCATGTCTCTCCTAAAAACCTCATGTCCTGTGCTACAGAGTGTGATTTTTTTATGTGTAAATTACCTCATAAGCGATGGATGCAGAACTGATGTCCATACTCCAAGAGAGTTGTCATGTTGGTCAATACCTGATTTTTTCCCAGAACATTGTTTTAAAGCAATGAAAGGAAAGCCCTTTCACAATGAAAGAGTAAATGAGCACAATTAAAGAGTAAATGAGGACCGTTTTAAGAAATGTGAGAAACTGGACAATATTACAGAGCTGTCTGATAGTCCAAGTAGTAACTGGTTCAGGATCTTCAAAAAATTCTTCACTATGCTAACTTAAATGGGGAACTTATGCTTGCACATGGAGAAACTACTAAGACATATTCTCTCTGATTAAAAATCAGGCAGACTGGAAGCCAGCTATCAACCTATTTATTGACATTGAATGTGTATATCTAAGATGTTGACTGTGAAATCCCTGTAAATATGGAATCAGCCCCAGAATTAGCAGCTTTCTATCTAGTCATGCACAGGATAGACTGGGTTTCCCTTCCTGTGTGTGACTCTGTGTGTGGGCACGGGGGGTGTAGGGATGAAGATGGGGACCATCAGTATGTTGAAAATGGAAAAGAACTCAGGTTCTGAACAGTTAGGCTCTTTCCTCATAGGGAGAATGAGAATTAAGACAAGTATACTCAATTTATTTTCCCCACATTTACCAAAAAGGCAATGTAGGCTGTAGAAAGGGAGTCTAATGTTTTGTAAAATATGAAGAAACCGAGTGTTTGAACTGCCTCTATGCAAGACTAATGTGTCCTTCCGCCCTGTCTTCTCCCCATCTCATATACTCTTGGGCTAGGTAGTGTTGGCTTAGTATGAATTTGGCTTTGGATCCAAACCAGTTTTCAAAAGAGAAACTGAGCTGGAGATGGGAATATCGAGTTTGGGTTTATCAGAATGCAGTATGGGGTTCACTTCATGAACAACTACGTTGTTGTTGGACATTCAGAAGGAGGAATGTAACCATGTGATTCTGCTGGCATTCTGATACACGCAGGGTCGGAGACCATGTCATAGCCCCTGGCACCCAAGGCCAGACCTGTGGGGAAGCAAAGTTTGAAATACAGAGAGCCAGAATTCAGCATGAAGAAAATCTTTTTGTTTGTTTGTTTTTTCAATTTATTTATTAATTTGAGAGGACGTGCGCAGGCGCACACACGTCAGGGAGGGGCACAGAGAAGAGAATCCCAAGTACTTCTAGTGCAGAGCCCTATGCGAGGTTCCAACTCACCTGTGCTGAAGATCATGACCTGAGCGGAGGTCAGACGCTTAACCAGCTGAGTCAGCCAGGAACCCTAAGAAAATATTTTTAAATCTTAATAACACATGGATGATAAAATATGCCAGAAATTTTCTCATACTGAAAATAATTTTAGGGGCGCCTGGGTGACTCGGTTAAGCATCTGACTTCGGCTCAGGTCATGATCTCACAGTCTGTGAGTTCCAGCCCTGCATGGGGCTCTGTGCTAACAGCTGGGAGCCTAGAGCCTGCCTCAGATTCTGTGTCTCCCTCACAGTCCCTCCCCTACTCGCACTGTCTCTGTCTCTCAAAAATAAATTAAAAATATTTTAAAAAAATTTTTAAAGAAAAAATAACTTTAAACATCTATGATATCATTCTACAGGTTGCAAATGTGCAACCTGTATTGCACAATGTGCAACTGATATTCCACAACTAGCAAAATAAGAGCACATTTTTATTTATAAATAAATACACTAGAAGAATAGCAAAATTATTTTTTATTATGTCTATAAAAACATTAGGCTTATTTTGCCATTTAAAGAGGCAATCAACGAGTATGGTAAGAAAAAGGAGAGGGTTCAGTCTAGAGATAGCAGGCTGTTATTTAATAAAAAATATTTCTTATTCTTTTGGATCTTTTGTGATGGTTAAGGGTAACTGCCAGCCTTTTAAAATTTTAAATTTGTTGTAATATCTTTCCACATTCATACTAAATATTCACGTCGGTACATACTTTTGTGTTTATAAGTTTGGATTCCTTAAGAGAACCCAGAGAAGTGAGCAAGCTTCCAGTTTCTGGAAACCTGAAGGGGGGGGGGTGCTGGGGGGAGACCTGCAGAGAGATGGCTGCCTTTCCCCTGGCAGGAGGCACCCCCCAGATGCTGGTCAGGTGGGAGGTGGGTTGGCTGCTCCCACAAGGAAGCCTCAGGCTTGGAAAGGAAGTGGTCTCCTCCTGAAACCCCTCACTTTTTCTTCCCTAGCCCACTGATTGTATTCATTAAGCCCGGGGAAAACCAGAGGGGGGCATTTTCTAGGAAAGAAAATCAGGGCAACCCTGCTGGCACTTCCATGAGCCTTTGGTATCTCTCAGGCCCTCCTGGTAGTCAGTCGCCTTGCTGGCTGGCTGTGACACAGATCAAGTCCACTGGGGTCACTCTGTGCTCCTGCTGCAAGTTTAGCCTGTATGGATTTTTCCATGCACGTCTGTATTCTGTGCCATAGTATCTTCTTCTATCGCCAAGGTCAGAATCACTGACCACATACTTCTTATGTTCCCTGGCCTTCCTAAATCTTCCAGTTGAGTTTATGAGCCTTAATTTTTAGTTCCATGCTTATTTTTCAACTTTCCTGATCCATTCTGCAAAAACTGTTAATTTGATAACGGTCCGGTTTCCTCCACTTGAGTTCTGACTCAATTGAAATAATAACATAGAGTTAAGACTGATGGAGGCCAAATAAATGATGATGATGATGATGATGATGATGATGATGATGACGACGACGATGATATATTTCTTTGGAAAGATTTTTGTGTGTGTGTGTGTGTGTGTGTGTGTGTGTGTGTGTGTGTGTGAAACCTTGTTCCAAAGCCTTTATCCGCATTAACTAATTTAATTCTCACAACCTCTCAATATTAGGTACTGCCATTATTTCCTGTCTGGTACTGTCAAGAAAACCAGACATATGTTTAAGCAATTTACTCAAAGTCACACAAGAGTCAAGTGTTAAAGCTGTGATCACTGAACACAGGCTCTCTGCCCCCAGAGGGCGAGCTCCGCAGCAAATGGTCCGGACGATGGTTCCAGGCTGCTGCTGTGGGTTAGTGCTCTAGCTATTCTTGTATGAAGAGTGAGAATCCCAGCGTGGAGAGTTGGGGTGAATTAGGGGCCTTGCTATTGTCCTTATAGGGGACTAGTGTGGACCCCCAACCAGTATGTCATTGCATATCAGATACAATGAACAAACAAAACAGCTCTTAAGGTTTTGGTGGATTAGAAATGTTATGCCTGTTTAACATGCAGGAATTATTTTTGCAGAAACGTAAATGTTCTTTTATGTTTCTACATTTCTGTGCTGCAGTCACATGTTTTTGGATGTTTGTGCTAATTTCTTCTTGAGTAGAACATCTACACCCTCCAGCAGATATTGATGTACAGCTTTAGATAGTAAAAGTATCAACTCAATACTGTTCCCAAATGCTAAGCTCATTTAAGGAACATTTTCTCTGTCTTAGTACAGTTTGTAATATCTCCTTTTGTCTTAAATTGCTTTTTCATCATTTACTCCTCTATTTGGGCTATGTCAGGGGGAAAAAAGCCCAAGCACTTAATAGTATTTTCTTTCAACCAGTGAATATAATATATATTGTAAAGCTTGCTCTGTTTTTGATTTCCAGGTCTGCTCAGGAAGGTTACAAAAAAACTAGAGAAAATGAAAACTTGCATTTACTGATCTGATCTCATATACTCATTGATAACACTTTCTTGAATACATAAAATATAAATTTTATTTTCTTTGAGAGAGAGAGTGCAATGGGAGAGGGGCAGAGGGAGAAAGAGAGAGAGAATCCCAAGCAGGCTCTGCACCCAGCATGGAGCAAACTCAGGACTCAATCCCATGACCCTGAGATCATGACCTGAGCCAAAATCAAGAGGGATACTTTATCGACTAAGCCAACCACAGGCCCTGATTCCATAAAATATAAAAGCAAACTACTAAGTACAGTAGTAAACACAAAAGATGAACTAAACACAAAAGACGAAATGAAAAAGAACATAAGGAAGAGAATATTATGTTATCCCTACTTTATAATGTCAGATGTTCTCTCCCTTCTCCTTGACTTGCTCTGGCCAATTGCCCTGTTTTATTTGTTAAGTTGTCCTCACTTACGATTAATTTTATTTATGTGTTTACTCATTTATTCTTTGTTGGCTGTCTCTCCATATAATATTAGCAGAATAATGTTAGAGATCTTGTGTGTTTTTCTTTATGCTTATATCCTCAGCACCAGAACTATGCTGAGATTATAAATAAAAATGTGTAAGTGAAGTGTACTTGTAGAAAGAGGTCTCAACAATGAGAAGGGGCACTAGAAGATAAAATCAGGTCATGAACACACAGAAAAGGTCTTGAAAAGAGAAAACAACTGGGTCCTATGTTTCATGTTTGGAAGATCTATCTATCTATCTATCTATCTATCTATCTATCTATCTATTTATCATCTATCTATCTATCTATCTATCTATCATCTATCTATCTAATTTCCAAAATTTGATATAAATCTTGGTTTATCTTTAATTTCTTTGTTCAAGGTTTGGCTTCATTTTAAATGATCAGTATCTCACAAAATGATCTAGGCTAGCAAACTTTGAAATTAGTTCAAGATTAAAAGTCAGATTTTACTATTAACCAAAATTTTATATTTGCAAGGGTTTCACTGAAATGCTATCAGTCAAGGTCCAAGAATTCAGCTATTGGGTTAAATACTTTGGCTTCATGGAATCCCTCTCCAATAATCTACTTAGATACCATGCTGTGGTTTAAGTCTGGGAGATAAAGTCATATACTCCCTGTTCTGAAACTTCTTGGCAACTTCTTGACCCTATAACCTCTATAAAAATACAGGAGAGTTAATGTTCTCGTGGCCTGAGTTTGAACTCTTGGCACATGTCGTATATCCCGAAGGGTATATCTTAATATCAGCAAAAGCTACAATGATTTGGAACCATAATCCTTAGCAAGTAAGTTTCCAAGTTAACTACTGTGGTAAATATTATACAACCTACTCCTCGCGTCTGAACTTTCTGCATATGTCTTTTCAAGTGGCCAGATTTTCATTCCTCTCAGTCTTAACCCACTTTACTAAGTAATGAGAATTTTTGGTTGAATTCAAAGTCCTCTGTATTTATCAGACTAAGATCTGGACCCTGGATAAGATGTAGCTGGCCCAGATATTCCAAAAGACACCTACCTAGCAATTGCTAATCTCAGAAAACTGAACAACCCAAGTACAAGAAAAAGCGTATAGGGGAGGTTCACTTTTAAGGCCCAAGGCCTGCCTCGAAAATATCTCCATGTTATTAATCTTGAGATATTTTACCCTTCCAGCTAGAAGGCTTTGCTAAACTGAGCAAGTTTATGTGGCAATGTGCCATATTTCATGTCTTCAGTGTGAAAATCATCCATACGCATCCATACAAGTCAAGATGTATTTAATCTTGTGCGTAAAAAAGTCATAATTTTGTAGGAATTTCCTTGATGTAAGACAGTTTCTACAAAGCAATTCTTCATGTGAAAATAATTAAATAAGTTGATGAGCAAAAGCAAGAGAAGGACAGAAATGCTTAGGATTTTAAGAATTATATCACCCATCAACTGAGAAATCTGATTCCAAAGGTAAAGGAGACATTTAATAAGTAGCCACATGTCCCCCAAAACTGGACATGTCCAGTCCTACTAACACTTGTCTCTGGTGCTTCTTTCTTGTTACCAACTGGAAAGTAACTGAACGATAATTGTCACACAGAGTCAAAGATTGTTCTTCAGTGGAATTAAGAAGAATCCAGAGTTATTACTATTAAGAACCAAATTTCATATACCAATTGTGGCTTTCATGTTGGAAACTGATATTTTCTTTTCTTTCCTTCTTTCTACTTTCTTTCCTTCCACCTTCCTCCCTCCCTCCTTCTCTTCCTTCCTTCCTTCCTTCCTTCTTTCTTTCTCTCTCTGTCTCTTTCTTTCTACATTTCTTTCTCCCTGTCTCCATTTTTAATTTCTAATCTTTATGTCTACACAGCTTATTACTACTGTGACCCAAAAGATACACTTTAAAATCCAACTAAGTGTATCATTTCTGCAATAATCTTCTATAATATTTATCTAATATATTTATAAACATAGTGAATTACTTTTTTGAAAGGTTTAGATGATTTGTATTGTAACAAGATTGTTTTCATATATACCAAAACCTTTAGCATTGGCATATCATATGGCACAGATCATTGCTTGTAACATTACAAAATAGTAGAACAAAATGTGTTCAAATGTAGCTGCACTTCCATTACCTTTTGCCTTGAGACTTACAGGAACACTTGAAATAAATGATCAATTTCAATCAATGCACATTTTAACAGGGGAGATCTTAGGTTGTTTATGTCAGTATCCTACTGTGTCTGACATATAGTATGTGCTCAGAAAATAATTGTTGTTCAATAGTTGAGTAGTGTTAAAAATATTATTTTTAAATGGGATAGTTTATCTTTTCTCTGACAGTTTTGTTCAGTGACAAACTTGTAGCCTAGAATTCATTTTTCCACCTGTGGCTAGAGTGAATTGAAAAAAAAAATGCACATATGATCATATCAGTCTTCTGATTTACTCCTTACAACACCTTATCATGGTCCTTAGGATAAGTCTCAACTCCAAGACAAGCATACAAAACTCTCTCCAGCTAGACTCAACTCACCTCTCCAGTTTCTTTTCTTTCTATTTTCATTTTGGGACACAATGCCCAGATAAAAGGAACTTCTTCAGTTTTATAAATTATTATATAGCTACATATTTTTAAGTTAAATCCTATTTTTTGATACATTTTAATATATTCTCTGTCATATAAAAACCAGTTATGTTAACATATCTGTACACCAGTCAATCATTTCAATAGGACAACTTTTAGAAGTCACATCAATGAACAAAAAAAATAATACATTTCTTAGTATTTTTGACACAATTTTTCATTTTGTTCCATAGGAAATCAGTACCAATTTCTTCCCCAGCATGCTGTGTAAGGCAATGCTCAGTTTCTATATCATAATCGAACATACGTATTTTTGGGCAGTGTAATCAACCACTTCAAGCCATCATTACTTTAATTAGCATTTCTATAGTAATTATCTCTTCAGAATTTCACCTCTTTTGTTGATTTTTGGTCAAGTTATTAAGTTAAATTAAAAAATGCTTAATTTTATACTTCTGTGTTTTATTATTAGATCTATTAAATTTACTAAAAATCTCATTTAAAAAATGTCAAAATGACTGACACATTACATACCATTTGCATAACTGATTGACAAATTGTCATTGCATTTATATAGAATTTGTGGATATATAAATTAAATGTCATTTAATTATCAATTACTCAAAGCTTATTGAGGTTACAAATTAATAAAAGCATTAAAGAATTAGTATTTGAATGGATGGGTTATTATTTTTTCGGTGCCAGGTAACAGATGGCCCTCCTCAAGAAAATGGGATGTATTGGTCCATCCATTCCATCAAGCTGAAATATAAACAGACACTTCAAGCTTCAGGTACAATTTGATCAGGGCTTCTGCTGTGTATTTCTTTTTTTTTTTTTTTTAATTTTTTAATGTTTTATTTATTTCTAGGAGACAGAGAGAGACAGCATGAGCAGGGGAGGGTCAGAGAGAGAGGGAGTCACGGACTGAAACAGGCTCCAGGCTCTGAGCTGGCAGTCAGCACAGAGCCCAATGCGGGGCTCAAACCCACGAACCGCGAGATCATGACCTAAGCGAAAGTCAGACGCCTAACCGACTAAGCCACCCAGGCGCCCCTTCTGCTGTGTATTTCTAACTTTGTTGCTGATCATTTCTGCTTCTTTTTCAGGTTGACTTGCCTCGTGTTCCCAGATATTTATAATGAAACCGAAGGTTGTTATCTATTATGCTTTATTCATTTAAGACATGAAAAACTTCAGAAGTTTACAATTTGTACTTATCACATGAAGGTTCAGATTCTGAGATCCTCCTTATAGCAATATCTCTTCAGCGAAGAGTGAAGAGCATTACTGACCTTAGGCTTGAGTAGAAATAGACATTAAATTCCAATTATTTACAGGTAGTTTCAGTGGGCATACTATCTATTTCCAGAGCAGTGCATAATCTCTATTACTAATGCCATTTCAAATTACTAAGAGGGACTTTGCATTAATGTATATAGGGAAACAATCATTTAGGGAAAGGGGAAAAAAAACGAGTAGAACTCAATGTCTTAGACAGAACCAAGGGATATTTTCTTCCAATGAGATACTTTCAATATTAATATCAAGGTGGATCCTAAATTTCTTCAGCTTTTAAGAGAATTAGTTTAATTTAGTAAGAGATGAGAAAAAATAATCTTAAACAACTTGGAGAATCAAATACTTGGAACTACTTAATTGAAAAGACATTTATTTAAAGTATTAATAAACTATAATAAAATTATTAAACTATATTGTGTTCAACTAGATCACTGAGATATTTTTAAGCAGAATTACAGGATAAATTATAAATACTTTTATTGACTACATATTTATAATGGCTTATAGAAAGCTCTGTGAAGCTGTGTTAATTCATGATTATTTTATTTTGCCTGATTTATTCTGGAATGTGTAGAATATTGAAGCTCCCAAAGATTGAGGGCAACTTCTGAGATTCTGAGTTGACAGTATAGAAATTTTGTTTTGGGGAAGCTCAAATTTGAGGCCAGCTGAAGTTGATCAATTTTATAATTTTAACTCTTTTCTCATATCATCTTTTGGTTTATAATTAAGTATTTAAACTTATTTTATCATGTTAACATCAATATGATCAAAATATATCAAACCCTCTGTCTTTACCAGAAAAGATGCACAACTTTATATATGATGACATGACTTCTGGCATGATGATAGCTGAGAAAAGAAGGAAGAGCATAAGCATTCACATTAAAACAGAAATATCTGAGGCAGTAATTGAAATTAAGAGACAAGTAACCAGGCTTTTCCGGACAACCCAATCCTCTGAAGAGATAGAGTAAATAATTGGGTCATATTATCAGTAAATTATGTTTCTCTGGAACTCAGACTTGCTGAAATTAAGCCATGTCTAGCCTTATTTAAAGTCCACTGTAATATTTTTAGAAACCCTAATGGGGTGTAATCCATGTTCTTTTCTCTGCTGGGATTCCCTGTTCTGTTCGTGCCTCACCTAGTGTGTACTTCCCGGGATTCCGGGATTCTTCTGTAATTCTCAAGGTCCCAGAGGGATCACTAAGATTTCTTGGTGCCTCTTCCTGATAAAGCATACCCTAAGTGTACGCTCTCTCATAAAACTCATCCAGCTGAACAGCAAAGAGATTTGCTCACTGGTCACCTGGGGAGCTGATAGTCAGAACCTGCCTCTCAATAGAGGCTTCCACAACGGCTGAGGTAGGGTGCGGAACATGGCAAGTGGCAAACTAACTTTCACAGTCATTCACCAAGACTTGACAGACATTGCTCCCACTCACATTTCATTAGGAAAGCACATCACATACATGCTGCCTCATCCTGTGACCGAAAAGAGAAGAATTAGGTGAGATCTCTAATCACTACCACACGCATTTCAACCATTTCTTTTCCTAGGACAAATTGGTCACAGAGGGTCCTAGACCTTTTATACCAAGAGACTTTATCTTTGGTGTGTTTGCAACATACGTCATCCAGACATGTTTAGATGGGTGTGAATACATGGTTAAACACTATTAAGGGTCAAATTATGATAGGGAAAAGCAGGATAAAATAGGCAGGGGGAAAGGAATATGACCTGGGGGCCCTGGGTGGGGAAAGACACGTATTTTGGAACAATGCTGGGAGTGTCTGACCACAGCAAACTCCCTCAGGCATAAGGTTCCTCTTAAGAATGTAACTGAAACCACCTACTCCCCTTCAGGCTTCCCTCAGGAATTGGACATAAGAGCTGATAAAAATAAATAAACCATAAAACCTATGACCCACAAGGAACAATCTGGCCACATACGCCCCTCATACAATGAAAACAAGCCAATCAGGAATGGACAACCCAGCACCTAGAGTTGTCTAGCCAATAAGGGTAGGACTTGAAAAGGAACAAGGGGGAAGGGAGAGGTAGAGCAATCAGAACCTTATAAAACAAGGACACTTGCCTGTTGTCTGTGGGCATTCACTTTGGAATGACTCCTTTTTGTAAAGAGAGCTTTCCTACTTCTTCCTTTCTGATCTTATATTCTAATAAACTTTTGCCTGCTGCTCATTTTGTGTTCACCTCTTCATTTTATTTTTTTTTTATTTTTTTAAAATGCTTTTTACTTATTTCTGAGAAAGAGAGAGAGAGAGAGAGACAGTGTGAGCAGGGGAGGGTCAGAGAGAGAGGGAGACACAGAATCTGAAACAGTCTCCAGGCTCCGAGCTAGCTGTCAGCACAGAGCCCGACGCGGGGCTCGAACCCACAAACTGTGAGATCATGACCTAAGCCAAAGTTGGACGCTTAACCGACTGAGCCACCCAGGTGCCCCTTCACCTCTTCATTTTCAAAGCAGTGAGACAACAAATCCCCGGGTAGTGAGGTAGAAAATCTGCAACAAAACTTAGATTTTGTGCTGTGTAAATGAGGTGTCTCTGGATCACGTAGGGGCCACAAATATGGGGCAACAATCAGGTGGAAACCAATGGCGTGAGAGGTGAAAGAATTCACCTGAGTCAGAATCAAGGTGATGCTTTATTGAACACACCTCTACAGTATTGGTAAGCAAATTGTTTTATTGTTTCTTTATATCTTTGTTTTCATGTCCAGAGACATTCTTCGGTGCTTTCTAGTAAAGAGGTTTTCCCTCACATTGAAGTATCTACAACTAATTTTTTTTTACCAGATACTTACCAAAAAATGGTTCTTGGCATGATATCCTGGCTCTAGATAAGTGAAAGTAATTTTTATCACTCTCTGAATCACCTAGTCATACACGAGACAGTACAATGAACATGATAGAGTTTTGGCATTCATTCACTCTCATTTGTTCCAACTACTAATTGGTTCTACAACAAACTCTTCTGAGAAATTTTTGTGGATGATGGCATTTATATAAATGCTGACAAACTGAACTGCCATACTGATCAATGAGAGTGCGCTTTCTCTGAACAATTGTTTCTCTGAACAATTATCCATGAATCAGTGAAGAATCAATGAAGAAAAGCTCTCCTTCTTAGCCTGTATTATTGAAAGAGAGCTCATGGTTAAATACTTGTAAATACTGCCTTGAGAAGAGTAGAAAAGACATTTGAAGGAAGACAAGGCAACTGGCATTTCCCTACACAGATTTAGGCCCAGTTTCCTAAACGGGTTGTTATAAACTGCTTTTCTCTTGGCTTTAGGCTCTTATTTTGTTATACTTGTCCTGTATCACCAATATTTTTGTCCTCCTTTTCATCCATAGGGACCTTTGGCCAGTACTTTCCAGCCAAAAGGGCAGGAAAGCAGCTGTCTCCACTGAAGAGACCAGTTATTTGCCAAATGCATGGGCTTCTGCCTGGATTCATTGGCTGTTTTCCCCAACACCTCAGGGTAGCAAATATTCTTTGCAATAACCTAACCATCGCTCAGCTCTCCATCAGACTTATTCTATCTTTTACAAGACTTAAAAGTCATGTTCAGTTCTTGCAGGTTGTGATATTTAGGAATGGTATGCTTCTGAGTAAGGAAAGGAGTGATGTACAGAGAAGGACTTAGTCCAAGGGGACGAAGCTTAGAAAGACTAAAACTTATATAAACTTCAGGCCACATAAAATTCGCACCTATTCCTGCTAATACAAGTCGAAGTCAATATCAACAGAATTCAAAATCTTCATAACCCAATTACCACTGCAACCTGATTTGTTTCAGTTTTGTGTTTATGTTCTATTTGAGAGACTCCACCAATGAAAGAAAAGTGAGGAAAATACTCAGATAATGCAACCAAATCATTGATAATGAAAATATGGAATATTGAGTGAATTGTCTCCATAGGGAAGAAGGACTTACCTTAAAGGATTCACACATAAACTTAATATAATAATGGATATAAAAATAATCTTGCACATTCCTTGGCACAAAGTGCACATTTAATAAATACTTGGGGTATATAAATAGGTGGCTAATTTAATAAATTAGTCTTGTCAGGAGATTATATAGTCTCTGAACTATTTCTCATTTTTTATATCTTATATTCTACCAATCAGATCAAGGAATATAAAACCACCTTTGATAAAAATAAATTTTTTCCTTTTTCTATTTAAAGCTGGTCATTTTTATAAGCATATATTTAAAGCCCCAATAATTGTTATAAATAAGTCTACGTCACTGTAGACAACAAGTACATTTTACTGAGAACCTCAGGATGAAATAACCCCTCAACCAAATTCATTTTCTGATGACATAGGGCTTCAGTGGAAATTTCTGTTTTGGACAAAAGCTTTCTGTAATACTGGCACCACTATTGTAAAAAATAAAAAAAAAAAGAAAGAAAGAAAACCTTTTCATAATACTTCTAGAGATTTAACAATCATATTCAGTGAATTAATTTTGTTTCTTTTTTGTTTTCACTTATTATAGAAGCAGACACTTTAGCTCACTTAAGTTTGAAGGGAAATACATATTCCACATTTCTAACATTTCTGTGAAGATTAAGTACCAATTTATTTAATTGTCTAAATAAAATCTGGAGACAAATGACATATGCAGATAAAGGGAGGTGGAGGATACATAAAGGGAGGTGGTTTTTAGGAAGCTAACATGAAAAATTTGATTAGGTGGGGGAGAAAAAATTCCCATATCTTTGAATGTTGCATAATTGCAGAGAGAAGAAAATTTCCAGGCATTGTTTTGAAATATACAGGGAGTTACACTGAAATTGACACTTGGAAGAATCCGAAAACCATGACAAAAGTTCTGTAAGAGGATGGTAATTTGGCTATATAATTAAATTGGAATGTGTTCAGTAAGCAGATGTGTGCAAATAAAGAAGCATCTAAGCTCGGGGTTTGCACTTCTTGATCTTTCTTTTGTTTGCCTTTTTATGAGGACACCCCATGGCTTTTTGTAGTTGCTGCCTTGTTGTTGTTGTTTTTCTCCTTTCTAAATTAGCTTCCAGCACTAATGCACTCCTTAGGTTTACTCTGGAGCCATCGGGGCTGCAGAGTTCCATTTTGTCAACAGATGGCGTAAGACATGATTCTCCATGCTCAATGACTTCAAAACAACATTTTGCTATCGTTGTCCCAAAGTTGATCTGAAATTATTTCCATGCTACTGTTGAATGGAAATGAACTTCTTTGGATTCTGAATGTCATTGAGAGATGTGACATTATTCGCAAATGGTATAGGAACCAAAGTCTGTGTTATTTTTAAGCCATCAAAAGTGATTTAAAGAGAGAAAATGCCAGTATGGATTTCTACTGCCTACCACAATGTACAATCTACCCTTGTTACCATTCCTTATACCCCACAATGCAGGGTCCCAATTGCCATGAAAATACGGATGGCAGTCTGTACTCAGACAATAATTCATAGCAAATTCCTGGTGACCATTATTTTGCTTGTATAAACTGATACAGTTTAACTATGTTGCATTTTAGTGCCACCATAATAGCATATGGAAATCTGATTCAACACACATTTGGAAATAAACATAAAAGATAAAACTTTCTAACATAATAACAAAGAGGAGAGAGGGGAGATTAGAAGAATTTTAAGGCTCTAAGTGCTTTAGACATCATTGAGTTTAAACTGTCATTTATTGATGAGCAAACTGAAAGCCAGTGATATAAGCTGACTTGTCCAAACCACTCAAGAGTATCTCAATTTCCAGTGCTCTTGTGAGTCATATTTTTAGTAATAGAGATTGATTAAATCTTTAGTTCTAAGACTTGTCTCGGCCTTCCCTGAGGAGCTAGAGAAAGGCATATACAATACTAGAGCAAGCAGAGTGCCTTTATATTAATACCCTGAGAATTAACACCAAACCCTATTTTTCGCATAAACCCTTGATGTGCAGACTTTGGTGGTGGTCGTAGAACTGACAGGCTCCTTTTGTACAGACTAGGAGGTTTAAGTCCTCTCCCTTGGACTGTCTAACCTATGGATGGTACTTTGTTGGTGATGTTGTTACTGGGGTAGAAAGAGGTTCCCCCTTTCCCCTACAGACAACCAAAATGGGAAAGAAAGACAGAGAGAAGGAGAGAGAAAGAGGGAGAGTGATAGAAGAGGTAACTGCTATGAGGTGATTCTACAAACTGCTATCCTCCCTCTAAAACCCCTGCCTGTCTCTTTGTTCATGTCTGGGTTGTCTCATAGGGAGTATTATAATTAAAATTGGTATTCATTATCCTAACTCATGTGACTTTTAATTCCTTTTAAAAACTCTTTGATATTATTTTGTAATTTCCTGAATTCTTACTGGTAGAAATTGACTTTGTAGGAAAGAATAAATAATATTGAACTTTGGACATTTTCATCAATGCCAAGAAAATATTTGTTTATAACATTTAAAGCAATTTTACATTATTTTCATTTGCATGACTCGCCTACATTGTATATACTACTTGCATTGCAATGTTTAACATTTATGAATAACTTAAATTCATATTCTTCACTAACCCTAATGTCAGCATTATTAGCTCAACTTTTTAATGCATAAGCACATCAGGAGGTGTTTGAAATATTAAGTCTATAGAAATTGATAAGAAAATCAAACAGCTTTTTTTCTGCACATAGGGTTGGAATATCTTGGACTCCCTGTCTTTTGTGGTCGGAGTTCTTATCTTCTTTATCATTATATTTCAGGAATTCTGTTCAATGTCTGTTATATTCACCTTTAAGCTCAATTCACTTTCTAAATAATCAGGAAAAATGATTATCTATTTGGATATAAAGTAATATAGAAGTTTAATAGGAAACAAAAGATTATGAGAGGATCCTCAAGTGCCAAAAGAGGAAAAGTAATCAGGAAGTTATGAGATGAACTTCAAGGATGTGTTACTGAACATTCTAGAATTGATCTTGCATAGAACATATTGAAAATAAACAATAAGATTTAAAATGTAGCCTCTTGAAATTAAACTGGTAACTTACAGTGTTTTGAATGAATTGTGAAAAATCAAATCACGTAATGAATACCAGAAAGGGTTGAATGAACACTGAGATTTCTGTGGCCAGTAATGACTAGAATCATTCTATGATATTAGAAATGCATCATTGAAGCCCTAACGTGTGACAAATATCTTTCTTCCAACCATGGAATGGAAGAGAATCCAACAGTTTCTAGATTGCTATGGAGGAGTCGGAGACATTTGTAATATTGGGGCAATAAAAAAGGAAAAGAGGAAAATTATAAATGCCTGAAGTAGAACTGTTTTGTTAAATAGTAAAAAATAAATAAATAAATAAATAAAGGTTATTATATGGACTAAAGCCCAAGTATGAGAATCCTAGACTCAAATTATGTTCTGATTATTAGTGTTTTTGTTTATCTTTCCAGAGCACAGGTGTGAATTTTGAGGTGTTAACTACTCCTCTCCTCAAAACATAAAAGCAGTACAACTTTTGAATATCTTGGTCAAAATCTCCTTAGGTCCCAGTTTCAAGTGAGAATATCTACAAACCACTATCACCTTGTTCAAGCCTTCCAAGAAAGGCAGTAAACTGACTTTATAAAATACATTACGGATAAATTGATGATAAAACAATAGAATACAATAACGATTATGAATTTTATTTTGATATTTTATAAATTCCTTAAAATTGTAGAGTTAGAAATAAAAACATGTACAATAAAATGTAATTAGGTATTTTAAAACACAGCCAATCACTGCTTAAAATCTACTAGGTATTTCATTAACTCTTGCTGAATAAATTTTTCAATGAAGTGCTGTAATAAATGACTACATAAGATGCTGTGGAAAAATATCATTCTCTCCCTAATCTATTAGATTGTATATTATGAAAATTAACAAGTAATTTTACAAATTGAAGATATACTGTGGATGCCATATTTTCTCAATAAGAGGCTGGATTCTTCTATATAAAGATTCTTCTATATTTAAGATTCTCCTGAATTAGCAAGATCAGTATTTTTTCTGTGATTCATTTTAGGTCAAAAAATTAGAATGGAAAGAAAATGATGTTTCCACCACTGGGAAGTGAGCTATATTTTCGGACAGTCCCATTCGTTTTCCAGAAAGAAAAGCTATTATAAAGTACATTTTAATACAGTTTATATCACTGTGATTTTCTCTCATAGATTAATAATAAAGAAAATTCTTATATATATAAATTTCATATATATTCATATAGATATGCATATATACATATATTTATATATACATATGCATTTCAATTCCCTATTTAAACATAAAAAACAAAAAACCAAAAAGTATACTTAATGATTTTAACGAAGATATAAAATGCTTCCACTTTACCTGGTTGAAAGCAAACACTGTTCTAATTTTTAAACCATTCTTATATTTCTTTTCTCTACATTTAAGTATAAAGACATGTTGTGTACATAGCTGATTCTTCCTGTCCAACACCAATATTTTCTTTCTTCTGGTAGCAGAACAAGTCTATCTTCTAATTTTCTGCATAAAACCCATGATGATTTAAATGGGACAATCCTTCCCACAGTTACTTAATTCAGATCTTGTCATCAGACTACCCACCACTTAGGCAGCCTTCCTGGTTCAAGAATAGGCTCATTATTCAAGCTCATTCTTTAAAATGTAGTATTACTAGAATCTATATAGACTTGCCAGTTTTAAAACCTACCGTGATCTAAAATTCAAGCTAACACAGAGGTGGGAACGCTGGGAACTTAGGTGATTACCTAGCTGCCCTCCAACCCCAAATCTGGCAGCCAGTGAATTTGAACAAAATATTAAGTAGACTAAGCCTCTGATTGTTGATAAAATTACAGTAATACTATTAGTATCTTAGCATCATTTTCAGGATTTGATGAGATAATAAATGCAAAGATATCTTGGCACAATTCCTGACAATTTTTTTTCCTAACCAGGAAATCAATGTTCTAACAAATGAGATGGAGAACATAGAAATATTTCAGTTCTGGTAGAGAAAGTGGAGAACTCTCGCTAACAATGCAGGAGGTCAATCTTAAGCACTGGCTTTGCCCAATGGGGCAAGGAGATTGAAGCAGCAGAGCTGGTCCCTAAACCAGAGATTTACATAGTCAAGACTGGCATGAAGCTGAGAATAATGAGGCAAATTCTGGATCTGACATGCTGGTGCATGAGAGTTTATTGATACATCATCTACTTTGCTAGGGAAGATCCATGTACTTCACCAGAAAGAGATGTTCAAGGATTTTCCGACAGATATTTGTAAGGATTGGGAGGGACCAGAAATGCTGATTGGAAATACTCTTTGGCCCTCACCCACCTAGCATACACACAAAAAGCCTGAGCTATCTCTATGGAAATGGGCTTATTGGTTCGATGTATTACATTAAGGAAAGACAATCAACTGTTTATTTTTATATTATCCTGCTCCCCTCCCAGGATAGCATTTATTCCCTAGAAATGATGTGACAACCAGGAGTTAGTATCTCTGACTGGACTCTAGCTCTTGGGCCAGGAAACAAAGGAATGAGATCGTGCCTCATGGCATTTTCCAAAAAAACAAAAACGAAAACAAAAAACAAAAAACAAATGCAGATCTAACATCATTGATCAATCACTTTGGGCTCAGATTGTTTAGGATATCTGCCTCCAGATTCTTCTTTCCATCAGAATGAGGCTTTCTTCAGACCAGTTCATCCACTTCCAAAGCTGGTCTATTAGAAACTAAAGGCTATGGGGCGCCTGGGTGGCTCAGTTGGCTGTGTCTGACTTCGGCTCAGGTCAAGATCTCACAGTTCGTGGATTCAAGCCCCGCATTGGGCTCTGTGCTGACAGCTCAGAGCCTGAAGCCTGTTTCAGATTCTGTGTCTCCCTCTCTCTCTGACCTTCCCCTGTTCTCGCTGTCTCTCTCTCTTTCAGAAATAAATAAAACATTAAAAAAAAAAGGTTTAAAAGAAGAAATCAAAGGCTATATTTCATTGGCTTATTTCTTCTTTAGATCTACTCAAATAACTAGTGTGCTTTTTCACCAATAATTTAAATGATTTATATTGATTCCAAATTTGAAATTTCAGCAAATGAGGAATGAAAATAGTCTTCTATTTGCTATTTGACCATAAAAAGGTTATCTCTAATTCATATACTAAATAGTATATGCTAATATCATAAGATATCCCAAACCAAAACATTCCAAATTATTTTGTGCTTGCTCTTCTCCAAACAAGACCATAGAATTTGCATTCATAAGACATCCTAAAACATAAGCTGCTTTCTCTACCATGCAAGGTTGAGGTCCTCAGTGAGGAGACAACATGTCAGGGTCCTCAACAAGTCACAATACAAGCTCTGACAGACACAAGTCATTCCTCACAGAACACAAACTAGTGGCAGTGGGACTACTAACAGCAAGCCCAACTTAGGAGACTCACCCAGTATTTATCCATCGTGCTTTCCACCTAAATGCAAACAGTCCCTAGGTGAAGGAAGTTTCAACTGTTTTACTAGAAAAGATTTTTAGATATGACCATCTTTGTCATTACTTGAAATCTCTTGTAAGGAAAAAGGTAATGTCAGTTTTCTCTTTGATAGACAACCTCTATACTCAGGAAAATATTCCATCGAAACTTATAGTTCTACTATTAAAACTGATTAAAAAGAAAGGAAAAGGAGACATCAAATGTAGAACCATTCAGGTATAGTCTTGAAATAGAAATATCAGGAATCATTGAAGTTATCCTAATTATGGCTGAATCCAAGATGGCCTGCCTTTATTTCGCCATCAGTGGCCAAGTTAAAATGGCCAGATGTCTCAGCTTGATGGCTCAAACCTTGCTTCTTAATGGGCTGGCTCTGAATCCACTGAATTTTGTCATATTACAGTACATTCTGATGCTATTTCCCATCACTTCTCTCTCTCAGTGGTTTTTCCTGCTTCCCAGGCCCTGCCTCTTCGGCCATCGATGCTGTACATACACACAGGTTCATCAAATTCCCATCTACTCCAGGGCAAGCCAATCTGGCACCTGAAGAGTGTGTTCAGATGCTAAACCCTGAAGGTTGAAAACCTTTTATTTAGTGCCAGACCTCTTATTAAGCCAACCGCTTTGTTCCAAGATATGTTTACCCAGGGCATAGAGAGCTGGTTGTGAGGCATCCACGTGGTATTTTTGTAAGACACTGAATTTTCTGCAATTTTGTTTTGCCTTCATATCCAGTCCTTTTTCATGTGCCTACAATTGTTAACCTTCCTGTTAAAGATTTAACCTTGTCATCAATTGGGAATATTTGTATGGACGGGAATGAGAGAGAATGAAAAAGTAAATGACAGCGGAGCTTGCAAAAAATACTTCAATGAATGTAAAATGAGGGGAATATCTCAGGTTTAATGCGAAGTATTCAGACGTAATGATTTTTATTTTCATTTGTATTTCACTTGGATATGTCAATATATGGGTAAAAATTAACAACTGCTATCTGCTGTGTATTTAAAACGTTGGTTGATGCTGTGGGTCACATAAAATTTAGGTAAAATAGACACTCTGTGATAGCTCATAATCTAGTTTTTTTTAATGTGTCAAAATTTGAGGTTAGTAAAAGAATGTTAATGTTTTCCAACTCTGTGTAATACAAACACTGTATGCTCATTTGCTTAGAAGAAAGATACCAGAGATTACTAGAGAAGTCCCAAAAATTTCGTAATGACACTTGAAAGTGTTTTGAGATATTGGTAGAATTTGAAAAAGTATAGGAGGGAGGGAAGACTATTCCATGATGAATTTGGCCTTGTGACACTGTAAGTAGAAAACTTAATTGAGCCTGCCCAGATTTTTGAACTACAGAAATTGAAGATAATAAATGGATATTGTTTTCAACTGCCACATTTGAGGTCATTTGCTACATATCAGTGGAAAACTAATAGACAACAATGTCATTATGGGTGCAGTACACACATGATATACTACCTGCAGTTGTAATATATTTTTATTAACATGTTCAGTGTCATTTGAGGAACTACCCCTGCATGAATTCTTCATGTCACACTGGGAGATCAGTAAGATGCTCTTCATTTCTGTAAGCAAGGAGTGAAAGTGTAACACACTAAAAAAAATCCCATCTATCACTTTTCCCTTGGACTTTGTACAATGAATGCAGTGTACTACAAGGCGTGAAAACATTTGGATCTGAGTTATCTTGAAGTGGACACCTTTATCATACTGGTTGTAGATTTCCCTTTGACTCTCTGAACCTTTTCATGTCCTTTAAATATTTGTTTTCCCTTAAACCATGTTGTTTTCTGTTGCTTACATCAGAACCACAATATTACAGTGAGCTTCTCATGGGAAATGAATATTTTGAACTATGATCCTAGTCATTTAAAATACATAAAGCAAGGTACCATAGAAATCATCTCATTCAATCGCTGTCATGTATGTTTTGGAAGACATTAAAATAGGTGAGCAGAGATGAAAAGGAAACTGCAACATAGGAAAAAATCAAAACGACTTTGGGTGTGGTAATTCCTTTTTTAGATACAACACCAAAGACACAATCTATTAAAAAAATTGATAAGCTGGACTTCATTACAATAAAAACTTATGTTCCATGAAAGACAGGATCAAGAGAATTAGAAGACAAGCCAGAGACTGAGAGAAAATATTGACAAAAGACATCTGATAAAGGATTATTCAAAGTAAACAAAGAACACCTAAAACTCAACAATAAGAAAACAAATAATCTCATTTAAAAATAGACCATGGAGGGGGGTTTGAGTGGCCCAGTTGGTTAAGTGTCTGACTTCGGCTCAGGTCATGATCTCACGGTTCATGGGTTCGAGCCCCTTGTCGGGCTCTGTGCTGACAGCTAGGTCAGAGCCTGGAGCCTGTTTCAGATTCTGTGTCTCCTTCTCTCTCTGACCCTCCCTTGCTCATGCTGTCTCTCTCTCAGAAATAAATAAAATAAAATAAAAAATAGACCGTGGACCTTAACAGACACCTCATCAGTGAAGACAGAGTGGTGGCAAATAGACATGCTTCATGTTATATGTTGTCAGGGAAATGCACATTAAAACAGCAATGGAATACCTTTACACCGCTAAGAATGGCTAAACTCTGGAGATGGACAACACCAATACTGAAGAGGTGGGGAGCTATAGGAACTCCCATCTGTTGCTGGCAGAAATACTATATGGTACAGTCATTTTAGGAGACAGGTTGATGGCTTCTTACAAAACTAAATGCACTCTTATCATATGATCCAGCAATTATTCTCCTTGGTATTTACCCAAAGATTGTCCTTCAGTAAGTGAATGGATAAACTGTGGTCCACCTAGACAATAGAATATTATTCAGTGCTAAGAAAAATCTGAACCAAACCAACCAACCAAACAACAACAAAAGAGCTATCAATCCATGGAAACACATGGAGGAAACTTAAGTTCCTATTACTATGAGACAAAAGCCAATCTAAAAAGTCTACAGACTGTATGATCCCAACTATATCACATTCTGGAAAAGGCAAAATTATGAAGCCAGTAAAAGGATTTTTGATTTTCAGGCATGAGGAGGAAAGATGACTACCCAGTGCACACAAGATTTTTACGGTATACTTTGATATTCTATTGATGTATCATTACTGATACAATGTATCATATACTGTTGCCAACCTAATAAAAGTACATCATCAATAGTAAATCCTAAGGTAAAGTGTGGACTTTGAATGATTATGATATATCAATGCAGGTTCATCCTTGGTAAACAATGTGTCATTCTGGTGAGTAATGTTGATAATGGTGGAACTCATGTGTAGAGGCCAGGGGTATATATGGGAAATTTGTACCTTGCTCTCAACTTTGTGTGAACCTAAAACTGCTCTAAAAAATAATCTGGAAAAAAGAAAATGCATTCTTGAATGTGGAAAATAAATTGGGTTGCCCATTTTCCTATCGTGGCTAGGTGCCAGTGACTGCAGTGAATGGTTTGGTACTCTCTCAGATTCCCAGTTGGTTACAGTTTGTGCCCTCCCTGTAATTTTCATAATTTCCAATTACCCGGAGAACTCATGGCAATTGTTTTCATTAAAGATGACAGAACTGAGATTAAGTAGTTAAAACTCTCTTTTTCTGATTCCTAGGCAAATATTAGCATGGTTTAAGATAAAAGATAAAATTCTAAACCACAACAACAACAACAAAATATTTGAGTAAGTCCTTTTCTTCCACGGATCTTACTCAGTCATAGGAATTGTTTGGGATTGCTGTTATTCTCAATTCCTATTGATAAATTCCCATTGTCTGATATGAAGTGAAGGAGATGATGAATTCCTAATTCCTGATGGGTGTGCCATATTTGAATATTCCAGAGTCAAAATCCCCTTAATCATTGAGGATTTCCAAAATGACTCATTAGAAGTGTTAATGTCTCTCATAGAACAAAGCCAGTGTTCCTAATTAAGTATTTAGTACAAATTATCTTTAGAAATGTGTGTAGATTTCCTTGTCTTGGGAATCTGCAAACCCAGTGCCCATGTAATTTATCTTTCCTGATAGTTCTTAAAAGAGGAGATAAGATTGCTCACGATCGAGGTAATACTATTGTACTTTTGTTCCTGCGTGCTGATTACACATGCTAAACATCTTCGTTTGAACTGTAGCTAATTTCATTTCATTTCATTGATCACTAAATTTATTATACCAGTAAACTTCCTCATACTGGTCTATGAATAGCTAACTGTTGCAATCCTCAAGAGGAAACAAGAATCTCTATGTTTTTATAGTCCTCTAAAATATTTGATGGAACTACAAGAGATTCCATTTGCCCAAGACTTATCAAGAATAGATCCATGAAGACGTTTTAAATCTACAATAATCTACCACTGAGTCTAGCAGATTTGTTTTTCCAGATCTTTCAGTCTGTACTGAACAGATAATTCACCCAGGCGCAAATGCTACGCTTAAATGAAAATGAAAAGTTATAAGCATTTAGAAAGGAACATCGATCATGTACACAGGATAATAAATCCCCTATTTTTCGGTATATTGGGAGTCTGTGGAACTCATAATCAGAAAATGCTAGGTTTGAATTCCAACTTCCTCATTTAACTGTGTGATCTTGAACTAGATTCTTAAGCATTCTGAAGCTCAGTTTCCCAATGCATACATGTGGCTACTAATAATTTATTATTATTATTTTTTTTTTAGAAAAGAAACATTATGTATCTGTATTCATTTTCTACTTTTTAGGCAGAATTTGTCTCCGTGCTGGACTCAATGGACTCATATGCCGTAAATCCTTATTCCTCATGTGTTATTCTGTTCCAGGGAAGAGCAGCTCTCTTGCAATTCTTAAGGTACAGAAGTATGATGAATAATTTTAGAAAGAAAGTTAACTGAATTCCTTTAGAAAGAGGCATTGTAAGACTAATAACAATTGCCTTTAGAATCTTGTAGTTCAAGTACCTGATTGGTACCTTAGAAGCTGAATAATCTTGAATTTGTTGTTAATCTTTCTGGAAATCATCTTGTTTTGTAGAACATGAGACATGGTACAGAATGAAAAATCTATGTGAAAAGCAAAAGCTCAATACAATTTTAAAACCTAATTTTAGTGTTGATATTATTATCTGTTTTTCTTACATTGCTCAGCAGTTATTCTATCACATATGGCTTCTCTTAGGTTTTATAAATCTCAATCATTTGTAAACTGCCACCCAATATTCCTGTCCTCCAATAATTCATTTTGTTTCCATAAGATAATAGTGAGTGAGAAGGCTACTCAGAGAGGAGTTATAGCTCATAGGCTTAGCATCCTTGCATCTGGAGAGTTCTACATTAATAGTTCCTGCTCATGGAATGTAAATAGAAGTAATGTGCTTGATTCCGGGCCAAGAGAGTAAGAAACATTTCCTTAATGAATAATATAACCAGTTAACAAACATGTATTCTTTGGATTAACCAAAAAACATGACACAAATGAAATGCACCTATTCATATGAAAAGGTCTAAGAGAAAAATCTAGCCTCTGTGTTAGACCACAGGGAACTTTTTCTAAAAAAGGGTATCATGGGGTCTTCTCTAATGAAGGGTGGATAGGACTTGTACAAGGCAAAGACAGAGGGGACATGGGAAAATGTTGGCTGATGAGAGGAAATATTTGCAAAAAACTCCGAGGCATGATGGAGGCTGTTAGCCTAGGGAGGGAGAATCCGCCCTAGAAAACAGGAAGTGGGAAAGAGGGAGGTTGTAACAATGTGGTAGAACAACAAAGAAGCTCAATTATTATTATCTCCTTTTGCAAAGTAAAGCTAATATGCCTTCCTGTAACATTCCTTTGTGTTTTTTTTTTTTTTTCTGCTGCAGGAAGCATTATAAGAATAAAAAAAAAACTTGTAGAAAAAAATATGAGTTTGCACAAGTACACATATATGTATACATACATGCATATGTATGTGTGAATCTTGAAACTATGAAAAATTTCTGAATTGAGACACTACTTGTACAAAAAGCTCATGATAAGCAAATGTCACATTTCTACCAAGAGAACCATACAAACAATGATTGAGAGAAAGAGAAGCCAATAATTCTGCTCCAATAGTGATAAGAAAGTGTTAGTATTTGGGGGTCCCTGGGTGGCTCAGTCAGTTGAATGTTCAGCTTTGGCTCAGGTCATGATCTGGCGGTTTGTGAGTTCGAGCCCTGCATCAGGCTTTGAGCTGTGAGCACAGAGCCTGAAGCTGCTTCAGATTCTGTGTCTTCCTCTCTCTCTGACCCTCTCCCACCCATGCTCTGTCTCTCTCTTTCTCTTTCAAAAATAAACATTAAAATCTTTAAAAAGAAATTATTAGTCTTTGTAGTTTATGGAAACAAAATTATTCATGTGAAAAGCCATAATTAGGCATTTTCATAGAAACCTTAGAGATCATTTTGGAACACTACTGGCAGTTAGTACACCACCTGACCTTTCAAGTCAACAGTCACTTTATTTCAAAGGAACATTGTTCCCATTTTAAAATGTCAGATGATTTGGACTCATCTTTATCTCTTAGCTCAGTCACATGGGAAAATGTTAAACTAAAAACTGACCAATTCTTGGGCTTCTGAAGCAGTTGTTGAGATCGGTGTAGACACAAAAGAAACACTTTTTTTTTTAATATATGGAGATAAGTATTTATTGTTCTTATGACAGACTAAGCCTAAATGGGGGTTGCTCTCTTTCCCTGGGAAGATCCAAGCCTCTCCAACCATTTCTGGCAGTGCTAAATAAAAGTGTTACGGCACTATTTGTTCACACGTGATTATTTGTTCTACAGCCAGTGAGATTTTAGTGTCCAAAATAATCGTTTCAAAGCAGGTGTACTTTTCCCATTATAGAAAGGAAGCAGTCAAAGCTTCCAGGGTCTAAGGACACAATTCTGTCAGGACAGGAACAACAGTAACAATGGTAAGAATCGTTTATGTTGAACACTTGGGGCCAAACCCTGAATGAGCACTTCAGTACTTTAGCTCATTTCATCTTCATAACAATGAACATATGAAGTATGTCCTAACATCCCATTTAGAAACTGGAAACTGAGGCACAGAGGGGTTAAGTACCTTGCCCAAAGACAAGCCTCAGATGAGCCCAGGCGGTCTGGCTCTACAATCTGCGAGTGTTTCCTCTCACACTTTAACTCACGAAGAAGAGACCTCTCCTTTTGCAGTGAACATGTAGAGAAGAGAGCCAGGTTTCACTGGGAAGGGTATCGGATCCTCCAGTATCATTATCCTTCGTCACACTGCAACAAAAAATAGAAACACTGGCACCAAAGTGCTGGCCTGTTTTCAAATCCCAAAAGGCAGATGGTTATTTTTAATACACTGACCTAATTGCATGTGGTGATCCAAGGTCAGCATAAAACTCCAGAGAGTCTGAAGTACCAACTAAGTTTATGTCAGGAGAGGGAGAACAGAATAATCTTAAACAGCAGTTCTTGATTTGAGGTTTCATTCCTCACCCAGAGCCATCACATTCTATCAGAGGAGACTGATAGTCTTTGGTAAGAGGTGAAGAGGCCTGGGGGGCTGAAGGAAGAAGAGACTGGGTTAGTATAAAAACACACCACCCGACTTTACAGAAGCACGCCAGCACGTGCAGTTAGCACTCGGCAACGGCAGAATCACAGAGCGGTGCTCTGTATTATTTCGAAAGTGTTAACGTGATAATAACACGTACTTTGGATTATGTCAGTGGGGTCATGTCCCCATGGTGGTGGGAACTGGGGATGCAGTGTAACTTGCATGAGTTTGATAGGTAACTGTTGGCGATCTTTCTAAGCACGGTTCCGCACAGCTAAAGAAGGGAGCTTCTGAGTCCGTTCTACTACCCAAGGCAGAGAATTATGGTTCCAGTTGCAACAGAAACAATACCTCACACACAAAACATGTAAAATAGAAGAACAATGGCTGACACATGTTTTTGTCATATTTTATGACATCCTTTTTCTATATTTTGCCTCATTAAGTACTCATAATGACCTTATCGTTTCTGTGGGACACTGAAACACAGAGTCTAATATGGAACTTTTGCCTCTGTTATCATATTATGAAAGTAACACTATAGAACTGAACTGACTCTTGTAATTATGATGATATTGGAAAAGGTGTTGGGTTTTACTCCCTGGAGCAAAGCCATGTCTCCATGCATAAGACCTGGCCTGACATGGATTTCAGGGTGTTGAGATCCCAGGGACATTCATGCTTGTCTGCTCCACAGTGTTACTGCTTAGTGTAGTATTTGGGTTGGAAAGAAAGAAAGAGAAAATAAATAAAATGACAGAGTAAGAAGATGAGTCACATTTACCTAATGTCATATTTAACAATATCAACAACATTCTCCTGGGAATCTGGAAACATTAGCAGTAGAGGGCATTTTGGTGTGAGAATTAGAAAATCATTTCTGAGGGAGCACTGAGATGTGGTCTGCAGCAGAGGTCAGCAAACGCATTTGTAAACTGCCAAAGAGAGAACGTTTCACATTGTGGGGCCTACCCTTTCTGTTGTAGCTAGTCAGCTCTGCCATAGACTGCCGAGAAATGAATGGAAATGGCTCTGCTCCAGTAAAACGTTCTCTTATGTAAACAGGTAGAAGGTTACATTTGATCCTCAGGACAGAGAACATCAACTATGGCTTAGAGCATGAGCATAGACTTGAGACTTGATTGGCCCCAATCCTGGCATTTCATGAAAGTCAATGTAGGAGGAAGTTTCAGGGATGGACCCCATGCTGGGATCAACTTAGAAGCTGGGTTGTAGGCTAGCAAGAAAAAGAAGAAGAATATCTAAATATGTATAAACCAGCTACAGGGGATGGTCATTCCCATGATATGGGCATATAATACATGAAAATGTGGGATATACCATGTACATAGCATAAAATTATGAGACATTACAGTAGAACTTTATATTCACATACTTAAGGCCAAATCCCTAATGAGAAAACTGGAAGAATACGCACTCCAACACCTCTGCTGGTGACTCTCTATGCTTTGTGTAGACTACAGCAGCAGATATTATTTTGTAAGATTCCACGTACCATTGATTCATAGCTAACTATTGGTAATTGGTTTTATCTATTGAGCCAGAATTTGTGTCCATTCGACTGCCACCTAATCAAGATAATCCACATCAGTAGTCTTTCAAACATTTGGAGAACATTGCCATGACCCTCTTCCCTGGATTTCTCTCCTTTGGTGAACTAGACTTCCCTCCCTTCCTTTGGATGTATAGAATAAAATGGAGACTGTATGTACCCATGATTTTCAGGATGCCTACAAATATATATATACACAGGAGTAAACTCCTGTAGGCCTCTATCAGGGATCACTATTGGGTTCATAACAATTAATATACAACCCTATATGATATGTGTTAATAAATTATGTATATAAATAACTAATGTTCCTTCCTTTTGCAGTGTAACTTGGACTCTTTCTCAACCAAGTGATACTTTGTCAGAATGAAGAAATATATAAACAAGCATAGTGTATCATAGAAGGAGTAGTCTGGGCTCACAGGTGTGTGTGAGTATGAACTGAAAAGTCAGAGGATGTCATGTGGGGTTATATCTTTATTTAAAATAAATAGCTCCTGTATGGTGCTGTATACATAACAGGTGCTCAGGACACAGTTTAATGTTTGTTTGTTTGTTTTGAGAGTAAGAAAGGACTCTCAAAGAAAGGGCTCAAGTGAGTGAGGGGCAGAGAGAGAGAGAGAGAGGAGAGAAAGAAGCGGGGCTCACCCAGGGCCTATGTTTTACCCAAAGCAGGGCTCGTGCTCACCTGATGTGAGACTCAAACTCATGAACTATGAGATCATGACATGAGCTGAAGTCAGGTGCTTAATGACTGAGCCACCCAGGTGCCCCAGGAAGTGCTCAGCACACATTTTTAATGACTAACTAATTAATAATAATACATTTAAGGGGTGCCTGGGTGGCTTAGTCAGTTAAGCGTCCGACTTTCGCTTAGGTCATGATCTCACGGTTCGTGGGTTCGAGCCCCGCGTCGGGCTCTGTGCTGACTGCCAGCTCAGAGCCCGGAGCCTGTTTCGGATTCTGTGTCTCCCTCTCTCTCTGACCCTCCCCTGCTCGCGCTGTCTCTCTCTCTCTCCTAGAAATAAATAAAACATTTAAAAAAATAATAATACATTTAAGAGCATTAATATGCACTGACACCTCTACTTAGTAACAGGCCACAAGAACTCACTCCTGCTTTCAGACCCTCTCCAATCAAGTTGGGTGTTGACTAAATAGATGACTTGGGGGCAGAAGAAAATTTGTTTGTGAATTATCCCATGCATGGTTCATGTCGATTTTATTTTATTTATTTTTTAAATTTTGCAGTGTTTCAGGGTTTTTTTAATGTTAATTTATTTATTTTGAGAGAGTGAGTGAGTGTGAATGGGTGGGGGGGTGTCAAAGAGGGAGAGTAAGAGAGAGAATCTCAAGCAGGCTCCTTGCTGTCAGCTTGATCTGGGGCTCAGTTTCATGAACTGTGACCTGAGGCAAAATCAGGGTCAGACACTTACCCAACTGAGCCAGCCAGGCAGCCCAATTTATGTTAATTTTAAAAGACAAAATAATTTTTCAAGTTTTTCAAAGTCATTATATAAGTTTCTACCTCAGACTTTTATAAATTCTCCGGGTCTTTGCATTGTCTCATTTAGAAGCAATAGATGCCCTTCTCATAGTATCTCCCTTCCATTATCAAGTCTCTAGCATCTTGTTTACTTTTCAGAGCCTTGATGCTATTTGACTTCCTCCTCAAGGCCTTATTTGGCTCGTTCCATCAGAATTAATTGTTCCTTCCTCAGCACTCCCATGGCAAAACTTGTAGTTAACAAATTAATTTTCTTGTGGTTTACTTTGTTATTTATATGCTTATGTCCCCCATAAGGGTTCAAGTTCTCCATAGCAGTGACTATTTCTAATCCATCTTTGAACATTCCCTGGGCCCGGTTCAGGACCTTGTATAAAGTGGGTGCTCAAACCAGGTTCATGGAATCCAATCGCAATCTGACATACGGTTTTAGCATTGTGACATTCTGTGTTTGACTGTGGACATTCCGGCCATGAAAAATGTGGTACAGGATGTATTTTTCAAAATTAAGCTAATTAAAATTAATTTCCTTCTGAGAGTCATTTTAGAATTTCACAAGAGTCCGTGTGATAATTAGGGACACTCAGGAGTGTCACCAATCCTGGAGTGCCCGTCACTGTTCTATCAAACATGACCCCCTGAAGCTGCTCTCAGGTGGCTATTAATTTCACTGACTGCAAAATGTGTCAGGGTTTATTAAGTGAAAATCTCATAAAGGTTTGCAAATAAAGTAGTGCTCATGCAGTATAGATAGAATGTGGTTCAGTTCCCTCATGAAGAAGAGAATTAATAAACAAAGTAAAGTAGCAGTGTGGTTATTCTCAAGAGTGTCCTTCAAGGATGTTGATGGGAAGTATGGAACACTTAATTCCTGCATTTAAGAGAAATACAGCATGAAGTGTATGTGAAAGCAGAGTCAATTGGAATCTTTTGGACTTGAAGTAAGAAAGATGGCTCTGTGTTCACACATAAATTATACAGCAATCAATATTTTAATTTTAGCTCTGCTGAAATATAATTTTTCTTCTTATTATCCTTCATTTCCAACAGAGTCAGAGTGTTACTCCGGCCAACTGGAATATGAAAGAGTTACTACCCCAAGGACCAAAGCCCTTTCCCTGAAACAAGAGCTCTTGGAAGTAAGCCCTGGTGAGAAGAGGCCTTGAATTAGCCTGGGCTGGAGCTATTATGGTATGGAGAGAGGTAAAGGGTAACACTTCATTAAAGCTAAAAGGTGAAAAGCTGTGGATTTAATTGAATTAAATGACAGCACATAGAGACAGAGTGAGAAAGCTTTCCCATACAATCAGCGCTCTCTGGAGGGAGGGAGTTTAATTCTTACTGTCATCAGCCTGAGGGTAAGTGTGGCCCCAGTTAATTTCATTTGTCTCAAGGGGGGAACGTACCTGGGAGGTGATGGGCGTAGGGTTTAGTGAAAGGAAGCTTGTGGCTTTCTGAGATGCCTATGTACTTCGGAGAAAGGCTGCCCTGGTACAGGCTCACAAGTATGAACTTAGTGGGCAAAGCCTGAAATAGGCTGAGGAATGTACCAGAATAATGAGAATCTCTGCTGTTGCAGTCGAATGTATAAACGTTTGCTCCTCCATTCATGCTGTAGATTGGTTATAGATTGACAGCATAAAGGGTCCAGTAGCTGCTACCTCAGGGGGCTGAACAAGGAAGATTTTACTGCCCACTTAGTTGGAGGAACAGAGAGATATGAAAGGAGAAAGGGGAAATTAAGCTTGTGCATACTGTGAGATTCAGCACACAATTCATTTAGTTTCAGAAGCTTACTTTTTAGCTTGAAATGTAACTGAGAGTAGAGAATAACAAAAGCAGCTTTCAATATGAGAATTATTTAAGCTCAGTCAAGAATCCAATACTATTTCAATAGCCATTAAATTATGCATTATTACTCTGTCTTCTAAAAAGGAAAAGAAAACACAAAACACAACAATTCTTCCCATGATAAAAGGACTTCTATTGTTCGGCCAAACATTTTCTAATCTGATGGCAGATTTCCTCATTTCATATACAAATGTCCCCAGCTTTTCAAAAGTTCACATTATGCCCCTTTCCTTTTATGAAAGACCTACATTAGTATCTGTTTTCACTATCAGAAGGAAATCTAAAAAGGGTTTTCACATTTAAAAAAAAAAGACGAAAAGCCAAAAGATATTCAGTGCTTGTTTGCACCAAGCCAAATAGAGGCAGTCTGCACCCCAGCAGCTAGAGTGACACGCCAGCTCCTCCCTTGTGAACTATACCCCTCATTTCGGCAGCAGGTCACCAGAGTTCTGAGCTGTCTCTGAGGCTCTGTACTTTCTCTGGATTTATTTTGTATATCCATTAGCAAGAAGCATCCTAAGGCATCAGAAATGCCTAAGATAGGTTATGTTTTGGGTCTAGGAAAGCTAAAAAAATTTTCCATATAAATTTATGGTAATTGCTTCTTTGTTCTTAGGAACACTACTTTTAGACAGTGGAAGAAACCTATAGGCACCCAATACAATATTTTAAACTATCTCAATGGTATTCAAGTCCCAACATGCTAAGAATCCCTATTACATTTTAAACCAATAAGCTTGATATAAATGAAAAAATGGGATGCATCAAGAAAATGAAAAAGGTGCTAATGAGTCTCCACTATATTTGGAGAGAAGAAAGTGCTAATCTTGAAATATAGTTATTGATCATATGAAAGCTTTACTATGTCCCCTTTGACCAGATAGAATCCCAAACTGAAGCAAAACAAGAAATTAGTAATTCCTTCAAAGTGTAGCTCTGTATGTTTCCTAAGTGTTTTATTCATTATACTATTTCCTCCTTTGATAAGTATAGTTGAAAGAGAGGCCATCTGAGTATGTCAAGATCATAAAGCTACACAGTGCTTTTCAATCAATCAGTCAGCATTATCATTATTACCTTTATCATATAATGAAGTACCAGTTCTCATTCCTTGAAAATTATAAAATGTCTTTATTATATTTACCATTGTACTGGGGCGCCTGGGTGGCTTAGTCAGTTGAGCGCCCGACTTTCGCTTAGGTCATGATCTCGCGGTTCGTGGGTTCGAGCCCCGCGTCGGGCTCTGTGCTGACTGCCAGCTCACAGCCTGGAGCCTGTTTCAGTCTGTGACTCCCTCTCTCTCTGACCCTCCCATGCTCACGCTGTCTCTCTCGCTCCTAGAAATAAATAAAAAAAAACATTAAAAAAAAGTCACATTCTCAATAATTTTTCACTTTCTGCTCATATGCACAAAATATGCCTTAATTTTTTCTCAAAAACAGAAATTTAATTGCATGAATTTATGTTATTACTAAGCCGATTTAAATTAATTGACACCTTTATTTTTTCTAGGTTCTAATCAGAGAACTATATCTGAGTATGGTCTCTTTGTCTTTGATTAAAACGTGAATAATAAAGGTAACTATTTCCCTAATTCTGACGTGTTTCATTCCCAGAGGTTTTAGTTGCTGCCAATATGAAATATTATATTCTTACTCTTTAGCTATGCTTAAGTATATGTTTATGAATATGGGTATCTGCAATATGTATTATTGGTTTGCATTTGGTTTGCATTATTTCTCTAGTATATTTATAATTCTATAGCTTGCTTAAGAATATAGATGCTAGAGCTGGTGTACTTGGGTATGAATTTCAGTTCTTTTGCTTAGTAGCTATGTCACCTTGTTACATAGGTAACACGCAAGTTATGTAAGTTTTTTTACCTCCATTTCTTTGTTTGCACAATGGAGATAATAATAATAACTGGTTGTTGATTTGGGGGAGAGAATTAAATTAGTTAATATGTGTACTATATGCACATAATACTGTTATTTTAAATATTATTTAAAAAACTTTTATTATATCATTTTACTTAACTTTAAATATTTTTAGATTTTTTTCATGTAACACTGTATTATTCTTTTTAAGTTCATTTATTTATTTATTTTGAGAGAGTCTTTTTTTTTTAAAGTTTACTTATTTATTTTGAGTGAGAGAAAGCATGAGTTGGAGAGAGTAAGGGAAGAAGACAGAGAGAGAATCTCAAGCAGTTTCCTCACTGTTAGTGTGGAGCTTGAAGTGGGGCTCAAACTCATGAACCGTGAGATCATGACCTGGGCAGAAACCAAGAGTAGAAGCTTAACCAACTAAGCCACCCACAGCACCCCATAGACTACCCTGTTATTGTTAATTAATACCTGATATGTCATAATTATGGATATTCCATAAATTATTCGGCTATTTCCCAAATAATGAACTTTTAAAATACTTCCAGTATTGTTTTATTATAAGCAGCCTTACTGACACTTTTCTGCCTATCTCATTGTTTCAGTGCTTTTTTTTTCCTGTAGTGTGGATGCAAAATGGGTAGAGATGCAGTATGTTACAGTATGCACATTCTAGATTTCAGCAGATTGCAACCAAATTGCTCTTATAAGATGTTATTCTTTTTCTCCACAGTCATCAACGCTTGATAGGAACTTTAAGTTTCCGAGAATCTCAGGAGTTTTAATTTGTTATTTTAATTTGCATTTTCAATAAATAATGGCTTTTATTTTATATTTTTGTGTTTTATTCATGTGTTTGTCATGTGCCTCTACTCCTGCCAATTTAACAATGGGATGTTTAGTTAGTCTTATTATTATGTAGATTTTAATTATTTATTTTAGACAATAGTCGTCTATCTGCAATGGAAGTTGCAAATCTTCGTTTCACAGTTTACTCCTTAATTTCTAAATTGAAGGTATTTTAAATTGAAGTTACAACACGGATATAGGTACAGCTATTAATTTTAATATGTGTGTGCATTTGTGGGTATGTCAGTTACATGTGTGCACATACACATGCATATACGTAATTTTTATAATGTCTGAGTTATTGATGAAGAAGAGGAAAATGATCTGTTGCTAAGCTTAGCATCTTAAAACATCAGACATGATGATTTTTTATTTATTATTGAGGCGATAGTGATCTAGGAAAATGTGAAAACAAAAATCTGTTTTATTAAGACTTCTAAATAAACAGATTTCCAAAAAAAAGGTAGTCCTGGATCAATTTTAGGATTTGCTTCTGTCTGATTCTTTATATTTGAAATGTTAATAGCGATCGTCTAAGGTGTTGTGAAGAAGTCTCAAATAAATTGTCTGAATAAAATACATGTTGAAAGTAAAGATTTTTTTTATTCACATTGAAGAGTAACAGAAGGAAAGTGTTAACATTTGCCTTAGGAAGTAAAAAATATGCCACATAAATGACAAATGTTGTAACCTTCACCTCTATTATGCTGGTCTTTCTTTTCCTTCTCCAGACCTGCTAACTAAAGCACTAATTCAAATAATGCTTTCCAGAATTATTAGAATATGATATGTGTAATAGTAGACATAAAAAATGCAAGCATGCAACCGTTCCCTATTTTTTCTTAAAATAGTTGCTAACTAGTTTTTGTATGAAATATATTTTGAGCAACTGTATTAAATCATAAAAATAAGGATTTCAGACTTTGCATTAGAAGCAGAGTATACTAATCATATATGTACAAAGGAGTTTATTTTATAACCCTTAGCATTGTCATTGTATTGTGTTTGTGAAAAAAGCCATTTGAGATCAAATGTTTCTTACTTAATTGGGGTGCCTGGGTGGCTCAGTTGGTAAGCCTCTGACTTCGGCTCAGGTTATGATCTCATGGCTTGTGGGTTCAAGCCCCACATCGGGCTCTGTGCTAACAGCTCAAAGCCTCTGGATCCTGACTCAGATTCTGTGTTTCCCTCTGTCTGCCTCTTCTCCAGCTCATTCCCCAGCTCACATTCAAGGTCTGTCTCTCTCAAAAATAAATAATCATTAAAAACATTAATTTAATAAAAAATTTCCTTACTTAGATATTTCTGGAAGGCAATTAAAAGATCTATTTCATAATTGTGATCCAATAATGTCTGGAAAAATTGACAGTGTTGCAGCTATTAGGTTAGCACTGAAAGAGTTGTTTCTTGATTAATTCATTCATTCTTACTCTCCTTTGTTCATTCATTTATACATTTAAAAGATACATACAATTGCTTAATTGGTAGGATGTTCTACAAAGGGACTTGGCATTAAACAAGGAAGGTATGGTCTCTAACCTCAAAACTCTTAATCCAGATGGAGTGATCACCATTTAATTAGTAACTAAACAGATAAACTCTTCCAGACAACAATAAAGAGCTACAGAGATTCTATCACCTCGGAGTAGGAGGTACTTAAATTATTCTGGGGGATAGACACCTAAATTTTTTTCACATAAGTTTGAAAGTGAAGGAGAAATTGTTCCCAGCAGAGGAAACAATATGTGCCTCAGGACTGAGATGGAAGAAATTTAGATAGCAGGTGGAGGAGGGCTCAAGAAAACCCATGGCTTTGGGACCGTGAGGGGAGGGAGAGCGGTGAGAGACCACTGGATATTTGAGCAGGGGCTGTGGGCAGCCTGCATTCTGGACTCTGTTGATGTACCAGGAAAGATTGCAAACCACAGAAATATTTTAAGAAAGGAGGTAAAAAGATCATGCTCTCTTTTAAAGAATCGGCCACGGATTGGTGAGAAAGCTATTGATGGCAACGGTCTATGAATGACTTGGGCACTTTAATAGTAACTGCTCACTCTCATTTAACACTAAATTTTTATGTGCGAGGCAATGTGTAAAGAATTTTTTTTGGTATTATTTCCACACAGTAACATTAAAAAAGAACTGCTTCTATCACTTTTATGTATGGAGAAACTGAAGCTCAAGAGAGGCCAAATAATTTACTTGAGGTCATAAAGCGGATAAGTGGACGAACTGGGAGAAAACAGTAAACTGTCTTCAGAATTTGTGCTTTCAATCAGATCTTATGTAGACCAGGATTTAGGCAGAGAGATAGAATGCAGTAGATAGTATGAGATGTACTTACAGGTTGAATTAATTGATTGATCTATTGGATATGTAGAGAAGAGAAAAGTGTTCAAGTTTTAGTACCTTGGTGCATGGCAGTAGCACAGATGGAGATAAGAAACATTAATGCAAACGTAGATTTTTTTTTTTTTTTTAAATTATGAGCTATAACTTATGGATTGGGTTGCCGGTGAGATACAAAGGAACAGAGTACACTAGGTAGTTGGCCGTAACATTCTGCTACTCAGAAGGGAAGACTTTCCTCAAGGTAATGACTTGGAATGATGGATGTAGAGATGTTTCTTTGTATCTCCAGGCACAGTTGAGATAAAAGAATGTAAAGAGACAAATGGAAAAGACTTGAGTTCTATAAGGAAGAAAGAGCAGCCCAAATGCCCCGTCGACACAGAACAAGTTGGAATGAAACCAGGAAAGTGACTATCACCTGTGTTGTGTCAAGAGAGTGTTTCAAGAAAGCACGACTGGTCAGCATTGTCAGATTTCCAGTATTATGATGTTTAAAGATTAAGCAATGCAGGAGTTACTGGTACCAAGTCAAGAGCGACTGGGGACAGAAAAGGAAGTAGTTTAGAGGGAGAAAGTGCTATCAAATAATGTAAGCCATTAGTTTAAGAAATCTCTGTGAAGGGACAGAAAGACAGAATAGACAGCTGGAGGAAATTCTGGGGTATGGGGGGTTATGTTTTGTTTCCCTTTAAAATAAGAAAAATGTATGCATGTTGCATGTCTTAGATTAAAATAGGAGAAAAAGAGAATTTAAAGATATAGGAGATACATCCTAACAGAGGAAGGATTTCTTGAGCATCTTGGGGGGTGGGGATTGGTAATGGCAATCTAGAGCATGGTGTGAGGAACCATTTATAATATTGGATTTTTAGATATGTGAATTATGTTTATGTTCATAAATCCATGTGATGAGTGCCCACGGGTTAGAAAACAAATTTGAGCCAGAAAGGGACTATGGGACAAAAAATATGAGAAAAGTAAGCAAGATGTGGAGAAAAATCTGGAAAAAAAAGTGGGAGAAAAGAAGAATAGGGGCTCCTGGGTGGCTTAGTTGGTTGTCTGACTCTTGATTTCAACTCAGGTCATGATCTTGCAGTCATGGGATTGAGCCCCATGTCAAGCTCCATGCTGAGCACACAGCCTGCTTGGGATTCTCTCTCTCCACTCTCTGCCCCTCTCCCACTTGTTCTCTCTCTCTCTCTCTCTCTCTCTCTCTCCCAAAATAAACAAATAAACATTTTAAAAAAAGAAAAGAAAAGAGGGCTAAGTAAAAGGCCAATGGAAGAAAAGAAAATTGGTGTAACTAGATACACACTTATTAACATAGTGTTGAATATTACTGTTAATGCCTCAATGTTAGTTATTAACATCAGTATGTGTTAATGTATTTTATTAACATGTGTCCATTTTTCTCCCACAAAATTATCAGTTGTGGGAAGAACTCATATTCAAATTACAAAGGACATACTATTGTTATGTTTTCTCCACCGCTTTGTTTTGAAAAGACAAAGTACACTTTGGAAAATTTGCATTGTTCTTTAGGTATCTTAATTCGTGCCTATTTATTTATTTATTTATTTATTTTTTTGTTTTATTTATTTCTAGGAGAGAGAGAGAGAGAGAGACAGCGTGAGCAGGGGAGGGTCAGAGAGAGAGGGAGTCACAGACTGAAACAGGCTCCAGGCTCCAAGCTGGCAGTCAGCACAGAGCCCGACGCGGGATCGAACCCACGAACCGCGAGATCATGACCTAAGCGAAAGTCGGACGCTTAACCGACTAAGCCACCCAGGCGCCCCAATTCGTGCCTGTTTAAAAACACACAAGCTTTTGATATGTAGAGAGTCAATTGTCTTATGCCTAAAAAGGAAACAAATAAATGCTGAGTTTGCATAATTACTCTGGGGATGTATTGGAACATGTCTGAGCTTCACAGTAACAAGTGTTGGATGTCACTATGAACAGGCCTTGTAGAATCGCTTAAAATGCAATATACAGACTAGTTATCAGGTAGGTGGTGATCACACATGAATATCTGGAAGATACTTAGGACAAAAACACTGATTTCTCCTGATGTGAATTTGGGTACCTGTGACTTGGGGAGATATTTCCAGGAACAAAAATATACACATCTACAAAATGGCCATAGCTCAATTAATTAATTTATTTTTAATTAATGTATTTATTTAAGTTCAAGTTAGTTGACACGTAGTGCGGTTCTGGTTTCAGGAGTAGAACCCAGTGACTCATCACTTCCATACAACACCTGCGCTCATCCCAACAAGTGCCCTCCTTAATGCCCATCACCCATTTAGCCCATCCCCCACCCACTTCTCTTCCAGCAACCCCTCCATTTGTTCTCTGTATTTAAGAGTCTCCTATGGTTTGCCTCCCTCTCTGTTTTTATTCTATATCTTAATTAGTTTAAAAGCTAGGAAAGGTGACACGCAAATCTTGAGGCCTTTAAGGACTCAAAATGTGGATTTAGTGATGAAAAACCACTGATGTTGTGCATGCTTAGGGATAATTTTCTAAAACATAAATGGGAATGCGGTATTTCCAAACCGAACTTTATTTTATATCAATGTGATCACGTAAGTAATTAAGTGAACAAAAATCCACTTCTGTGATAAATACTGAGTGCCCAACCTGCGATCTTCCAGGAGCTGCAGCAACACTGGCAAACAAATACAGCATGAGCCGCCATCTTGAGCTTTCACTTGAGAGGACCCAAAATTGCTCCCCGTGGCAAATACTGTATTAGGCCTGTGACTCTCATCCTTATTCCCATACAGTTCTAAAATTATGTTTGCCCCCAAATGTACCTTCTCTATGTTGTGTATAGTTTCCAATTGTGAACACAGGAAATACATGAAACAACCCATTTTACATCTGATGCTTGTGCAAATCCAGTGCTAGCCCAGTTCTAGTTCAGGACTCGAGGGTGCTGCCTTTCACCTCCAACTCTTTTCATTCTTCATGTCTACAAGGAATTGATTTGGAGCCACCGGTAGTTGATCAACACTAGACTATCAACTTTTTCCCCTCCAAAGTTTTAAGAACACACAGTTGAAAGCTGATTCTACCTTTTTTAGTTTCAGAATAGCATATAGTTTCAGTACATGATGGGCATGATTAAGTACCCGAAGGAAATGTTGAAGCATCGATGGTTTATTGTGCTGGGACCTGCCAAAGAAAAATACCACAAATTGGGTGACTTAAACAACACAGATGTATTTCTCTCAGTTCTGGAATCTCAAAGCCCAAGTTCAAGGTGATATCAGCCTTGTTATTTGGTGAAGTTTTTCTCTTTGAGTCGCAAAAGGCACTTCTTAACTGTGTCCTTACATGGCCTTTTTCTCTGTGCTTACCAGGCAGGGAGAGATCTCTGGAGTTGCTTCCTCTTCCTATAGTGACTGGTTGATCCATAGGGTTAGACCCCCACCATGGTGATTTCATTTAACCTTGATTACCTCCCTAAAGTCTCTGTCTCTGAATACAGTCACATTGGGGGGTTAGTAGGTCCTCAATATGTCAATTTTAGAAGGGACAAAATTCAGGACAAAATGTGTAGTAATCAACTGTGAGTGATTTTGTTAACTGGAGAAATTTCTTTTTTTTTTTTTTTTAAATGTTTTATTTATTTATTTATTTATTTCTAGAGAGAGAGAGACAGCATGAGCAGGGGAGGGTCAGAGAGAGAGGGAGTCACAGACTGAAACAGGCTCCAGGCTCTGAGCTGGCAGTCAGCACAGAGCCCGACGCGGGCTCGAACCCACGAACCGTGAGATCATGACCTAAGCGAAAGTCGGACGCTTAACCGACTAAGCCACCCAGGTGCCCCTAACTGGAGAAATTTCTTAATAATATTATTCAATGTTCAATTTGAAATGAAAATGTGCCTAGATATGTGTGTATGAAGCTATTTCTGTTAATAAGGAAACATTCAAATTATCAACTGTAGTGCATTTTCAAGGCTCAGTGTTTTCTTAAAAATTTTTTTTAATTTATTTTGAGACAGAGAGAGAGCATGAGCATGGGGAGGCAAAGAGAGAAGTAGAGAGAGAATCCCTAGCAGGCTCCTTGCTGACAGTGCAGAGCCCAAAGCAGGGCTCAATCCCAAAAACTTGTGAGATCATGACTTGAGCCAAAATTCAGAATCAGACATTTAACTGACTGAGCCATCTAAGCACCCCAATGCTCAGTATTAAAAAAAAAAAAGAAGAAAATAAAAGAAAAAATATTTTGAAAACATGACTATTTGAACTTCAAAAAAAAAAAAAATCCAGGTATAAAAATAGATAAGAAAACAATGCAGTATAAAAAGAAAAATGATCTCAGAAGTAGTTTCAAGAAGGAGGCTGAGAACCAAGAAACTTAATTTTAAAAGTCACTGAAATCACAACTTTGAATTCTAGAGAAGGCAAAATACATTAGGAATGCTTTATATCAATAAAACAGGTTAAACACACACACACACACACACACACACACACACACCTACAGTAACAGCTAAAACTCAATTTCAACTAAAGACATATGTTCCAGAAAACATTAGTTTGAAGTAGGAAATGGCCATTATTTCTTCAAAGAGTTTGGCCTACTTGCTATTCTGTGTATTCATTTTATTGTCACACAGAGAATCAGTACTTTAAAATTCACAAGAGTGAGGTTAAATTATCTTTTGTTTCAGAATGACTATTCTTATTTGCTATATCAGCAACAAGTGGGGTCACCTTGTTAATCATCTTTAGAAACTTTGATTTTTATCACCAAACATTCATTTTGTTTATGTTCTCTTTGATTATCTCTTGTGGTTTTTCTTTTTTTCTTAGTGGAAAAAATTTGAGCTTAACAACTTTGAGAAGGACAATCGTGTCTCTTTGGAGAGCCTTCAAGAAATCCTTGATGCTGCCAGGACTTACATATATGAAAAAAGGCCCAAACTGTTCTCTCTGCTTTAGAAATTTCAAGGCCATCATTGCCAGGTAGTCTCTGGCTACTGTCAGTCATGATATGAGAAATGAAGTCCTTTAGCTAAACCTGGTTCCCTTTTTCCAGCACATTTTATACACTATCGTGTCTGGGGCTGGTGATAAAGTAGTCCCACCAAATATAAATAAACTGCATCCATTTTAAATTTAGAAGTGGTATGATAACATAGACATTACTTATTTATATTTACATGAGATGAGCAGCATCTGCAGAGATTTTATACTTGTAGAGAAATTTATAATTAAAAAGGCTATTGTGCATGTGATTGGTATTAATGGAATATGCCTTTCTCCTGCAAAAGTAACCTACATCAATAATTTGTGAGTTTTCAGGCAATATACACAAAACAAAGACTACTATATTCTTGAATAGCACATATAACAGACATGAAATTTACAACCTGAATGTTTTCCAGCTTCATGACCTGTTTATCAATGTGTCTCATGATGAAGTTGTCATATCCTGTACTGCACTCAGATCATCAGCTCTCTTCACTTTGTCTTTTATGTTTTCCTTCATTTATTTGTTGTTGATCTGGTTCCTTTTCAGTGATTTCAGAGAATTCACATTCTCTGCATTAGTAATATGGACTTTCATTGACTATATTTAAAGGAGAGCTTTCTAACAAAGATCCCTGTCAAGTGCCTGATAACAGGGCGGTATAGTACCTTGCACTGGCCAACAGGTAAGAGAATAGAAACGTCTGGAAGAAATAAGCTTTAGCTGTTTCCAGTCGTTCTCTGAGTGCTCCTGGACTGCTGTCTCTATCGCGCTGGTTGACGACTTCTTTTATCAGGAAATTCAGCACTCTCAGTGAAGAGAGTTTATAGTCCCACAAGACCAAGCTGCACTACTAATCCTTCTCAGTTAGTGGCTGTAGCAGGATGGGAGCCATTTAACCATTTTACTCCTGCTCGTACATAGGCTTTCATATACATCATACAACATAGCTAGCAGTATGATAATTGGGAGTGTGGCTAAACTAAAGAAGACAAATGTAGCAAAGACATTAATTTTCATGTCATTACAAAAAAAATAAAATGTTAGGGGCGCCTGGGTGGCTTAGTCGGTTAAGTGTCCGACTTTCACTTAGGTCATGATCTTGCGGTTCGTGGGTTCGGGCCCCGCGTCGGGCTCTGTGCTGACTGCCAGCTCAGAGCCTGGAGCCTGTTTCAGTCTGTGACTCCCTCTCTCTCTGACCCTCCTCTGCTCATGCTGTCTCTTTCTATTTCTCCTAGAAATAAATAAAAACATTAAAAAAAAAATAAAATGTACTGCCTATCTAAAAGCGTTAGATACTGGAAGAATATGTAGTTATTAAAAGTCTCAGTAAATACATATATAACAGGGAGCCACTGGAAGTATTAGTGCATATTTTCCAGTCTGTATTTTGTGTGTTTTCTATAATTTTATCACAAATTACATATGTGTGTATTTTCTATAATTATATCACAAATTACATATACATGTGTGTGTGCATGTGTGTGTGTGTGTGTGTGTGTATATAAAACCTTACTCAACACATCGTCAAAGTACTCATTTTAAAGCTTAAGTAAGGTACACATGAACAGCTATCAAATGGAGAATTCCAAAAATATGGGGAAAAATATCTCCAAGGAGAAAATTCAGTTCTACCTGTTGCTAACAGCAGTTGATCTGACTTTTAGTTTACTTTTTTTTTTCCAACTGGACCTTAATAGCGTCATTTTGGACTTCGGCTATTATTGCTGCAGGTGCCTTGATTTCTCCTCTGCATTATAATTACCACTAAAGGAAATGGGAGGTGGTAAAGCACTATTCTGTCTAATTTCCTTTGATTTTCTTCTTCAGAACTTATTTTCTCCCTTTAAACCTTTGCTCCACATACTTTATTTGTGTTACTGCACAAGCTGTGGGGCATAATAAGCAGCATTTTAGCACCATTCTGTTCTTTACTCATGGTGTATAAATCATAGCAGAGTTGCTAACAGCTTGTGACTGACAATCTTCCTTGATAGACAATCTGTGATCCTTTCAGCCTTTTACTAATAAGCTCATTAGGCGAGAATGGTTAGAAATGCTTTCTGGGATATAGCAATGAACCGCAGCAAATTCAGTGCATGTCTGACCACTCAAACTTTAGAGAATCAATCTTTCCTCAATCAAAACTTTGTCAAGTCCTGCTAAATGTCTGCTGAAGGTTACTGATTTTTTTAAAATACAAGTTTGTCAGAAAAATCAAAGAAGCTTTCCAATCTAATAGAAGTCAAGAGGAAATTTTTCTGAATTGTTTTTTTTTTAAATTTTGGTGAATCAACATCTGAAAAATGTTCGTCAAGTGTTCAAAGTTGGCATGACTTTCAAATTGAGAATTTGCAGCTTAGTAATGAAGAGACCAAAAGAGGTAAGAAACAGGGTTGGATGAAAATAATCAGATTTATATTATTTATTAGGTTCATGTGTATCTTTTAATGAATAGTGAAAAGTTTGCTGAAAACTACACAATTACAATGAGAGAAACTCTGTGTTTTATGCACATTAGTTGATGATAAATTAATATCCTTTTATTGAAAATGTAAAGTTTATGCACTCATATGTGTATGTAATACAATTATAGTTTTTTAAACTAAATCTTACTCTGAGATTCATATCACAGAATAAAAATCTAGTCCCAATTTTATCACTGGACCACATTAGTTGAAATCTACTTCTGACATGAATGATTTTCAATGGTATTTTATTAATATGACATTATAAAAGCAGGACAGATAGAAGCTGTTAGAAAATGCCCAAAGGTTATTATTCTCCCCATTAATGGAGTTACTCAAATCTGTAGAATTTTGAGACTATAAAGATCAGAGAACCAAAGTAGCTAAAAATGAAGGAAGTTTAATGTTAGAGGGAATCAAAGAAAGGACTAGAAGTTAACTGATTAGAACTTGAAATCAAATGAGCCCTATAAGCCTTTTTCATATTTAATTTGATTTGCATAGTCTTTTAATATAATATTGACGGTCATGTTACATGATGATCTATAGTATTCTAAGCTAATTAATATTGATAATTAACCCATTAATATATATATGAAGAAGAGAAATCTAAAAAGAAAATATAATATTGTTGTATGCTCAAGTATTTTTTGATCAATAAAAAAGAAATAAAATTAAATTAAAATTAAAAAATCCATTTGAAAAAAATTCTAAGGTAGCAAGTAGTAAGCATTGTTCAACTTTTTAAGTATTAGAGAAATCAGAACTATTTTACAAATGTAACTCATTCCATTAAGACCACAGGTGATAAGTCTTACATTTGTACAGTTTCAAAAGTAAATGTCAGGTGAACTCCTGTGTTTGAAATTCTAATTCTTATCAATCTCACAAGCAGAAATATGCCCCAACAGAAGTGAATCAGTAAAGAGGACTTATCAATTGGAAGACAGAATTTCTCACCACACAGGTCCATTGTCAAGGTGACCTGACTTCATGAGATTGATGTTCTACTCTGCCCACCTGCCCCAATTAATATTCAACTTGCCTGTATCATCAGGCTTGGACATGATATTTAAATATCTCACCACCCCTGTTATTTGCATAGTTTTGGCAAGATTCTCTGTCTGCAAATAACTAAAAATACAATATAATCTGTAGTCTTACCAAACTCCAATAAATTATTGGGTCACAAATCACTAAAGTGATTGCACATTTCCTTTCATTTTTATTTTTCTCCAGGGACTGTACAGAGATAATTACTAAGTCACTATTATTTATAATGATGTTAAGACATTTTATGGCATAATAAATATAATCTAAAATTCCATTTCAAAAACATATTACTTCTAAACACATAAATATTGTTTTATTTTTATCATTTTATTTTAATTCTAATTAAGTAAATACTACCTAATATTGAGGTAATTGGTTGTATGAAGTACAAGCATAGTAGTGGTTAAGCCCTTGGAGTTCACATAAAACAAATCTTATAAAAATTGATTAAAGCTGACAGATCATTACCAAAAGAAATAAACTTAATTTGTTCAACAAACTAGGAATAAAGACTAAAGGAAAAATCAACAAAATTAAAATTGTTATGACTTATTGCTGTATAGAATCTTTCCAAGTCTAGTACTGAATGTGAAGTTAACACTTAGTGCCACATAATAAAATGATATGCTCTTACCCTGAGACTCAAAACCATTGCATTTTTTCTGGTAGAATAAAAATCCTACAGGAAGAGGAGAAAATACATAGAAGAGAAAACTTGATAGACACTTTGCTGTGTACCAACTAGCTTTTTACAATGAAAAAGTAAATTGGTCACAGATCTCTCTGTGTCTCTCTCTTTTTCTCCACACACCCCCTCCCCACCTTATCTCCTGTGTCTTCACTTAGAAAGCATTTTTTTCCTAAATTTTGCAAGGAAAGTCAAGGAAGAACAGTTTTTTAAATGTTTATTTATTTTTGAGAAAGAGAGAGAGAGAGAGTGCAGAGAGTAGCAGAGAGAGGGAGACAGAGAATCCCAAGCAGGCTCTGAGCTGTCATCTCAGAGCCCCATGAAAATCTCGAACCCACAACTGTGAGATCATGACCTGAACCGAAATCAAGAGTCAGCCACTTAACCTACTGAGCCACCCAGGCGCCCCAAGGAAGAATAATTTTAAAGGTACCACTCACTTTCTCAAAATCCTACTAACAAAAATAAAGATAAGTTAAAACTTTATTTTTAACAGATAGGTACATACACAGTTACTGTTACCATACTTTTGAGTTTCATGAAACAGAAGAATCTAGACTCGAGCAAAGAAATGGCCTGAGGACAAGTGTAAAATATTCAGTTTCCAAACAAAAAACACATGACCCTAAATTTGGGTGTCATCATCCTAAAAGTCTTAGACCCAAGGCACATACACAGCTAAGTGACCGGGGAAAAACCTGACAAAAACTAAGGCAACTCAAGTGGACACTAAATAGCAACAGAGTATGTGGAGCTAAACATAGCATGAGCTAGACCTATATGTTTCCTCCCTTCCCACCTGCTTTCCAGGTAACAGATGGTGCAGGAATGGAAGCTGCTGGAAGGAGACAGTTGAGTGGATCCTCTCCTGGCAGCCATTACATAAACAAAGAAGAAACCATTGCAAATCACATAATCTGAATAAGGACTTGTATTCAAAATACATAAAGATCTCTTCCTGCTCAAGACTTAGATGACATCCAACCCAAATACACTTTAAAAGTGCTCTTAAAATAACTTTATCATCGAGGTGCCTGCGTGGCTCAGTCATTTAAGTATCAAACTTCCACTTTGGCTCAGATCATGATCTTGCAGTTCTTGAGTCATAGCACCACATCAGCTCAGTGCTGATTCCCCTTTGTCTCTGCCTCTCTCCTATGTGCTGTCTCTCTGCCTCTCCCTCTCTCTGTCTGTCTCTCCTTTCTCTCAAAAATAAATATACAGTAATAAAAATAAAAAGAATAAAGAATATTGTCATCATTAGTCAAAAAGAATGTGAATATCAAAACCACAGTGAGAGCTATTTTACACTCACTAGAATGGCAATATTGCAAAGAAAGAAAAATATTGACAACAATACGGATAAATGGAAACTCTCAGTTTATACGGCTAGTAGGAATTGGAAAACGTTGCAGCCACTTTGGAATATAGTTTGGGATTTTCTTAAAAAGGTGAACATGTCTTTGTCACAAACCCTAATAATTCCACCTCTAGGTATCCATCCAAGAAAAATGAAGACACGTGTCCCCACAGTGATTTGTATGTATGAACAGTTATAAAACCATTGTTCTTAATAGTTCCAAAGTGGCAAGAATATGAATGCCCATCAATCAGCAAATGGATAATGATGTGATCTATCCAAGTAATGGAATAATATTCAGCAACAAAAAGAAATAAACTTTGAGCATAAGCTACAACATAGACACACTTAAATAAAATGTGCTAAATCGCAGTCTGGAAAACTTTCTGTCAAGTTTTCAGATCGCCAGGCACATTAAATCTCTGTAGCAGTTTTTTTTTTTCTTTTCTTTCTACAACGCTTAGAAAGGTAAAAATTCATAGCTTACAGGCGATGGGCTTTATTTGGCCACAGGCTGCAGTGAAAAAAGCCAGATATGAACAAGCACAACATTTGAAGGAGTATCTGTTCATGTGCTACTTTTTGTGTAAGAAAAAAAAGTTGGGATAAGAAATACCCCTGTATATAGACATGTGTGCAAGAAAAGAAATGGAGGGAGGCTGAATCTGTATCCAATGAGCTCGATTCTCTGAAGCGAGCTTGGGACAGTGGGTAAAATGGATGAGAGATGGACACCGATCCGTGCGTCCCTCCCTATAGAGTTCTTTTAGAATCATGCTAGTGTTTCAGACACAAAAAGCAATGCAGGTGACAAACGGGTAGACTACAAATACATACAAATAAATCCTATTGTATTTAAAATGAATAGTGTAGGGGCGCCTGGGTGGCTTAGTCGGTTGAGCGTCCGACTTTCGCTTAGGTCATGATCTCGCGGTTCGTGGGTTCGAGCCCCGCGTCGGGCTCTGTGCTGACTGCCAGCTCAGAGCCTGGAGCCTGCTTCAGTCTGTGAGTCCCTCTCTCTCCGGCCCTCCCCTGCTCACGCTGTCTCTCTCTCTCTCCTAGAAATAAATAAAACATTAAAAAATAAATAAAAAATAAATTACTTTACATTTAAAAAATAAATAAATAAATAAAATAAAATGAATAGTGTAGTTCTGCTAAAGAAGAATACAAACTAGACCAGGTATGTTCTGAAGACAAAAGACAAAAATGAACTATAAACATATGCAGTTTTTCTGTGAATCTGTGAAAGCGTTTTAAACTTTAAGAAAATTATGTATGAAATATCTTAAGATACTTTCACCATTCCTCCTAAAAATTAGTAAATAGATATCATGAAGTGATCAGCAAGCTACATTAACTGTACCCCAAAACAATTTCTTAATTTGCAGCATAGGAAACTCTCAAGTCGTTGTGATCGTTTGAGAAAGGAGTAGTAAGAGATGTAACAGGTGACACAGTAATTTAAATTTATCATTTATTTCCCTCTTTTTTTCTTCTCCTAACGATTCTTCTGTCAGGAATTTGGGAGCCAGACAAAATCGTGCGGGGCGGTAATATGTTGAAGATTTAAAGTCAAGTCTGGAAGTAAAATTGGCTTCTATTTATCAGAATTTGAACTCTAGAAAATTAACATAAGCTCTAATATCTTCAGTCTCCTTTCTATGAATTAAAATGAGCAGTCTTCTAGGTTAGAAACCACAAACATGAAGTTAAATAATTAATGTCAAGCACCAAAAATGAATCAAAGTATATGATAGGCCTTTGGGAAATGAAGATTATTTTCAAAAGTTTGTATTTGCAAATGGGTGAGCAGATTGTTGTAACTACTAATGTCCTTTAGTAAACGATGTGCATAGCAAAGAGAAAGACTGAGGAATTCTGTGCAATTAATTCCAAGGTAAGAAAATGGAGAAACTGTCTCTCTTCGTAGGAGTACTCTCTGGGATCTGATGCAAGGGAAAAACAAAATGAAACAACACATTTGGAAGGAAAGAGGGTGTGGGCAGTAACTGAGATGGAGTGGGAGAGGAGAAAGTGCCTTTACGTGAAAAATCTGTTGTGCAACCAGCAAAGAAAGCAATGACACGGGATAAAGTAATGAAAGTTTCTTTAAGCCAACAAGTGATAAATTGCCATAAGAGCTTTTTAGCTACAACACTAGGTTTAATCATGTTGGGAGTTAAGAGGATCCCAAATGCATAAAATTTTCCTTAACCTAAAATGAAATTACACCATCAAATGTGAATGCTCCATACACAAGAAAGCGCAAGCTGGAATATTTATGAGCCTCCGTCTGTAAATGGCACAGTGTGATTACCAGAAACATGACTAGATGTGCAATTCTAAGAAAAAAACAAAAACAAAAACAAAAAGAGCCCAGTAGACATTTTGCTCTTGGGACCTTGGGAGAGTTTTGAGGCATCTGGGTGCTCTTTATAGCCTGGGGAAGTGGGAAATGCCATCTGGGGAAAGTGAGGAAGGTTATAGTTCAGGATCTATGTGACTCATGTTTTTCTTCACCTGTGAAATGTTGAGTTTAGGATAGAGATCTCAGTACCTCTTTTCCTAAAGGTCTTTTCTGTGTAAAGATAAGTAACCAATGAATTATGTAATATACTACACAAAAATAAATCAAATAGATTTTAACAATGTTTAAAATAAATTTAGAGGAAATAGATAATAAAATGAATGGACTGCTCAAAAGATCTTCTTAAACAGACAGTGTGATCACATTAAAATATAGAAAAGGATTTTGAAGAGGCATATTCCTAGACTCTAACTGTTGTGTCCATGAAGTGGGGTCATTAGTGATATTTTATTCTATTTCACACTTGGCTCTTTCTGTGTTATATCAGATTTATTGTGTAGTGAAATATGGACATTCATCCTTCACGAAAGTCTATCATCATCTGTAATATATAATGTTGATGACAATAACATATAGGGCGTTTTAACAATGACAAAAAGCAATGCATATGGAAAACCTAGAATACCTCTATGTTAAGTGTAGACAGATGATACAATTGGTTCTTTTTCTCTTACATGAAGCTGATTCTACTTTGTGAATCATTAGCAAGCCCCTCATGGCTTGCAGACCAGTTGTATATCCCATCAGTTTCCATCACTTCCCTTTACAAATATTCTTACTGAGTTACGACATGCACACTCTCAAGGATTCTCTGATCAGTGTCTATTGCTTTTCAGATAATTGTATCTGGTCCTTCTTTGCCAAACTACGCGCTGATGCGTTATTCTATCCATAAGAGGTACCAGAGTGACAAGAAATGACCTATCTACTCTTTTATTGTTTCATAGTATGCAGGGAGATAAACTAATACCCTAAGCTCCAAATAAGTTACACACATAATAAGAACTGAGGAACAAATGGAGTCCGTTTGTCAATATGTGCTTAACTGTCTTCACAAAAAGGGGCTGGTATTTGGTCCCATAGCTGTAGCGATGTAAATACTCCAAATCCCTGCAGTGGCTCTGTGATGGCTTGTGGCATCTCTGCAGACTTGCTAGAAAAATCTACCCCTGGGACCAAGGATGGGAAAGCAATAGGAAGCCTGTTCCTTTAATCTCTCATTTCCTTGCCGCCTCGCTACTGGCCAGTGATTTACACGATTGTAAGATTAGTTTTGAATGACACTTTTTATTTACATTTTTAAAAATTATTTTCCACTTCCGAAGTCAACTGTCCACATTCTTAGTGATTGATTGTGTTTTGACAATGCTTTGTGATAAGCTTAAAACACTAACCATGTAAAACATTACTTTTAATAGGTACTTCTCTGATAAGTCTATATTTTATTGGCCTGCAGGAAAATGTCTCTATTAACTGCATACCTTTGGGACCCCATCACAGTCTATATGAACTATTTTCTCGTTTACTATGCCCCGTCTGATGAAAACCCTAACAAGTTGTCTGACAGTTTCCATTTTGCTCTTGATGGCACGCTGCGACATCTTTCTGCAATCCTCTTGGAAGTTCTGGCCACGAGACAGGTGTGCGCAGTGAAAGGGCACAGGCGCAGGTGCGGCGGGCTGGCCTCTCCGCATGTCTCTTTTCAGTCTTCAGTGACAGCCTTCTAGCTCATTGGCCAATGGACCCAGTGGAGGGCGGGGAGAGCCTAGGGAGGTGACTGGAGGATCCTTCCTGCCTCCTGATAACCTACCCACCTCTGAGATGCGGACAAGAAACTTGTTGCCTAAACCACTGAGATTTGAAAGTTATTTCTTAGGGCATTTAGCATATTTTACAAGTATGTGTTTTGCCAGTTGTGGTGTAAAATCAAGCAGGAGCTGTTACTGCCTTAACTAATATGCTTATGACATGCGGTCCCATAAACTAGAAGTTCATGTGTCAACTTGCACTTTGAATGATACCATGGGCAGCAAGCGGCTATAATCAAATTTGAGCTATTACATTTCTGATTCCATTTACATAATATAAACCACATGGGGTGGAGAGGTTATATCTGGAGCAGGAGAGGATGATTAGGTTTTTTACACAAATTGCACATAGAAAGTATAATCAGGATTGGATTGGCTCACAGAACAAGAAGGTCTTTTCTGGCAGGGTCTGGCCTTAGAGGTTTGAAGAAACTCCAGGCTCATTCTCCATGGCTCTTTCAATCCTTCCTAAACTACTGTACTCTTTTTTATTTCCTTTATCAGCTTATAAGATTGTATATTATTATTTTCATTAAGGTTGCATACCTATTTCAGAAAATACATTACTTATGGTAATTTGCATTGCGCTCTAAAGAGCAATGGAAGAAATAAGCTGTTCTAAATAAATATGTAATCCAGAATGTATCTCACTTTGAAAGCTAACAGGTGTTTTCTTGTTTTGTAAATAGGTACTGAGTATTCCGTGAGGAACTCTGTCCCATACACAATGCACGTTCACAAGTGTGCACACATATGTACGCATGGATAATCACTAAATAACAAGCCACCGCCCTCTCCATCCCTTCCCCCAGAGCCCCGCTGCTGCTGAGTTAATTCTGAGGATATATCTCGCTGGAGATCTTTGCACCAGTTTTTCTTATTCTCACAGAAACCACAAGCAACAGAGTAGATAATTTAGAGGTGGCACCTTAGGGCACAGTATGACATGTGATAGGTGTTTCCTTCTCCTCACAAACGCACTCGGAATTACCTATAGAAAGAGGACGAATTAGATTTTGTGGGATAAATCCTCATTTGCTTTTTACAACACTGATTTCCAACATCATATCACTTATCATTCCCATCACTTATTAGCAAGAAGTCATTTTTGTATTCATTGTTTTGGGAATTTTCAATCTATCATCTATCAAAATGTACTTGACCGTCAGCTGCCAGAGTGGTGGCCAGTTTTGGAGGAGCACAGAGGCCCTTGGGGGGCCTCCATCTAGTCTCCCCCCCAGGCTCCTCCTTGCCAGGGAGGGGGCAGAAATGTTGCTGGCAGTTTTGAAGCCCCAACGTTTTATGGTTTTGCTCATACTTAGGATGTGGAAAACCACAAGAGAAGATGGGCGCTGTCCTAAAAAGGGGATATCTCATTTTTCAAATTCCATCACAGTGAAGTTCACAAGGGGAACTGGATTCTAAAGGTGATAAAAGCCCTTCTGAAGACAGACAGGTCACATAAAATTGTTTCACCTTTGGCAGAGCATTGGTGAGAGAGGGGGCAACCGTAAACCTGGTTAGAAAAAATCAAATGAAATTTTAATGAATTTTTAAAGGACAAGTGCAGGCAAGCATAAAAGTTTATGATCCCTGAGAGCCTCTGACTACAGGTGGTCTGCCCTTGCTCGCCACTCTTTTCCATGTGCCTCTACCGGGTTTTTATCAGAAAGATAAGGTGAGTGATCTGAGAGACAAAAACTGATTTTGATAATATTCTCAAACAACTGGCCCTGATTAAAAATTTTAGAGCACTCCTACAGCTATAGTAGAATATACATGATTTTCAAGGGCTCACAGAGTATTCACCAGCATTGAGCATATTGTGGGCCAAAACCCAAATTCTCAATAAATTAGAAATAGTTGATACCCTGCATGGGGTGTGATTGACCACAATAGCATAAATATATAAATTGATAACAAAAATATGCTGAAGTTCCTCAATGTTACAATATTAAGAAAAAATATTTACAAAATTCAAGAAATAACTCAAGAGAAAAATTAGGAAAACATTTGCACTGGAGGAAAATGAAATGATAGTGTATCATAATATGTAAACTACAGCTACAGATGTGTCCAGATGCTGACAGCTTTAAATGCTTGTATTGGAGGAGAAGGAGAAAGAAATTCTCAATCGATGGTATAAGCTTAGACTTCAAAAAGTTAATAATAAAAAGCAAATTAGGTTCAAAGTGAGCAGAAGGGGGGTGTGGTAGATAGAATACTAAAATTACCCCAATGACTTATGCCACTGTATAATACACACCCCCTAGTGTGGACTGAAGCTGTAACTTACTTCTCATTAATAATATGGCAAAAGTGATGAGATGGAGTCCTTGGGATTATCTTATGTGGCAAAGCTGAAAATTTTGTGGATATAATTAAGATACCCAATCAGTTACTTTTAATTTAATGAAAAAAATACTATCCTAGTGAACCTGACTGAATTAGGGGAGCCCTTGAAAAGAGGGTCTAGATTCAGAGACAAAACAAAACAAAACAAAACAAGCAGCCATGTTGTAAACTGGCTAAGGACAGAGATGGCTTCTGGTTGCTGAGGACCCAAGTCCTACAATCACAAGGAACTGAATTCTTCCAACTTGAATATGTTTGGAAAAGGATACTGAACTACAGATGAGAACATAGCTTGTGTGCCCTGAACAGAGGATTCAGCTAGGCTCTACCGGTAGCCCTGAACCCAGCAATGTGTGACTGTGACAGCTTTGTCACATCCTCGGGAGCACTTAAAATTGGCTGAGCATTCATAATTGCCGCCGGGCATGGAAGATGGTGCAGACACTGTGCAAAGCAGCTTTAGAGTTTCTTAAAATGTTAAACATAAATTTACCATATCACCTGCCCCAACAATCTCACTTCACCCAAGAGAATTGAAAAACACATGTCCACACCAAGACACCGATGTGAATGTTTACAGGAACGCTATTCATAATTTTTAAAAAAGTAAAAATAATCCAAATGTCCATAAATAAGTCAATGGATAAGCAAACTTTGGCCTCTCCATAAATGGAATACAGCTCGACAATAAAAAAGAATGAGCTGGTGATACAGACAGCAACATGCATGAATCTCACGATAATTATTCTAAATGATATACAGACAAGAAGGAGTACGTGTGGCTGTACCCCATTTATATAAACTATAGAGGATGGAAACTAATTTAGAGTGACAGAAAGTGTATCCATCACTTGTCTGGAGATGACGTGTTGGTAAGGAAATTTTATTATTATTATAATTGTGAGGCTGTTTTTACAGGTGCCTACATAAAATACAGTAAAACCTTGGATTGTGAGTCATTTGTTCTGCGAGTGTTCCACAAGACGAACAAACATTTCTAATAAATTTTAAGTTGATAAGCAAGTGATGTCTTGCAACACAAGTAGTATGTGATACAGAACATCACATGATCACACTGAGCCAATGGTTCTTGAAACTTGCTTTGATATACAAGCACTTTGGATTACAAGCATGCTTACAGAATGAGTTATGTTCACAAACCAGGGTTTTACTGTATGCCATATTTAAGTACTTGCAGTTTAGTGGTGCCTGGGTGGCTCAGTCCATTATGCGGCCAATTCTTGATTTCAGCTCAAGTCATGATCTCACAGTTAGTGAGTTCAAACTCCACATCTGGTTGAGCGAGTGCTTCAGATCCTCTGTCTCACTCTTTCAGCCCCTCCACCATGCACACATGCATGCGCTCTGTCTCTCTCAAAAACAAATAAATCTTTAAAACAATTAAATATATACAACTTAACATAAGCCAACTATACCTCCAAAAACTGTAAAAAGGTGAATTAACTTCAAAAACTTATTCAGTATATAACATGACATATATGAATAAGAAAATAATAGTGTTGAAAAATGAAAAAAATTAATACTGAACCACAGAAACAGTAATATAATAAATATACATTGTTTAATGCTACTAAATTCATTAACTTAGGAAGAACTAAAATAATAGAGTAAATATGGGGCACCTGGGTGGCTCAGTTGGTTAAGTGACTGACTTGGCTCAGGACATGATCTCAGGTTCATGAGTTCCAGCCCACGTCAGGTTCTGTGTCTCTATCTCTCTCTCTCTGCCCTCCTCCACTCACTCTCTGTCTCTCCTTCTCAATAACAAACATTTAAAAATTTTTAAAAATGATAATAGAGGAAATAAATGAAACCAAAGGTGGTTTGACAATATAAATAACTTTGATAAGCTTTGATCTAGATTAATTGTAAGAAAAAGAGAAAGGATACAAATTAAACATAGCTTACATGAGCAATGGAACATGAATGTAGGTCTTGCAGTAAATGGAACATAAGAATACATTAAGAATTCTATGCCCATAAATTTGATAATATGGGAAAAGATAAATTTGTAAAGTTAAGAGCTCCAAATTTCACTCATAAATAAATGGAGTACTTTTGAGCCTTCCAAATAAATTAAACTTGTAGTTTAATTTCTTCCGCAAAGAAAACCTCAGTTCAAATGGTTTCAATGGTAGAATCAACAAAACATTTAAGGACAAATAATGTCAATTCTACAATAATTATTCAGAAAATTAAAGACAAAACATTTCTAAACTCATTTTACAGAGCTGTTCTGATATCAAAACATGGAAAAGCTATTACCAAAAAGAGAAAACTGCAATTTTTCTTCATGAAACAGAGAATATTAGTGAAGTAAACACATATATTTATGAATAGGTGTGTACATGTGTATATGTGTGTGTGCATATATCTCATACATATGTGATGTATATATATCACATGATGAGTCTGAGTACATAATGAAATTATATCCTGAGCAAGAAGAGTTTATGAGAGAATTTAAGGTTGGTTTGTTATGTGAAAATTGACCAATGAAATTCACTATGTGAATAGGCTTAGAAAGGAAAAACCATATGACTTCGGCTCAGGTCATGATTTCACTACTCATGGGTTTGAGCCCCGCGTCGGGCTCTGTGGGGATAGCCAGCTCAGAGCCTGGAGCCTGTTTCAGGCCTGGAGCCTGTTTCAGATTCTGTGTCTCCCCCGTCTCTCTGACCTTCCCCTGTTCATGCTGTCTCTCTCAGAAATAAATAAAAAACATTTAAAAAAATTGTAATGGAAATATGAAAGACCTACAAGTGCCCAAACACATCTGTGAAGAAAAGTAAATGAACTCTCTGATTTCAAGATTTAATATAAAATTACTGTACGTAAAGTGAAATAGGATGGGGCGCCAAGGTGGCTCAGTGAATTAAGCGTCTGATTCTTGATCTCAGCACAATCATGATCTCATGGTTTGTTAGTTCCAGCCCCGCATCCAGAAATTATCCTGGGTGGACTTGAGGTAATAAAGTGAGCCCTTGATAGTATCTGGGTTCTTCGTGGATAAATAGATTTGAAGCATGGGAAAGATTTGATGTGAAGAGGAATTCCAAAAGCTGACTTTGGACATTGAGAGGGTCAACGGCAGGCAATTTGGGCAACTTCTAGAAACTCAGTGAGAAACTTCCCCACTGACAGCCAGTGACGAAATGGGGTACTCGTCCTATAACCTCAAGGAATTGAATTTTGCCACAAACATGAGAGCCTGGAAGAACACCAGCTTCAGATGAGAACACAGCCTCACTAATACCTTGCTTTTTGTGTTGTGATATCCTGAGCTGAGAATCAGGACACAATGTGCCTGTACTTCTAACTTACCTAATTAATAAAGGCTGTTGTCCTAAGCTGCTAAATTTGTGTTAATTTATATTCAAAAATTGAAAACTAACATAGTGACCTTTGGCTAGGCAAGATTTTCTTAGGATACAAAATGCAAAAATCACAAAAAATTGCTGTATCACATTTCATCAAAATCAAATACTTCTGCCTCTTTGAAGATATAAAAGACAAACCACAGCCTGTAATATAACATTGGCAAATGCATATATAATAAAAATTGTTATATTAATACAGCAACACTTAAAAATCTCATAAGTTAATACACAATACATTAAAAACTGAACAAAGTGGGGGAGCCTGGGTGGCTCAGTTGGTTAAGAGTACGACTATTGATTTGAGCTCAGCTATGATCTCACGGTTCCTGAATTCAAGACCCACATAGGGCTCCACACTGGCTGGTGATTCTCTTTCTCTCACTCTCTGTCTGCCCCTTTCCTTTTCTCTTTCAAAATAAATAAATGTCTTAAAAACATGAACAAAGTTTTTGAAAAAGACACTTCACCAAAGAAGGCATGAGGAAAAACCAAAAAGCACATGAAAAACTGATCAATCTCATTAATCATCATGTAAATACAAATCAAAACCAGTACTAGGTACACATCCAGTAAAATGGCTGATTTCTTTTCATAAAAAGAACACAAATTAAAAATATCCAATACTATTATAATCTAAGAATATAAAACTAAAAATTGTTGGTATGGCTATTTTATGCCTTTTGAAAATTTCATGTTCTTCTATAATAAGCCCAAAGATTCTTCAGTTCTGCATGGAGGTCAGTTGTGGATCTGGACTCTCATTTGTGTGTTGTGTCTGTTTCATACCATGTGAGGCAAATGTGAAGGTAAAATTCCCTTACATTTTCAAAATAAGTATGTGCAGACATTCATACACATATATATTCATACAAATATGCTCACACCAAACACCTGTGAGCATCACAGATGACTGGTAGATTGGACATAATATAGGGATGGAAGAAATGTTTATATTTCAGTAATACAGATAACTTCAAACTTAATATAAGCTATCCTTCCTGTGGCTTCTATTCCATGAGTACTGAGATAAGTTCATACCTGAAGTTAACTTATTCTCTGTAAGGAATTTGGTGTCTGCTGTTGAAATAATTTATCATGAGAATCTCTTGGAGAGTAGCTACTAGTGAAGGAAAATGTTAGTGTTTTGAATCCTGAGTCACTGGCCGGGCCAAATACTGTCTTACCCTTATTCCCTTCTGCAGTTTGGTAGGTCTTGGGGGTCTAGTAGAGAAAGTAACTTTTCTGTAGAGTATGTCTGAATGGGGAGGAATACGTAAGGAAGTGATTCACAAGGAAATAATTTGAAGAAGTACCTTTTTAGTAGGATTTAAACAGATGGGAGAATGGAATGAAAGACATTATTGCTATAATAGAGATCAAGGAATGAAGCTTTTGAAGTAAGAACTTGCAAAGGATGAATGTAGCAGAGTACGAGAGGTGCCTCGGAAGAGTGGGCACCATAATGGTGAATGATGTGGTTGGAATTATAAAGCTGGTTGTGGAGGGCTCAGATTTATAAGCAAACGAATAATGAACTTTATCCTGAAGACAATGGAGGACTATTTAGGATAGTTTAAATTGGTTGGTGATTTGGAAGCCCCAGTTTTGCAGAGTAAAATCATTTAATAATGCTAGTACTAAATCACGGTCTCATGTGACATAGTCGGAGCCCTGTTCAAATTCATTTGTAACCACTGGGCTCTTGGGCCACAGAAGTACATTCCTAATCTGATGATATATGTTCATCTCCCTCTTTGCTCATTAATTTAAGTGCATTTGCATTTTAATATGTCTTTAAAATATATCAAAGATTTAAGTAATGAAATGATTCTAGATAAGGCAAATAACAGTATTGTGTAAATCTGTGAAGCATGCATTTCAGCAGTGTTAAGTATATTCACATTGTTGTGAAACAGATCTCTAGAACATGTTCATCTTGCAAAACATGAAACAAAAATGTCTTTTTCCCTGCCTTCACCAATCTCCTGGTAACCACATTCTGCCTTATGTTTCTATGAACTTGACACGTTAGATAAGTCATGTCAGTGGAATTATACAGTGTCTTTTTGTGACTAGCTTATTTCTGTGACTATTTATTTTGTTAAATCTACTAATTTTTAGCAATGTAGGAAAACCCTTTTGATTTGAGTGTAGGCTTTCTAACAAGAGAGACATGTAACTCCAGATTATAAGAAATATTTCCCTTCTATATTTGATAATGACATATTTGTTTTAAGAAAGTTTAATTAATCATAGCAGATGAAGTCCCATTTTGAAATAAAGATTATATGGAAGTGATGAATCACTGGGTCCTCCTCCTAAAACCAATATCACACTGTATGTTAACTAACTGGAATTTAAATAAAATTAATTAATTAAAGATCATTTAAAATGTTTCAGTGATATTTCTTCTAGTATAGATTTAATAGCTTAGTAATTAAGTCAAAAATTATTTATCAAGTTTCTTCTATACTTCAAGCACTGTTTTATACTCTGGGGATATAGCTGTGAGTACACAGCTTTTATTAAGTTTTTATTAAGGAGGAGTGTGGTAATAATTAAGATAGAGTTTGATAGATATCAAATCATCAGGTAATAATAAATAGTATGAGGAGATGGTTTAAAGCTGAGATAGGCATTAAAAGAGGGAGTCAGCCAAACAAAGCTAGGGTGGAAGCATGATCACCCAGGAAGAGCAAAGAGCTAACTTGCAGAAGGCCCTGTGTCCTGTGAGTCTGCAGGAAAACCAATAATAATATATTTGTATTGTTAAACCAAAATCTCCGTATCAGACTAAATGTCTTTGCCTTCATTCTAGTGGCGAATAATTTTCCCTTGAATTATAGAAAAGTCTCTATCAATTCATGCAAGTAGGGTTCAACAGCATTTCACCAGTTCATTGTCTTTGGCCTTAGACTCACCAACTCGGTTTCTTAGCCTTCCTGAGCTATTCGTATTGGAAGAATAAAATTAGATGCTGTTGATGAAAGCGATGGATACACTACAAGTCATTATTTAAAGAGCAGGTTACATCATTAGTTATTTTTAGTAGGAGTAGTCTCAGTAGTAGTGGCAGTAATAATAGTAGTAGTAATTATGCCTTATTATTTATAGATTGAAGTCTAATTCAAAGCACGTCGTAGCCTAGCATCACAGGCTTTCAAAATGGAAAGGAACCCTTGAGATATTCTAATCACATTCCTCATAGAAGAGACTAGATCAGGCCAATCAAGTGACTGATTACAAGCTACAAAGGATGTTGCATTCAGGAGACAATCAGGGCATGAAGTCAAGGGTAGGCAGTGTCTGTGAATGGAGGAGTGGCTGCCTGTCTAGTTGTCTTACCTAGACAGGAAAGCCATGATATCAATTGAAATTGAGATTCCTGTTCTCCCCATCCTTTACATGCATCACTGGGAATAGAATTTGACTCTCCATTGCCAAGTGTTCTTTGGGAATAGCTGGGAGATTTGCTATGCAGTTCAGCATAGATACCAGCCTCTGGAGAATGTGGCAGGCAGATGAACTTGGATTCTGCTTTAATTAAATCTCTGGAGGATCCCAATTACGAGGAGAAACCACTGCTCACTTCTTTTGGATATTTGCATATGTAGTCAGGATCAAAGGGGTTTGTAGATGCAAATACCTGTACAACAAACATCACTTGTCTTTAGGGTCTCATAATCTCCCCAGAGAGTATCCCAAGAATAAAGCTGGGAACAGCACATACATTCCTTCTACTACCTATTATTGGAGTCTCAAGTGTAACTTGTCTCTCTGTTTGCCTTGAACGAGATTCTGCAGCAATGGGGCTAAAATACCAGTGATCTGGGATTGGGGTTATTTGGTGGTGTGAACCAAAAGAAAAAGGAATAAACAAAGACAGTGCAGTTAAACGGTGAAGGAGGCTTTACTCCAGGTACTATTATAAATTAGCTATATGAACTCAGACAAGATCTTTAACCTTTTTGAACCTCAGGGTTGTTTTTTCTCCTCATTTGCAAAATGGATATAATGACACCAAATTTCAAAGTTGTAAATGTAAAATTTACTGCTTCCCAGATTTGGTTCCAAATGTAGTTGGATCCCTTGTACTTTATGGAATCCAGATAAAATTAACGTTAAGGTTCTGGGCAGGCTGTTGGCCTTGTTTGTCCTCAGATTCACTCCTTAACCTTTCTCTGCTCTTCTCTCTAAGGAGGAGGCAGAACAGTCCAGGCTTAAGCCCACACCGCTGGGCCTGCTAGCTTCTGGCTGGGTTAGGTCAATGGGTGGCACCATTAGAAAACTGGAGAAAAGAAGAACTGAAACTATTCTCTCTGTCCCTTTCAGCACTGGGCAGGATTGCTGACAGCAGCTGGTATCTTTGGTGTCTCCTGGATGTACTTTGCCCCTGGGCATCAGTAATACCATCCGATCCCTCTGTTCTACTAACGTTTGCGTGGAAATGACTTTCTGATGTTGCCAATCTTGGATTATCTAAAATCACGCATTGATCAACTGTTGGGAAAGTAACAGACTTTGTGGATCTGATCCAGAAGAATAATAAAGCACTGTGTTTCAGGATGGGGATATATGCTAATCCTTGGTATATTAGAGCATGTACTTTAATGAACTTTTTGAGCTGGATTCAGAAGGAAAATCAGTAGTCTGAGCAGATTGAGAGGTCAAAAAAAGATGGTGTGTATTAAGCTAAGATCCTTAAGGAATAGAAACTTCAGTGGGTAGCTAGGAATAGGAAAATGAGATACATGCAAATACTTGCCTATCTTAGCTTTGACTTTTAATAAAATGAAGAAAAAGGGAAAAAATCTATTATTCAAATTCCAAACATTCAAATCTTGAATTATCATTTTTTCTAGGGCCCAAAAAAATGCTAAGATGCAAACCAATCCAAGCCTCAGAGAAACCTCAAGGGCAAACCTCAATAGCTCGTAAACAAAAACCGCAAGGCACCAGTGAGCAAGCCTCCATGAATGAGCGTCCAAATACATAACTCTTATGGCTTTGTAACCTGCTGCCTAAGGCAAGAAGAAATAAGGACCCATGAATTCCTTCTCGATACTTTTGGTTAGTCATAGACATAAAAAAAGCTTTGCATGAGATTTGAAGGTGGAGCAGTAGATGCTTATTCTCCAAAGGTCAGTTACATAAGCTTAGTCATGTTTGGTTATCTTCAGTCTGACTTCTGTTGGCATAGGCAGCAGCCTATCTCATAGCTTCTGCTTCCATTGCATCTCTTCTTTTAGTGTTTGCCTATTTCTTATCTATCATCTATGTATCTATGTATCTATGTATCTATCTATCTATCCATCTATCATCTGTTTGCCTATCATTCCATCCATCCATTTATTATCTATCTATCTATCTATCTATCCATCTATCATCTGTTTGTCTATCATTCCATCCATCCATTTATTATCTACCTATCTATCTATCTATCTATCTATCTATCTATCATCTCAAATCCTGGCAAGGTGCCAATGAGGTTCTGTGGAAACAGTGTCATTCCCTCCTGCTGTAGTTCATTCAAAATCACAAGGATAGATATTGGGAATTCATCAATGTACTTTACCAGTTCCCACAATTTCAAAATGCCTAATTGCTATTATTGTTCTTTTTATTTATTTTTTAATGTTTTATTTATTTCTGACAGAGAGAGGAAGTGTGAGCAAGAGAGGGTCAGAGAGAGAGGGACATACAGAATCCGAAGCAGGCTCCAAGCTCTGAGCTAGCTGTCAGCACAGAGCCCAATGCGGGACTCAAACCCACAAACCGTGAGATCATGACTTGAGCTGAAGTCAGATGTTTAACTGACTGAGCCACCCAGGAGCCCCAAGGCTCACTAATTCTCACCGAGGTGCCCCACCAAATTGCTATTATGACCTCTTACTCTACACAATTTCTAGTGGTTCTGCTTCTCTTGAGTGGACTTTGAATAATGAAGTAACAAACCATTAATTAGACCTACAAAGACTTAAGATGGATTTATCAAAGATCATGAATAATTGTGAACATAATAAGTTTAAAGTAATATGAGTAGCCATGGAAATTATGAAGTAACTTGATAAACTACATTTAAGAACAAAATAATACTTTTAGAAATGAAAGCTGTAAAATTCCAAATGGGAAACTAAGTCTACATTTTAAACTAAGAATGTGTAAATTAAGAGAAAAAAATTATATACTACAGTACAAAGAGATGATATTAATATGGAAACTAAGAGAAAGGAAGAATAGGGGTGCCTGGGTGGCTCAGTAAGTTAAGTGTCTGACTTCTGCTCAGGCCATGATCTCACGGTTCATGGATTTAAGTGCTGCTTCAGGCTCTGAGTTGTCAACACAACTCAGATTAGATTCCACGTTTCTCTCTCTCTCAAAAATGAATAAACATTTTAAAATTTTAAAAAAAGAGAAAGCAAGAACAAAGTGAGAAATAAAGTTAATTTCAGTCACATATACAGTTTTTCAGAAATTGGAAAAATAGAATACACATTCAAAAACCAAAAAAGGGCTACAAAAAAAAGGAAAAATAGGTGTATATTATCAGGGTCATAGAAGTGATATTATAAGTAAAACAAACAAATAAGCTAACAAAAAAAAAAAACAAGAAAAAACCATATACACACAAAAAGAAAACAAAACCTGGAGATCATTTCCTTTACATACCCTACTGAATTACTTATTTCTGAGGGATGATGCCCTTCATCATATGTAGAAAACTCCTGACTATTATTTCTTCAACACTGTACCAAGTCTGAAATATCATTTCAACTTTCAGATTTTTAGAAGTCATTCTGGACTGGGGCTGTCAGAGTCCCACCTTGAATCTGTTCGTGAAAACAGTAGGCCAAGAATCCAAGAATGGATGTTCATGGAGAATTGGGGAGCATTTTTCCGAGGGTCATTTTCTCTCTAGCACTTTGTACCCAAATTCCACTTTAGTCCTGAATACTGATCTCCATTTGTTTTACTTAGTAAGGTTGCCAGTCTTTGTATATGCATGTGTGTGCACACGCATAAAGTACACACGGATATTTATATACACATACACATTTATACATTATTACATTAATAAAATATTGGTGAAACGATATAATCATATCAATGAAATAAGGAGGATTAACTAATTTGTTAAGAGAGAAAAACCAGATGGTCCCACAAAGCACGATCTAACATGAAGGAATATGGAAGAACAAAAGAAGCATGCCTCAGGACAAGGGATGAGATCAGAACAGTTCTCTAAAAAATAACAGACAAATATATAGTAGGCAAACACAAGTAAAAGAACTGGCCAGAATCCAGACCAAAAAGTGTGTAGAAACTTCATAATGCTAAAGGGTATGAAGCTCAAAAAAGGATGAGTTATAAATATTTATGTACGCACTAGCACAGCTACAAGTTTTATAGGACAAAAATGTCAACGATGGGAGAAATAAATGAAATACCCTAAATACTGACTATTTGCATTCTCTACCATCCATTCAAGATTTAAAAAATAGAATGAATATGGATTTAAATTATATAATGAATTAAGTAGGCCCATTATAGATTTGTAGCAAATTCTGAACATGCTTTTAAGTATTTAAGAAATTGATGTGGAAATGTTGGGGTTCAGAGTGAATACTCAAGAAAGAATTCTTGAGCCATCTTCAGTGCAAATAGCTGGTTTTATTGAAGCACAGGGACAGGACCAGTGGGCAGGAAGAGCTGCACTGGGGGTAGGGGGAGACGACTGTCATATACTTTCAAGTTGGGAAGGAGTCATGTAAATCTCTAAGGATTTTTGAAGCAAGGTTTCCAGGACCTTGAGAAGACTAGCTCATTTAGGAATGAGGTTATTCCTAATTAGGAAAAGGTCATTTATTATAGTCTAATTAAAGACTTAGTCATGAGACCCTTCAGATGTTTATCAGTAGGCCATATGCTTGGAGGATGATTGCTAACATATTTTGAGGAGGTAGAGATAAAGGAAGTTTTCAAAGGAGTTTTTATTTTTTTAATTTAGCTTTTTTAAAGTTTATTTATTCATTTTGAGAGAGAAAGGGAGAGAGAGAGAAGGAGGGAGGGAGAGAGAGAGAGAGAGAGAGAGAGAGAGAGCGCTCAAACAGGAGAGGGGCAGAGATAGAAGGAGAGAGAATCCCAAGAGGCTCTGCACTGTCAGCACAGAGCCCGATATGGGGCTTGAGTCACAAAAGGTGAGAAATGATCAAAGGTGAGAAGTGATCTGAGCCGAAACCAAGAGTCGGACACTTAACCAACTGAGCCACTCAGGCGTCTGCAAAAGAATTTCTCTATGTTTAAGGAGATGTATAGGATACTGGAGGTCGGAGGGAAGGTTGCCTTTTGCCCTTAGCAAAGCGTTCACAGTTGAGTTCCGGAGGAAGGTCACTCTGCCTGTCTTAGTCTTGTCAGTGGCTCTAAGTCGTAAGTAAATTTTACTTTTTCTTTTGCCTTTGTTTCCCAATCAGAAACATTTATAAAAATTACCATAAATTAGACCACAAAGAAAACTCTAATACTTTTCGAAAAGTAGTACAAATAACACTTTCTGATCAGAGTGAAATAAAAATCAGGAAAAATAAAAACACACAAAAATATTTATTTTTTTTAACCTAGAGTATTTCGGAGAGAGGTTTTGTTTTGTGTTTGTATGTTTCTTTTTCATACCGACCAGGGAACAAAACCCAGTATTCTGCTCTCAGATTGTCAGCAAAGGCAGAATCTCTTCATTGTAACTGAATCAAATTCTTCTGGTTGGCTCTTTTTTTTTTTTTTTTTTTTTTTTTAATATTAAGGAATAGCTCCTTAGGAAGAATACAATTTGTGCATTTATAGATGTGTAAGATATTTAGTCTAGCTGGAACCAATTATTGAGAAGGGAGTGGTAAAGGGAGTTATTTTGATGGATAGGTAAGAAATATGGGGGAATTACATTTGGCAAATATGTGTTTACACCCTAAATCAGACCCATCCCACTGCAAATGACCATTAAGACTAGTCAAGGAAAAGTTGGGCAGGGGAAATGCCTTACTGGGGTTCCTCAAAGGGGCCTTTTGGGGAAACAATTACAGTTTGGTTAAAATAGACAAACTAACAAACAAAAGACTGTAATTTAACAACTAATTGAGAAATAAAGAATTACTAGTTGTGAGACACTAGTTTGGAGACATGTAAAAGAACCAAAGCATATGAAGAAAAGAGCTTCAGATCTTACAGAGGTAAAAAGCTCAAATGAAATGAGTTGAAAAACAGGTTATTAACATATTAATTGTCATTTAGACCAGTGTCCTCTGATTTTTTTCAGGGCCAAAACTTACACCGAATTTGTGCAAGCATTACATTTTTAACCTTCTAAAAGTGTTATTTTGTGCATTTTATCAAACAGATTAGAGCCATGTGTATTGTAAGAGAGGATGAGGAAATATTCGCTACCTATAATTTTAAGAAAGGATAAGAATAATGACTATTAAAGCAATTTCAAACAAACTAATTAACAATTAACTTGCAGGAAAAGATCTGTCTGTCTGTCTGTCTCTCTCTGTCCTGGTGGATTTGATAATAGCCAGTTCAGTGGAAGACTTTCTTATCAGCTAAAGGTTCTATTTGATGCTGGAGTATTCCCACATGTTGCCTATCAGCCAAAAGAGCAAAGGAGTTACACAGAATGGATAGGATGGTTATTAAAAACAACCCCTCAGAAGTTCCAAATCAATACATGTATCTATTTTTATATAAACTAAGGCAGTTACTTGACGTACAGTGGAAAGGGTCAGCAGAAAAGGCTCACATATATCTTCTTGAAAACATAACATACGACTTGAAAAGGAGACATCCAAAAGCCAATCACCATTTGCAGCTTATTATTGAATTATGCAGTGGGCATCACAAAATGGCACTGTGTTCATCAGCAAATTTATGTCTGTATTTCTCTGAAGCTTCATATGTTAAGGTTGGTACCATTAAATTATTGTTTCAACATTTATAAAACTGTCGATATACCTTTGTAGGTCTCATTTAGTCTGACTGGATGCAGGTAAAAGGTGGAACATGGAATATTGTTCTTCATAGAGAAGTAAATCATAATTTATATGAAAATTAAAGGCTGAACAATATCTATGAACATAATTAGAATTTAATAATTATAGTTAGCTCTTTCTCAATAGTCAAAGACAGCCGTTTTCAACAGTGGTTTCAGGAGAGATTTAAACTCTAATGCCTTAGTATCAATTACGTGTAACGGATTAGCTTCCTTCATATGGAAAGTCTGGATCCCTTATCTCCCTTATTTCAGACTTTATTGGCAAATAAATTAACTTGCCAAAAACTGAAGGTTTACAGAAACAAAGACTCTTGATTTACTGATTAAGAAGGAGTGGATTCACACAGATTTTACTTAAAAGTCTTTAAATACTTAGCACAATGAACCACACACACAAAAACTCCACTCATCTTTCCTCAAATAATAGCCACTATTGAGTCAGGAAATAATCATTTAATGACATATTTAGAAATTTTTAAGCTATGAAAATATATAGAAATTTATATCAAAAGTCTAAGAATTTAAAAATTCTATAAAGTACAACATAAAAATACTATATTTAATTGATCATTCCTTCCATTGAAAAGTGCTTATGTTTACTAAAAATTAGGAATTATGCTCTAGTTTGAGAATTTGAGACTACATCTCGTGTTCTCGCTTAAAACACTCATGATTGTTTCAGAGATAAAAATGTAAAGAAATAATTATTATACTAAATATGATATGATATAATTGTGAGTGAAATAAGTGTTACAGGATTATATAAGATACAGTAAAAGATACTGCTATTAGCAGTATTAATTTGGACCATATGAAATTATAGATCTTTGATGCTTTTGACCTAAAGAAATTACATTTGTATGTGACTCAGTCTAACATTATTAGTTTTCACAGTGTTAAAATTGAGCTTGATCTTGAAAAACGATATATGGTTAGAATTAGGTTCTGCAGCAAGTGACCTATAGAAGGACATTTTCTTTTCTTTTAAATTGATTTTGGAAGTAGGTGATTCAGGGCTGCTGTCTGTTCTGTACCACAAAGTCCTGATGACCTTGGCCCTTCTCTTTTAACACTGATCCTGGTAAGACTCTCAGTTACTCCATTCTAGAAAGCAATAAGAATGCATTGATGAGGGGCGCCTGGGTGGCTTAGTCGGTTGGGCGTCCGACTTTTGCTTAGGTCATGATCTCGCGGTTCCTGGGTTCGAGCCCCGCGTCGGGCTCTGTGCTGACTGCCAGCTCGGAGCCTGGAGCCTGTTTCAGTCTGTGACTCTCTCTCTCTGACCCTCCCCTGCTCACACTGTCTCTCTCTCTTTCTCCTAGAAATAAATAAAAATATTTTTAAAAAAAAGTGCATTGATGATATAGAGAGGCAGAAGAGGCTTGCCAACTGCCACTTAAGGAAAGTTTCAGAAGAATGCCATATGATGACAGACATAGTATTGCCTGGAATCTAACCACAAAACTATGTTTAACCTCATGGGATGCTGGGAAATGCAGTATTTTGTAGGTAGCAATGTACCACCTAATAATTCTATAATTCTGGTACTACAGGGATAAAGAAGTATGGGAATTACAGTTGAACCACTAAGGAATAGTTTACAGTTGTATGAGAAATGGGGAAAGGCTGACAGGAAAAGCAAAAACATCTGCAAAATTGTAGAATGTTAAAAGTATATGGAGCATTTGGATAACTATTTTTTTATTAAATAAAATTTTTATTGATTTGAATAATCTCAGGACCCTGAGATCAAGAGTCACATGCTCTTTTGACCACGCCAGCCAGGTGCCCCCAGATAAGTATTCTATCAGGGAAGAGCCAAATCTGCCATAAGGTAAATGGAAGGAGTTGTATTTGAAACAACAGGAGAAGGTCACAGAGTAAAGAGCTTTATATGCTGGGCTAAGTCACTGCAATTTATACCATCTTCAATAAGGAACTATAGAAGGATTGTGAGCCTGTGGTTAAATGAACAGATTTGCATTTTAGTAAGTTCACTTGGGCTACAGTTTGGAAGAAGAATTAGAAAAAGACAAGAGTGAAAGAAATAATTAACATTTGTTTTCCTTGGAAGCTTCCCAAACCCACTGCCCATTAAAAATAAATTTTAAAAAATAAAGTAATAAAAATATGAAAGACACAATAATTACAAAATGCTCAGTTTATTCCTTATTTGAATTTTAAAAGTTGTAACTTTAAGCAAGCTTAATACAGAAAGAGCAAATAAAGTAGGTGCTCAGGGGGATAGAATTATGGTCTACTTTAGAGTAGAATATTATAGGTAAAATATACATTTCTTAATTTCTACAATTAAGTTTACAAAAATACGGAAAACCTGAAGATATCAAAATCATTCTTTTTTTATGTGAAATGTTCCTGTGTAAAACTCCATTCATTTTTAAACACAGTGATCTTTGTAAATATTTTGATCAGAATCTTATTTTGCAAAGTAAGTAATTCTTTGGAAGTCAAACATATAAAGATATTGCAATCTAGCTATTCTCTAGCTTAAGAATTTTTCAAAAGGCACCTCTTCATTTCTCTTTAATACCATAATATGGTATTAAACACAGAAGAAAGTGTTGAAAGAGAAATGATCTAAAATTTGAAGTTATGTTGCTGATGGCGGTTTGGACATTTGACTCTGTTGTTGTATCTAAAAGCCAATAGAGTGGTTCATAAAACTGACTGCAGAGCGCATTTTAGAACTAATAAAACAAACTGACTATTGATGATGTGCACAGGGCAAATCCAATTACATCTCACAAAGCTTTATATTGCTCTATTTCTTCTTTAATGCTTCCTATTCATTTATTTCAATTTCAAGTTTGGGGAACAAGCCCAGAAAAGATGCAACGTGGGTAGGCAGAAAGCAGCTGGAACTTTAGAAATAAAAGTTGCAAGTGAAATTCTGGGTCCACCCTTTGTGGCTCTGTCTCTGGACACATCATTTAAACTATCTTAGTTTCAAATTCATGGAATTAAGAGCGATGCCCTTTTTCAGTATTAAATAAAATAGTATACGCACATGCTTTGTAAACTGTGTAATGTAATACAAGTAAAACTATTATTAGTGATTTAAGCAATGAATAAAGCATATATATAGAATACCAAGGACCAAGAAATGAAAAGTACAGATAGAAGTTAAGCCCATGCATGCGCGGGGACACACACACATACACACACACACACACACACACGTAGAGACTGCTTTCAATCGGACCTTCCTGTCTGACTCACCTTGCTTTTCCCTAATGACATTTTGGAAGAAAAGGATGGATTTTTCTTATCATACCTTTTCCAGAATTCGGCAGAACTCCACATGAGCGTGAAGACAGTATTTTATTTTTCACTGGGCCCCTGCTACCTGCTGCGTGGATGACAAATGTGACGGGGACGTCAGTGCTGCTGTTTGGCACCGAGAACTATAATTAGCAGATACATACAAAACATTTTAAAGACAGCCCCCTTCTGAATGCCTACACCTGCTGGACACTGTAATAATGAGCCTCATCTGCCACTTGAACATTGATCAAATATCTCACTGGGGCTTGAAAAATATGTGCTTCCGTTGTCATCACCGACCAGGCTCAACCCCACAAGCGGGATCGGAGGTACTGCGAAATAGTCAACATCTGCTGCTTCACCAAGCAACATTTTGTTTTTGTTAATTCCAAAGGCCTATTTGCATCTTCTTAATTTTCTTATGCTAGAGATTAATCATTCATGAAAATAATAATTACAAAACTCATTTAAAAGCTTAAAAAAAGACAGGCTCTTTTTGATGGGCACTGCTTCTGAAAGAAGAGAAAAATACCAACCCATGCTTAAAGGAACTTCAAAGCTAGATATTCTAACACTGAGATGGCCTCGATTTTTTTTTTATCTAATAAAATTAGTCGTGCTGGTTACCACTTATACAGTGATAGGTGAAGTAGACACTGTAAGTATCTATCTCCAGCTACTGTATGTTAGTAAGGAAATGGAAACAACCAGTTTGTTTGTTTGTTTGTTTATAGATTATACTGAAAAGTGCAATAAAGAAAGCAAAATAATGTAACAAAATATAAAAATTGAAAGGAATGTTAGAGTTCATTTTGCCAACTAGAATATGTTTCATAGAATACGACCCTGGCATCCCAAAGACTTTTGCATTCAGCATGCGCTTTTAAACTGTCAGCTCCATGTGAAGAAACAGATTCCTTTTGTGGATAAATCTAATTTTTAGAAAATGCTTCCTTACACTGAGCTCAAATGGGCCTTCCTACAATTCCTACTCTGGAGTCTGAAACTGTCATCAACCACATTCAGTATGTCTTCTATGGAATCATTTCAATATTCAGAGAGTCCCCACGTAAGACTACAAGTGTGCTCCCTACTCAGGTCAGCATAAACGGGTCCTCTTCTGCACTTCTGAGTTTGTCACAAGCTCCTCTCCCTGTCCTTAGTTGTCTCTGTCTCTCCCAAGTCATTCTTTCCAGACACCCTCTGCTTCAAGATTTTGTCTTCCTTGTGACGCTAGTCCAATTATCAGGATAATACTGACACTTTTGCTTACAGACTTCATTTTGTTTCAAAATAAAATACTCACAAAATAACATGTTTAAATGATCATTTCAAAATAACTTCCTCACCTTATCTTCACCAACATTCTCTGAGGTAGGGATTATTAACCTTAATTTACAAATAAAGAAATGAACTCTCAGACCGAATAGGGGATTTTCTATAAAAATAGCATGTATCATTTGTGAGTTCTTACTCCACCTCAGGCAACAAGCAATGTCTTTTTTTAATCTTCACAAGAAATCTTTGAATGAGGTGCTATTAATATCTTCATAATAGAGTTGGCAGAGTGAGTCACAAAGTGGTTAGGAAATGTCCCCAGGGTCACAGGTGGTAAGCATCAAAGCCCTAGCCATCTGTACAGCAGTTGTGGAATTTTCATGAAGCATCTCATGAGCGCTCCTCTTCATCTGTGCCGAGCAACATGTTAGACACCAGAGGTGGGCACATTAACAAAACATAGTTTCTATGATCAAGGTGTTTTAGCATGAAAAGTAGAGTCCTAAAATTTTGCTAGGACTCTCACAGATGAATGCACACTTTAAGGGTGTGGACTGTGGTATAATAGAAACTGGTGCTCAATTTTATTTTACTGTGGTGGGCCCCTGAGGGTTTAGAAAAAATGTAACCACTGATGTTGAGAGATGGGTTGGTATGATGTTTCTAGGCAGTCAATATAGAAGCAACTACAGCATTTTCTGCACAAAACTGAAGAATTGTGAACTTGTTGATGTGAGAGTGAAATTACAAATGCTTCTATGTTTTCTGTGTGTTCTATGGCTTGCCCACAGGTAGAGGGACAAAGTGAGTGGCCCGAAGATCAGATAGGATACTGAGAGATTGGGGCACCTGGGTCGCTCAGTTGGTTAAGTGTCCAACTTCGGCTCAGGTCATGATCTCATGGTTCGTGATCTTGAGCCGTGCATCAGGTTCTGTGCTGACAGCTCAGAGCCTGGAGCCTGCTTCAGATTCTATGTCTCCCTCTCTCTCTGCTCCTCCCCGACTCGTGCTCTGTCTCTCTCTGTCTCAAACATAAATACAACAAACAAACAAAAATTTAATGTTGAGAGGTAGCGACCGGATTGTCAAGAGCCTTCTCTCTGAGGGCCAAGATTTAGAGAGTATTCATTTGGGAATCATTTAAAATGTTTAAGCAAAAGAAACAACATGATTCATTGAATAGCATTTATTCATATGGATTGAGCCCAGTTTATTGAGGATAATATATCTTGCCAAGTGCTAGGAAATCAGCAATGACAAAAACCAGATAAAATATTTGACTTGTGGAGGTTGTTTCTGATCAGCATTTTAGTAAAAGAATGTTGCATAGTGAAGAGATCAAAATGCGAGGGACAAGATTAGAGACAAGGATGTTAATTTGAAACCAATGAAATTCCTCAAATAATAAATATAAGCCTGAATTTTAACAGTATAAGTGGGGAAGAAGAGTAAGTTATGTGGAGTTGAGATTTGCAGGGCTAGTAACTGCTAGCATCTGAGGTTCAGGTAGAGAAAAGTCTCTCAATTAGAACCAAGTCTAAGCACAGGTCTATCTGTATTCCTTCTGTGTTTCTAATTCGATTTAAAAACATGTTGAAATAGGTGGGTATAAACATGAAATCTCCTGGCAAATTACTAAAGATTTTATTTCTCCATGTAGATATCACTACATTAATCCACAGCATATGCTATGTTTGTTCCCACAGCTACAAAAAGGCATATTTCACAAAAAGAGGAAGATTCTTTTTTTGAATCTGAGTTGTATGTATAAGTTCCCACCTACTCAAGAGAAGTAGATCCCATAGGATCAGAAGTGTAGATCCTAAGCCACCCAGAGAGTCTGTCATAGGTATCTTTTATATGAGGGTGGGCACTAGGAAGGTAGTGAGAATAGCCTGCATATATTCATTTACTTGTACATTTCTATACACTTACTCTTATTAGGTTCATCCATTCTTGTAACTTCACCCTCTTCATATTATCTAATATATTCCAACTCAAAATGTTTCCCAAAATCCAGGCAAGGCTTTCACATTGCCTGTTATTCATCACTATTTAGGAGTTCTACCAAGGTCCTAATGATAACACTCCCAATCATTTTAGATTATTTCTCTATACCTGCTTTTGCTTCTGCTGAATTCCCCATTCTGTTGGTTCTGCCATCATCCTCAATGATTTGGGATAATTTTTTTCTTCCTTATTGTATACCGGCATTTGGATTTCAAGTTCTGCACAGTTTTTGGGTGTTCTGTCTCAAGTCTTTGCCATTCTTCATTCCAATTACTTTCACACCACCATTTTATCCAAATTAAGCCACATGAAACTATTTGCATCAGATCTTTATACCTCCTTTCTCTTACAATCCTCTTTAAATTCATTTTATACCCAGTGGGGATTAATATTCCTAAACACTGAGAAAATTATCCTGCTTAAGACCAGTTAATGGATTCCTGCTGCCTATAGAGTATTGTTTCTATCATTAGTCTCACAAAATAGCCCTTGAGAATCCCTTTCCATCCTGCCCCTTCAGGCTTATCTCTTGCTACTTCTTTTCACACAGAGAATAAAATGCTACTAATGGATTACCCTCTACTCTGTAGATGTACCCATGTCCTGCCATTACATGCCTAACGTTGTTCTCGTCACATTATTTTCAAATACCCTTAGTGTGATGGAGTGGGTTTTGACACCCCAGGGCATGTCTCTTTGGCATGTGGATTATTTTGGGTTGATTGCTTTTGAGAGCTAGAAGGTTTGGGAAGAACCTTTGGCATTCACCCTAACTGCCTAAAAGAAGTTACACAGGACCTGCTCCAAAAAGGGAGTTATCACCAAAGATAACTGTAGCACAGTATGAACTACGGAGAGTAGACGAGATGGCACAGCATACATTTGTGCATCAAACATTTACTCTTCCCATTTTTCTTGTGACTATCCTTCCTCCATTTTGAAGCCCCATACCTCTACCCCTTTTATTCTTAGTCCATAACGACATATATATCTCATGTTGACTGATTATCTGAAGAACCTCTCTTGTTTTCCATGCATACAGAATTAAATTTGATTTTCTCCTGGCAATTTGCCCCATGTCAATTGAATTCTTAGACCAGCCAGGAGAATCTTAAACAGTAAAGTGTTTCCTCCACAACATCAACAAGAAGGACCTTCTCCTGAATTTTTTTAAAAGTTTATTTACTTATTTTTAGAGAGACAGAGAGAAAGAGTATGTGAGAGGGGGAGGGGCAGAGAGAAAGAGAGAGAAAGAGCATCCCAAGCAGGCTAATAGCACAGAGCTGGACATGGGGCTTGATCCCAGGAACTGTAAGCTCATGACTTGAGCTGAAATCAAGAGTCAGATGCTTAGCCAACTGAGCCACCCAGGTGTCCCTCTCCTGAAAGTTTTTTTGCCATTCCCTTATATACCAGTTCATTACTTTTGTTATAATATTTATATATCTGTTTTTTTCTTCCATTTCCTGAGAAGAGATGCTGTCCATATAGTTTGGCATCTCCCGTGACTACTAATATGTGTCTGGCAAAAAAATATTCACTGGATATATGCTTACTGAATTAATAATATGTTAGTTAATGAGTTTGTCATAATAATTCCAGAAACAAACTTATTACAAATTAACAAAACAGACATTATTTCCAAGTGCATGAAAAATGTATATAAATAATACATTTTATTATATGCCTTTGTTTATATATTTTAATGTATTCTAGATGTATTAACAAACCGAAAACATAGAATTGCATCTTCAATCATGGCAGTGTCTTCACAATTACTTTTTTTGTTTTTCACTGGACTAGGTTTCAGAATACAAGAGTTCACCTGCCATTCAAAATCTGGTTTAGAAAATCCTTTTTTGGGGTGCATGGGTGGCTCAGTCTGGTAAGTGTCTGACTTTGGCTCAGGTCATGGTCTTGCGATTTGTGGGTTCCTGCCCCACATCGGATTCCTTGGTGATACTGTGGAGCCTGCTTGGGATTCACTTTCCCTGTCTCTCTACCCCTCTTCCACACATGCTTTCTTTCTTAAAAATAAATAAATTGTTGTTAATTCTTTGTTCTTTAAAGAATACCCATTCTTGATCATAAAATGAAACATTAAAATTTACTTTTCTCAAGGGTTAGAAGTTTAAATTGCGTCACATGGGAAAAAAAAGCAAAAACACAAACAACTGTTCTCTTACCCCCACAGAGATCTGAGATGGAACACCAAGCTGGTATACCTTTAATAATGTAACATGCAGTGAAATATCCACATACTGAAACTTTATATCATTTACTGCCTTGTAAAACTGTAAGTGCCCTCTTAAAGTCAGTATATTCTGACACTGCTACCCACAGATCTCATGCTGAAATCCACAGGAGTTAGGCATTAAAAATTGAAAGCAGAATGCAGTTCTTTCTAATTGGATAATCGGGAGCTAGTGAAACATCTCAAATATGGGTACAATAACAAGTAGGCTGCTGGCAAAACATGAGTAATCTGGGTACTGTATTTTAATTTTTCACTGACCCTTTGGCAGACTGAATCATGAAAAACTAACCTTCAAAGAAACAAGAGCTTTGTTTTGCTAGTCTCTCCCAATTGAAAGGCTATCAACAATATGCTCTACTAACATTACCTTAAAACACAAGAATTTTTCAAAGGCATAAGAACAGTATCTTTCTATACTTTTCACAGTAATTGGCATGATCTAGGGTGCTGGTTAACGGCATCAAGTGTCATCAAATTTCCTATAAATTACACTATAACATTATGGTCATAGTTGATGTGCATAATGATGTCAGGAGAACAGATGATACTTCTCTAAAATGTCACTTATTCTTTACCATGAAGAAACTACTTCTAGAACTCACCCTCCATAGACAAGTAGCTATGTTTCAAGATCACAGATAGCTCTGATGTCCTATCCCAGTATCTCCTTTGTTTCCTGGCTAATGCTTAAGTGTTCTAGTTAGGGCTTCAGTCTTTCAACATTGTCTGTGTTCAAATATAAATAGCCCTGTACCCTCCGACACTGTTGGCGGGAATGTAAACTGGTGCAGCCCCTCTGGAAAGCAGTGTGGAGGTTCCTCAGGAAAATAACAATAGAATTCCCCTATTACCCAGCAATAGCACTGCTAGGAATTTACCCAACGGATACAGAAATGCTGAAGCATAGGGGCACATGTACCCTAATGTTCATAGCAGCACTCTCAACAATAGCCAAAACATGGAAAGAGCCTAAGTGTCCATCAACAGACGAATGGATCAAGAAGATGTGGTTTATCTATACCATGGAATACTACATGGCAATGAGAAACAATGAAATCTGGCCATGTGTAGCAACATGGATGGACCTTGAGGGTGTTATGCTGAGCGAAATAAGTCAGGCAGAGAAGGACAAATATCACATGTTTGCACGTATAGGAGGATTAGGAGGAACTTAACAGAGGACCATGGGGGAGAAGAAGGGGGGAAATGGTGGGGGAGAGGGAGAGAGGCAAACCATGAGAGACTCTTGAATGCTGAGAAACAAACTGAGGACTGATGGTTGTAGGGGGGAGGGGGGAGACGGGCATGGAGGAGGGCACTTGTGGGGATGAACACTGGGTGTTAAATGGAAACCAATTTGACAATAAACTATTTGTGAAAAAAAATAAAAAAAAAAATAGCCCTGGAGGAAGTATGCTTAGTTGGGAGATAGAAATGTTTAGTATAAACATGGAAACACTAGACAAACTCTAGGACAGAACAGTGAGAATGCTCTATTTCGTCCAACATGTAATTTTTCTAAGGTATGTGTTAAACAACATAAACTCATCGATCAAAAGTGACTTCTAACAGTTAAGACCCTACAGGTCTAGATGACACTTTGAGCAAGCATGGTTATGAAAAATAAATTATATTAGAGATGTATAAACATCAACTTGAACTATGTGAAATTCTATTTTTCTGTTGTTGCACTTCCTTTTCCAAACCATTCTCCACCCAACAGCCAGAGTGCTTCTTAAACATAAAATTCAGATCACTTATCTTGCTTATGTGAACCTGTCACTTCCTTCCCATAACATTAAAATGGAGTGTGAGCTCATTAGCTTACTGCCCACTGCACTGTGGGACTTAATCCCAGATCTTCTTTTCTGCCTCGTGGGGCCCCCTCTGCTCTTCTCACCCCTTCTTGATCAGACCAACATTACCTAAACCTCCGAGCCCAGGCACTATTTCTTCTGCATGACACATAGTTTTCCTGAGATCTTTCAACAGTGGGTTTTAAGAATTAAGATCTCACCTGAATTGTCAGTTCTTCAAAAAAGTTTTAATTATCACCAAATTTAAGTTAGATTCTTGTCTCAGTTTTTTCTTAAATGTTCCTACTTTATTTCTTTACTGTTATCTGAAATTATCCATTTATTTTGACTTTGTTTATTTCTTATCCTCCCCCATTCTAATAACAGCATCATGAAACCAGGGGCCTCGTTCAGTCTCGTTTTTACCACTGAAGTCACAGATCTCTTTACGATATCTGATAATAACAGACGCTCAATAAATATTTTCTGAATGAATGGATGAATGAATGCTGTTGAACAGGTAGATTCTGCTTTTAGCCTGGTTCTGTTTTAATTAAGAGAAGTTATGAGTATTGAAGCCAAGACACTACTTTAGACATTTATATTTCTTTTGATTTCATTAAACTGTAAAAATTTGGCTTTAGCCCCTGTTGGCCAAGAGATAGTTTTTGTTCTTGTGTTTCTGCTTTATTTTACCTGCACTATATTACATAAAATAAAAATTATTGTGCTACTGGATTTGTTTAAGTATTCCCATTTATTCTTCCATTATCCAATTATGCACTTCAATAAGCTTGTTTACAATTACTGTTTTTATATTTGTCCTAGCAGAAATTTGCTCAGCCCATGCACATTAACACTGATATTTATCATCTCCTGGCTGAAACTTTTATGTGTATATTTTCTTTGAACTTCTGCAGTGGTCTACTCTGAACAACACTGGTAAAAATGTGTTACTTTACAGCTGATATGAGGAAAGTGCTTATAAATCAGAAGGGTTTGTTTTGAATAGACATACACATCCTTACCGCCTTACAAAGAAGCGAGGGACCATGGGAGAATGAGGAATTGACTCTGATTTCTTCAAATCTTTGACGCCGGTATGTTCCATACCACTGCTGGCAAAGAAAGTGCAATTCATATACTTCCTGTCCGATTCAATTTCCTCTATGTAGTTAAAGCCTCTTTCATCTTTGTTTTCCACAGCTCATATTTACAAGTGGGGCCATCTCTGCACGTGATCGTGTCTCATCCTTATCCCACAGACATGGCGATGCACCCACACACTTATTAACTGGTATTCCTAACTTGAAGCTGTCTTGTTCTTTAACAAATATGTCTTGAGCGTCCCAGCAAATGTCCCTCAAAATCTTCTCTGTAGTACTTCCAGAGTGATCAGTGACCTTCCTTCTCAAGGTCAGCAGCCCTAATGGCAGTCGAGTTTTTTTGGAAGGGAGGACTTCCTAGAAAGAAATGAGGTCATGGACCTCAGTCTAGAACCCCTGAGTCCGAATCTAAATTTTAATAAGTGTCTCCAGTGATTTGTATGTACATTAAGGTTTGAGAAGCACCTCTGTGTGACATTTCTCTGCATAAAACCTCCAGTAGATTCTCTGGAATTAAATTATTAAGTACGCTAGCTTCTTCAGCCTCTCTGAACATTTCTCCCGAGATCTCATGAGTCTACTTATTTTCTACCAACACTGCACTGTTTGTAATTCCCCACCCCTCGAAAGCACTTCTATGTTTCCACATTTTTGCTTACAGATAAATCAGTGCTACATTATGGTAAAAAGTGTGGGTTTTGGTTTTGGAGAGAACTGTGTCTAATCCTAAGCAAAGCATATTAATATCAGATCATTCTTGAGAAAATTCCTCGACTTCTTTGAACAGCTGTGATTTTTTCTGTCTTAAAGTGAGGATAATTGTCATACTTGCTGGTAAAGTCACGGAGAGGGCTAAATAAAGCGTAAGATATCCAGTCCAGTGTCTGGCATCTATAGTAAGCACACTATAGATGTAGTAACACGATACCCATCCTTACTGTCATGTCTCCTAGCAGAAACATCATCTTGGGTGGAACAGCTACATCCCTACTTACTTCCAAGGATGTTTCCTGGCCTTGGGTTCATCATGGTGACACGGATCTGGCCAGGGAGTCTGTTTTCCACAGAAGCAGGCTTTTTCTCATTCCTGCCTTCAGTGCAGAGCAAAGATTGTATCCATGTCATGACCCCAAGGAAGCCATGAGATGGAGCACTTGAGTGGCTCAGTCAGTTAAGCATGCAAATCTTGATTTGGGCTCATATCATGATTTAATAGTTTGTGGGATTGAGTGAGCCCTGCGTTGGACTCAGAGCCTTCTTGGGATTCTCTCTCTCACTCTCTCTCTCCCTCCTCTCTCGCACTTGCTCTCTCTTTCAAAATAAATAAGTAAACATAAAAAAGAAAGGCAAGGAATCTGTGAGAATGTTAGTGTCCTGTCAAAGACAATTGAGCTGAAGAAAGGTTCTGAGATACGATGTAAAGTCACATGGCCAGTTCTAGAATGACAACATATGGGCTCCCTGGAAGGTGAGGAGGAGACATGTTTTCCATTAAACCATTATATTTGGACTCTAAATGCAACTAAATAAATTTACATATACACAAACAACTCTTAAACACTTTAAAGTGAATGAAAAAGTGTATATTTGCTGAATTTTCCTATATATACCTATAATGGAATGAAAACTCAAATATGGCATAAGTTAAGTGCTTAATTATATAGAAGTAAAATGTCTGTTCTTTAAAAATGTTTTGTTTGAGGGGCACCTGGGTGACTCAGTTGGTTAAGCGTCCGACTTCAGCTCATGTCACAGTCTCATGGTTCGTGGGTGTGAGCCCCATGCCCAGCTCTGTGCTAACAGCTCAGAGCCTGGAGCCTGCTTTGGATTCTATGTCTCTCTCTGTCTCTCTCTGTCTCTCTGTCTCTCTCTCTCTGCCCAACCCCCACATGTGCTCTGTCTCTCTCAGTCTCTCAAAAATGAATAAATGTTAAAAAAAAATTTAAGGTATGTTTTGTTCGCTAGATGATGCTAATAAGATAGTTCTTCAATTACATTTACCTTTGTGTTTTTGTTTTCAAAGTACACCTTTCCTGGGGCGCCCGAGTGTGCTGACTGCCAGCTCAGAGCCTGGAGCCTGTTTCAGTCTGTGACTCCCTCTCTCTCTGACCCTCCCCTGCTCACGCTGTCTCACTCTCTCTCTCTTCTAGAAACAAATAAAAATATTTAAAAAAATACAAAAACAAAGTACACCTTTCCTTTTGTTTAGTTGATGGTTTGAGGGAGAGAAGTTTGTTTAACATCTCAAATATTAAATAGCAAGAAGCAATCCATAATATCCCAAAATTGTATGCAAGGGCTGGCGTGTCTATTTATTTTTTCTGTGGAGAGTTTCTATAGCTTTCAGTGGCTTCTCAACATCACGTAAGAAAAATCCCACTTAGAAGAAGAGGTTATTACATCAGTACTCCATTGCTCAGTGTTATATTCACTTCTCAGATATAAAATGGCTAACTGAACTATATCGGGGCAGCAAAACATAATTCATGTAGCTTTACAACTTCTTCTTTAAACTCCATCTTCTCAAATATTCATATTTTTTTAAAAAGAGAGAAAACTGGCAAACCTAGATTCTGTTGCAGACTCTTAATTTATACATATATACATCCCAAACTTACTTTGCTGATTCCGCGCTCATTCATCTAAATTTAGACAGCAGCGACGAAAGCTGCAATTTTCCTTTGAAAATTACAAATCTGTAGCAATAATTGTATCTGCACCTACTCTCTGCCTATTTTTGCAGTGTTCAAAAATACTCAGATGGCTGGAGAGCAGGTGTTCGCCGTGGCACGTTTCGCGACTGCTTTCCTGTGCAAAACAAGACTCCAGAAGCATATGCAACCTGCACCCAGGTGCGCGGGGAGAAGCGCTTTTCCAGTGCCCGGTTCTGTGAAGCAAATGACACTCATGTGGATCCGCAGCTCTGCCAGAAGGGCCTTTGACTCTTTGTGATTTTGATAGACTGGGAAGGCCATAATTTTGCGTGTTTCTTTGTAGAGGATGAAATTTACAGTCAGCATCCTTAGCTTATTTTACTGTGAGATTTTCTTTTTCATTTCTCTTTCATTTCCCAGTCTTCTGTTTCTGTGGTGTTCCAGGGAAGAGTACGCAGTATGTCAACCAACACTGCCTTAAAGCCATGCAGAAGCTAATTTTTCCTCATCTTTCACCAGACTGGAAGCTCTGGGAAGGCAAGGCCTGAAATTCACTGAGATCATCTATTCCTTAAGTGTGTTGTACTAAACTCGGCAATAAAATATACTGAAAAACCATTTCTGACATTAAATAGTACATCAGTGGAAGCACATTGGAGCTTGAGATGGTGAGCTCCAGGACCCCACACTCTAGAAGGACATAACATGGTGAGAAAGCAGCTAGTTCCTCAGTACGGTTTTTAATGGGGAAAAACGTGCTCCGAAAAGCCCACAGCCTGGTCGTGGAGAACAAGAGCCAACTGGATTATCTAAAATGAAAATTCTGATCATCAAAGCAATAAGTATGATGTTGTAACTACTGAACACAATAGAATATGCAAACTTTATTAAAATATGAACATGCGTGTGTCAGATAATATGCTATTGGTTTTAATTTATAATGTTTTATTTATTTTTCAGAGAGAGAGAGAGAGAGAGAGAGCAGGAGAGGGTCAGAGAGAGAGGAAGACACAGAATCTGAAGCAGGCTTCAGGCTCTGAGCTGTCAGCACAGAACCCGATGCGGGGCTCGAACCCACAAGCAGTGAGATCATGACCTGAGCCAAAGTCAGACGTTCAACCGACTGAGCCACCGAGGCGCCCCAGTATGCTCTTGGAACAAGTAACTGAGAATCAGATTCAAACCAGCTTTGAAGATATGGAATTAATTAATTTTCATACAAGGATATATATATATAGCACTAAAGAGAAGATCAGGTTTTATCATTTCAGTGGCTTAATGAAGTCACTGGGGGTCGAGGCTTATATTTCTCTGCACGCACATCATTGACTTCCTCCTAATCTAGAGCCAACTGGATTAGGCTCTAGATTAGGTCCCCAGACACCCACCTCTGGACTATTAGAGAGTTTATGGTCGGTTCTAGGCTCATGGTTGTTGAAGCAGCCAGAAATCCATCCTGTTTGTGGACACAAGGAGAGATAGAGAGGCCCACTCATAAGAAATGAAGAAAACTTTTCCCAAAATATTCAGAACATTTCCAGAAGTTTCTTTGACAAAACGGGGTCATAGGTTTGGTTTTTTCCCCCCAATAAAACCCAAATAAAGGGGCATCTGGGTGGTTCAGTCGGTTAAATGTCTTACTTCAGCGCAGGTCATGATCTCACAGTTCATGGGTTCGAGCCCCACATCAGGCTCTGTGCTGACAGTGCAGAGCCTGGAGCCTGCTGAGTTCTGTGTCTCCCTCTCTCTCCCCCCCTCTGCTGCTCATGCTCTGTCTCAGTCTCTCAAAAATAAATAAACGTTAAAAAATGTTTAAAAAACAAACAAACCCAAAAAGGAAAGTTAGTTTGGGGTTGGCTTGCTTTGTTTTGTTTAGTCTTGCTTTCCCAGCGACACCCACCTCTGGACTATTAGAGAGTTTATGGTTGGTTCCCTGCGGTAGAAGAGCCGTTGCCGAAGTCACGTGGGCGTTGGGGTGTGGATACAATGAATGGGAACATCAATGAATGGGAACATCATTTGGGGAGAAACTATTTCAAAATAGTAGAATAAAAGATGTGCAGAGCAAAAAGAAAATTTCTCCTACTGAAGTATTTCACTGCAGGAAGCAAAATGCTGTGGGAGTGAAAGGAGACACTCACAAGTAGCAAACAAGCCCCCCGGAACCAAACAGTAGGTTGTATAACCATCCTGTCCAAAACAGATAATTTAAAAACAGCAAAAGTGTTTACAAAAAGAAAGTAAAACAGAAAAGCACCAATGACACCTGTCGATAGAAAGAAAAGACACCTGCCCTAGAAAGAAAAGAGCTGTTGCTGAATGGACTGTGGAGCAGCTAGCTCCTCTGCCCATGGGGAGGAGCGAGGTCATGGGCGGCGCCAAGAACACTCCTACCTGCCTATTTGCAGTCCAGCACCTTCCAAACATGCCTTGTGTTCCAATAACGCAGAGAGAATCTGAACACAAAGCTTCTTGCAGCCAGATTCATAATGGTAGGGAAGGGATCCTAGAGGATCGTGATCCATCTAAAAAACCTGGGACTTGGGGCATATTGTTGGCCAAGCAGAGCTAATTCTGCCTAGCCTGGCTGCCTGATCTGAGTTTACAGATGTTCCTAGACTCCGTCCTGTTTCCGTATATGCCCATCCCGCTGCGTTTTTGGCAGATTCATTTTTCTACCTTTTGGTTTCGCAACTTTGGTGAATTATGGCTCTGCACTCCCCCATATAACCACACAACATGTCATATTTTGTAATTTCGACTCGTTATGTTTTAATGATAAATGTTAATTTTTTAGAGAGACATCTTAAAGAAACAGGGTCTTAAAACATCAGGTCTTTAACATTCATTTGTACCACGAAACATGCCCCAAACTCTCTCTCCCCAAAGCATTCACTTGTTTATAACCTAGCTATATTTAAGCAACACTTGCTTGTGCTCTTACCCACTATCAAATAGATAGGTATTATAAATTTTATAGTAGTGCTCCTAAACCTGACATTGCAATATGCGAGGCACCCTCATAGTTCTCTACTTTATATATTATTTTTATGGTGAGAATTAAAGCTTTTATGAGGCTATAATTTTTGACATTACCATCGCTTCCTGGGAACTCAATGTTATCCTATTCTACAAAGAACTAAACAGAAGAAAGAACACATTTCCAAGGTCAAGTGAATCTTCTGAGTCTGGAAGTAAGAGGCTCTCAGCAAAAAACACCTGTGTGTTTGGTTGCAAATGCATTTGCTACATTAAAATAAAAAAGAAACATAGGCCTAAGTTTAAATAACACAAGTTACTTTTATTTACATATTTATAAAAAGTTCTGAAAATTAAAATGCCATATTTGAAATCTCATAACATGTCTGATTACTGTAAACAGAACCGAAATTTTTTTTAAAAATATGAATTATATAAACCCCGTGAAAGGAAGTTTCTTAAGAATCAGTAAGCCTTTAAAATAAAATAGTATGTATCAATACAAAAGTAGCATTATTTCATACCAAAAAATATGTAGTGCAATGTGCCTTGAGGATGCACGTTGGAAATTTCAAAAGCAATCTGTAGGAACCTGTCCTGGATCATCTTGAAATACAATAACAGAGAACACAACAGAAGCCAAGTCCTCTGCAATGGAGGAACTCTTTGGCAACTTCAAAAAATATGGATTATGAAAATATTGATGGAAGATAGAGTAAGGACATATTTAAAGTTACTTTGTTATATATTATTGACTGACTCATTCACTAGGACACTCCTTAGGATTTGTCTTGTGATTTGCTACAGCGCAGAATGTATTATGCTAAGGGAAATAAGGTAGACAGATGTCATGTGATTTCACTCATATGTGGAGTTTAAGAAACAAAACAGATGAACACAAGGGAAAGAAATGAAAAACCAGGTCAAAAGAGAGAAGGAGGCAAACCATAAGAGACTTTTAAATACAGAGAACTAAGTGAGGGTTGCTGGATGGGAGGTGGGTGGGGATGGCCTAGATGGCCAATGGGCATTAAGGAAGGCACTGGTTGGGATGAGTACTGGGTGTCATATGTAAGTGATGAATCACTAAATTCTACTTCTGAAACCATTATTATACTATATATTAACTAACTTGGATTTAAACAAAAGAAAAAATAAACAAAAATAAAATAAAAAGATTCATCTCATGAAGCATTGTGGTATAAGGGAACTAAAATAGCTTGGAATCAGTTCTGTTTCCTTGTAGTTTTCAAGAGCAGATTAATTTATCCGACATCAGGTTTTCTCACATTAAAAGTTATTTTTAAAAATGCTTACCTTACAGCATTATTTTGGATATTGGATTAGATCTTATTTTCTCCACTAGTTTTTTTACAAAATTACATAACCTAAGATTCACCATGTTAAACATTTTAAAGTATATAATTCACAGGTTTCTAGAATATTCACAATATTGTGCAATCTTCACCACTTTCTAATTCCAGAACATTTCCATCATCCCACCGAGAATCTCCCCACCTTCCAATACCTCTCTCCCCATATCCCAAGGCAACTGCTAATATGCTTTTTGGATCTGTGTATTTGCATATTCTGGGCATTTTAAATGGATGTAATTACACAAAACGCAGCCTTTGGGGTCTGGCTTCTGTATTTAGCATAAGGTATTCCAAAGGTCACCCATGTTGTGGCATACATCAGTACCTCATTCCTTTACATGGATGTAAACTTTTTCATCGTATGCATATGCTACATTTAGTTTTTCCATCACCAGTAGATGAACATATGGGTTATTTTAGCTTTTTTGTTACTGAATAATTCTACTATGAACATTCATGGACTAGTTTTTGTGTGAATAGATATGGATTACTTTTTTAAAGCCTAGGAGTGCCTGGATGGCTCAGTCAGTTAAGTGTCCAACTCTTTTTTTTTTTTTATATTAAACATTTCTTTTATTTATTTATTTATTTTTTTACAAATAGTTTATTGTCAAATTAGTTTCCACGTAACACCCACAACTCTTTATCTTAGTTCAGGTCTTGAGCTAACTCACAACTCACGGTTGTGAGTTCAAGCCCTATGTTGGGCTCTGTACTGTATGTGAAGCCTACTTAAAAAAACAAAAAAAAAAAAAGCAAAACAAAACAATACAAAACCCTAATAATATCTGATAGTACCTACTCAAAATTTATTTCTCTTTCCTTATCCCTAAAAAACTCCATGATAAATTAACACTCAATCCCCGTGTAACAAATGTCAGAAGTCGCCATCCCCTATTCACATCCTTTGCCTATAGGACAAAGCAAGTCCACCTATATGTGTCCAAATGTCAGAACCTCCAGGTACCAAAAGCACTCATACCTAAAAACAGTTGCAATGCTTTTCTGCAGTTTACTTTTCTTAAGTCTATGGTTTTTAACTCTGTACAGTACAGAATGTAGAAAACTACACTTATGGGGCACCTGGGTGCCTCAGTCAGTTAAGTGTCCAACTTCGGCTCAGGTCACGATCTCAGAGTTCGTGAGTTCGAGCCCTGCATCAGGCTCTGTGCTGACAGCCAGCTCAGAGCCTGGAGGCTGTTTCAGATTCTGTGTCTCCCTCTCTCTCTCACTCTCCTCTGCTCATGCTGTCTCTCTCTCACAAATAAATTTTAAAAAATTTAAAAATTAAAAAAAGAAAAGTACACTTATAAGTTTTGTACAGGATGGCAAAGGAGAGGTCAACATGTCTGTGACAGCAATAGTTTCATTGGAAGTAAAGTGTGCAGAGTGGAATGACAGCTCTCAGGGCCACAGGCACCAGAGGAAGGGGGTTCTGATTTGGAATGCGGGTAGTGGAGTAATAGAACACAGGGAAATAGCCCCTGTGCTCACAAGTAGTCGTGAGATCACTTTTAAGAGCCAAATCTTATGTGGACAGGTGAGGGCAATAATCATCACAGACTGTCCGTAAAAGAAAATGTAACCCCACTTTGAAAACAATAGCCTAATAATCCTTGGACACGGTTGTTACATAACTATTTTCAAGTTTCTGTACTTGAGTCATAAGTTGGCTGCAAAATATATGAGGGCAGAAATAGAATGTGCTTTTTTAAATTCCTTTCCTTTTTCTTAATCCTTTAATAATTATCAGCAAAATGTGGGCCTACACTATACATTTCAGAGAGGAAAAAATTATTCTAATACCTTTATATGTTTCTTTGTGATACTTTCAAATTCTTCACTCTCCTTCTTTTAAAATCTCGGAAGTCCCTGTTATTTTTTGGAATTGAATAGCAAGCAGATACTTTCACCTTATATGTGCTTGTTAGATGATTTCATTAACTCATTCATTAACTCCACAAATATTTTTTGAGCATTGTGTACATTTAAAAGAGAGAGTGTGTATGTGTATGTGTGTATGCGTGTGTGAGTGTGTGTGTGTGTGTGTATGTGTGTGTGTGTGTTAGCAGGACAACAATGGAAAGGAAGCAGAGGCTCCCACTTAGATTCATTTATGATTTCCCTGCTTGCCTGTTTTCCCCTTGGGACCCTTCTGTCAGTACTCTAGTATACAAGGAAGCCACGACAAGTTATCCGCAGTATTTCCTGAGTGGATGCATTCAGCCCTATCCTACCGCATGAAGTGCTAAACACTGCCCACTCCATGCTAACTTCCCCTTACAACTACAGCTAGGCCATCTCCAGAACTGTTCTTGCTCCTAAACACTGAAATCCACTGGTCGATTTATTTTTGCTTTCTTGCCTCTGTTCGTGTCCACTTTCTTTTTCTATGTCCCTTTCATTCTGTACGTATCTATTCACAACCCAGGACCCTTTGCTTACCGATCTACTATATTTGAATCTGGGGTATAGTCACAAGTAGCATCTTCCTTATGAAAGAAAAAAACTTGTAAGAATCTTATCCACTGGTCTAAATAAATACATCACCAGGAAACTGAAATCAGAATTATGTTTCCTTTACCATCAGTAATAAAATAAATAGTAAATTAACCTCCCTTTATCTGCTCATATCTTTGACCCCTTGCATTAAACCAATTTTCACCTGTATAAGTTGCAATAGAGTTATGAAAGTCATTTTCAGGAGCTTTAAGTATTTGTGACTTCACCAAGGAGTAATACCCCATTTTGTCCATTTCAATTACAGGCATTTTTGATTGTCCTTAGGCTCTAGGCCTTTAAAAAAATCTATCTGTGGGGCGCCTGGGTGGCTTAGTCAGTTAAGCGTCCGACTTTCGCTCAGGTCATGATCTCATGGTTCGTGGGTTCGAGCCCCGCGTCGGGCTCTGTGCTGACTGCCAGGTCAGAGCCTGGAGCCTGTTTCAGTCTGTGACTCCCTCTCTCTCTGACCCTCCCGTGCTCACGCTGTCTCTCTCTCTCTCCTAGAAATAAATAAAACATTAAAATAAAATAAAATAAAATAAAAATTAAAAAATCTGTTTGTTTCCGTGTATATTTATTTATTATTTTTAGACATAAATTTACACACCCTTAGATATCTTGCTACCTAGTTGCACCCTGGCTTGGTTCAGGACCCTAGAATTCCACTCACCTAACATGGTTGGCTTAATTGGCTATGGCTTTCTATTACCTGGGCCAATGCTCCGCTCTACAGGCACAAATAAAAACAAACCTGTAGCTTTTTTCATGTGATTTAAAGCCTAAGGAATATGCAGTAGTTTTATGAAAAATATTTCCAACTAAACCTCTCCTTCGTTTACAGCGGCTCCCATTTTAATTTGAGAAACCGGTACTCTGTTTCAGATGGTTTGGTTTTAGCCTTCTTTTTTTTGTTTCTTCAAAAGCTTTCAAAAAATTGGACTCTTGTTTTAGTATAGTATATGTAGTAAAGATCTATTCAATAACATTTTTTAGCTCCGTATCCATATTGTTTTGTGCAGAAACTGTAAATTCTTTGCATAGGAGTTATTCCTTGTCAACATGAAGCATGGATCTGCAGATAAAATTCAATTAGCAGTATAGTTGAAAACATTTTCTATACATTTGCATAAAATCACAGTCATAGGAAAATATATATATGTTTAATCATGTGCTTCAGAGCAGATTATATTGGTAAAATATGTCACCATGCTTGTTTTCTACTCAAAAACTTATGGAATATGCTAACAGTTCTCAGATTCCTATATTTGAGGAAAATCACGCACTGTTTGTTTTGGCAATAATTGAAGTTAGTTTATTCATTTTTAATTGCTTCATCCATATAGCAAACATTACCTACTTCATCCAGCAATTCTGAAAAAAAAAAAAAAACTGGGAATAAGGTGGAATATAATGATGAATGAGACAGATACCCCTGTCTTGAGAATCTTAAAATCTGGTGGAAAACAAGATAATGAAAAATAAACTAGTGGAAAATTATAATTCACTGTGGTTTTCCAAGAAATCTGTACATGATGATATGGAATCTTAGAGGGTAATGATAATCATGAGTCATTCAGCATCAAACTGGAGCATCAAAGAAGGAAGTCTTCTAAGATGTACATCATAGTCCTTGAATTGGTCAGGCTACAAAAATTGCCCAAATGAGTACATGTAACAGAGGGAAGGGAGGTGAATTCTTGGGGACAGTACATTTTAAAAAGAAAGTTCTGATAGAAGTAGAGGAAACAAGAATATAGTGTTATCCCAGTAAAGAAAAAAAGAATTTCAAGGGACATAGGAGTGCTGATGCATAGGGGCACATGTACCCCAATGTTCATAGCAGCACTCTCAACAATAGCCAAAACATGGAAAGAACCTAAGTGTCCATCAACTGACAAATGGATCAAGAAGATGTGGCTTATCTATACAATGGAATACTACATGGCAATGAGAAAGAATGAAATCTGGCCATGTGTAGCAACATGGATGGAACTTGAGGGTGTTATGCTGAGCAAAATAAGTCAGGCAGAGAAGGACAGATACCATATGTTTGCACGTATAGGAGGATTAGGAGGAACTTAATGGAGGAGTGTGGGGGAGAAGAAAGGGGGAAAATAGTGGGGAGAGGGAGGGAGGCAAACCATGAGAGACTCTTGAATGCTGAGAACAAACTGAGGGCAGATGGGGTGGGGGAGAAGGGAAGGGGGGTGATAGGCATGGAGGAGGGCACTTGTGGGGATGAGCACTGGGTGTTATATGGAAACCAACTTGACAATAAACTATTTGTAAAAATAAATAAAAATAAATTAAAATAGCCAAAACAAGTATCATTTAAAAAAATAAAAGAAAAAGAAAAAGAAAAAAAAAGAAAAAGAAAAAAGAATTTCAAAAAGGGAGAAGTGATTAACAGGGTCACATGATATTGAGAGTTCAAATAAAATAACACTGAAAAGTGCCCAGTGATCAGTTTCAATGCCATTAGTGACCAGTAAGAGGTCTTTCAGTACAGTGGTTGCTATATAATCATATTGAGGGGGGTTGTCTGGGAACCAAGGTTATGAAAGCATACATGAGACCCTGGAGTGGCATTCCTTGCCCTGAAAGAAAATATGTAAAATATTCCAAATGAATTCAGAATGTCTCTCCTTCTGTCTCCCAGGTTCTGGTGAATGCTAGTTTCCCATTTTAAAGCTAAGATGGGTGTTGGTTGTAAGTTAAAACTGGCATCGATATCACACTCAGCCAAGGAGAACACTGGAATGAACACATCCTACTCCATGTTGAGAACAGATGCTTACAAAAGGAATCTCTATGGAAACTAGTATAGAAAATCAAAGTTTGAATTTCTGAGTTTTTAGAAACAGTATTCCAATTAACTTTTTTTGATGCAAGCCTATTTTTTATAACAAAAATAATTTCCTCTTGTAGATATTCTCAGTCTACTCTTGACCTCTGGGTAATTTATACATCCAAATTTGTATAAATTAAGTTTAGTCACATACTTAAATTAGGCTGATATAATTTCTCTTACAAATAAAGCTTTTTACCTTTAGCTTTAGCTGTTTTCTTAAAATCTACCTTAATATCTGTCCTCAGTCAAGAGAAGGTGATAACTTCACTTCTTGGCCTAAATTTCTCAAAACAAGGTCTTCCGATTTCACAAAATTATCTATAAGAAGAGGGTTATTCTTCTTTTTTTGATTTTTTAAAATTTATTTCTGAGAGAGAGAGAGACAGCGTGAGCAGGGGAGGGTCAGAGAGAGAGGGAGATACAGAATCTGAAGCAGGCTCCAGGCTCTGAGCTACGTGTCAGCACAGAGCCTGACGCGGGACTCGAACCCATGAACCATGAGATCATGACCTGAGCCAAAGTTGGACGCTTAACCGACTGAGTCACCCAGGCACCCCAGAAGAAGAGTCTTTTTATTCATTCCTCCCTGCCCAAGTGCAACATTCTGCTTGCCTCTCCAGCTCCTTACTGATAGCCCCTCGCCAAGGCAGGAATCTCAAGGAGAGGTCTTCCAAGCTCAAAAGAGTTGATGTTTAGGAAAAACAAACAAACATAGTAAACCCTGTGGCCACTTCACATAATGAATCCTCGCCACTAGAAGAATTGTTTGGGAATGCTGGAAGTTTCTTTATTATACAGATAGGTCCTTATTATCCTTATGCACCAAGTGCCTGATACAGTAACTGGCATTTAATGAACATCGATAAATGTTTGAACAAATTAACATATAAGCTAAGGAAGTATTGCCAATAATTTTTGAAGCAGTGATATGTTTTAGAGACTTGAAAATTATGATTCTACTCACTAATTTGCTTTAATCGTGACTCAGGACTTACATTTTTGAAACATAAAACATTTATCCTTAGTATATTCTTCCCATGACACATAACTAATTATCATTAAAGGTCAAGTTCCTAACCGTTTCTGAAGAGGGTGAAAGAAGAGCTTCAAAAGTTTGATTTCCATGTTCACTTTGGTCTGTATTTTTCCTTGAATCTTCTGTACAAAAAGTTCCACTCATTCCCACTCTCAAATTGAAATTGTATAACCTGTTAATGCTTCATTTAGTTTATGGGTTCGGTATCTGTGCAGTGGTTTGAATGTCGGCTCACCCTTAGAATTTTTTTTTTCTACCTGCATCAGTGTTGCCTCTCTTGATTGTCACCGAGGATTGCATCTGTTTAGCTTCCTTTCTGTTCTGCAAAAACCACTTCTGTTCTGAGCGATAGCCCAAAGCCAGAGTCTGATTCCTGGAGGAGGTAGTTAGCTTTGTTATGCTTCAATCAGCTCAAAGGTGTGTGGCCTTGCACTTGCCGATGAGGGTGCAGAGTGGAAAGAAAAAGCACTTGCCCTTGTGAGCACTCTCTGGCTCTTTTGAAGATGAGGGCAGAGCTGAGGTCTCTTTGAAATCATGAAGTTCTTCTTTAGTCTCAGGTTGTTAAGGGAAAATCACGTAAGGGATAGCACAGGTAAGGCATTTTATAGCTTCTTGTGGTTTTGAAAGTTATGTTAACTTCCTTAAAAACCAAGATGAATTTCTTCATTCTGAGTGGTCAATCATTGTCGTTCTCCCAGAACCCTCCTCACGTGTCATTAGGAGGAAGGCAGAACATTCTAGACAAGTCCTTGCCTTCTCAAGGATTAGGAGCCAAAACAATACTAAGCAACACAAAAACTTGCATCTTGTTCATTAAATTTTCTAGCCAATTTATTAAAATAAAGACAACTGGGGCAAATGAATGGCTCAGTGGGTTAAAAGTCTGACTTTGCCTCAGGTCATGATCTCACGGTTCATGGGTTCGAGCCCCGCATCAGGCTCTGTGCTGACAATTCAGAGCCCGGTGCCTGTTTCAGATTCTGTGTCTCCCTCTCTCGCTGCCCCTCCCCTACTGGTTCTTTCTCTCTGTCTCTCTCTCTCTCGCCCTCTTTCTCTCTCTCAAAAATAAATAAACATTAAAACAATACCTTAAAATAAAACAACTAAAAACAAGAAAGAACAAGAACACAATACAAACACACTTCAAATATTTTCTATGGATATGCACAAAATATTGAAGGCAGATCTCATTTTGATTTAACACCAGATTTAAGAGTTTGCTTGGCCAAATCCCATGGCAGACAAAAGCACATACAGAGAGATCAGTGGTGCTTTAACTTCTGCTATTAGACTTGATCCCACACGGAGCCTGTTGAGCCATAATTTCTGCTTGAACCCACGGCTGTATCACATTCCCTCTTTCATCACCACATTCTCCCACTGGTCATATTTTTACATGATTTTCCTTGTCTGCTTACCCCAAATGCCTTCATGTACACACAGGTACTTAATCAATGCTGCAGCATGATAATGATTTATGGTGTTGTGGTCATTTTTTTTTTCCGGCCTTAATGACCACTAGCAGGTAAAACTAAATCAATAAGTACTTAGCATCTGTGGAAACAGAAGGTATTTGTCTGCTAATCAGTGTGGTTTTCAGGTGCTTTATATTTCAGCAAACTACATGGTAACGAAGGTTACCACTACTTTGGCTTGATTTATGTTATGTCAAAAAAGAAATGCTAATTTTAGAAAGTCTCTCTGCTGTCCTAAAGGCCATTGTCTATAAGGTATGAGAAGCTTAAATATCGTATTTCCTTCTTCCTTCTGTAAGCTATTCATTTTAGATTTCTTCTGTAACTGCTCTAGATCATACCCTGACCAGCGGTGGTGATAGCTCTTTTTACTATGTCAGCTGTCTCTGTCAACATCCCATTATAGCAAAACAGTTAAGAGTTCAACTAGGTAGGACATCAATCCTATAAGCAACAGGCACTGTGTTAAAGGTGAGAGGAACTCTTCAGTCAAACTTATGTTTGACTAAGATGTTTAGATACATCAGACTTTGATAGCAATGGCTCCCTATCCCATCTATATTGTAATATAGAAATTAGTTTTCCAGATGATTAAAATTTCTTCAAAATGCATAAAACATCTGTGCTTGCTAATTGGAATTTCATGCATCCACATGCCCTTGGAGAACCTGAATTAAGAAATATTTTATTTTTAAGAATGACTACTGCTTTAATGTGTACAAATTGTCACCTATGATTTTTTTGTGTTTGCAAGGTAGGAACTGCATATCATTACAGATGTAATTGACTAATTATGGGTCAATTAGCCAAACTTGGGTGGAACTGGATATTTAAATTTACAAGGCAAATGTATTCTATTTTCTAAAATAATTTCCTTTCTTAAATTTAATTAGATATTTTAGATGAGGATTTTAAATATTGCAAGTAGATGATATATTTTTATTTAACAAAAATAATTATCAATTTATAAAAGTTATATATCAAGATTATTTTAGAAGAAATACTAATACAAAGCCCAAAGAGATTATAACCAAAATAATGGTTGTTGGGTTTGGGTTAGAACTTGGCAATTTATTGGAAATCAAATATAGTAAACATGGAAAAAGAATTAAAATGCGCTTTTATTATCTTTATATTTGCGTGTGTATGAATACATACATATGTACGAACCAATCAGTGCTAAACATTTAAAAAATATAATTTGGAGGACTAGAAACATGCCTATGTTCCTTCTCTTTGACCAAAGGAGGGCTACATAGTGGCTCTCTTCCTCTATCAAGTTTCCTTTTAAGGTCACTCAAGAAGAGTATGGGATAGATTTGCTTCACAAGACTTTTAGAAGGACACATTGAATAGTTCTGTGAGCTTCACATGTATCATGGGAGCCATTTATTCTCCATAGCTTAGCCTAACATGTGAGTTTCATGTATCATACATAATACGTGTGTCTTTGTTATCATAGTTAATTTTATTAGTATTATAAGGTTGTCTTTTGTACATAGTTGAGATAAATGTGTGTAGTTGAGATAAAATTATATGAATTTGCATTGTGAAAATAGTCAACATTATCCAAAGTTCAATAGATCTATTATCTGCATTTTTGAACTAGTATTTTAGAAGGCCCCCTTTTCCTACAAACATGGTCTATTAATATTTCAGTTATCAGCCATTATTATCAATGAGATATATCAAGTCTTTTAATTTCTCAGAAATTCTCTCTACTGATATGCATTCATTCTGAATAAAGATACTGTCATGTTCAAAATTAAGCATACTCTCAGTTTCCATACCTTGGGAAACATGAACAAAGTAAGAAAATCATTTAAAACTAATTTGTGTCTTGCTCTATCTCAATATGTCTTTAGTATTTATATTATACACTGTCAGTAAGCAGATCAATAAATATTATGACAATATATGAGAAACCCAGCCCGTATACACATATAAGTACAATTTCAAAAGCAGAGTTTTCACCAATGAATAATAAAAATTTTGCATTAGAGTTATAGATGAAAGCATAATACAACTAAATTAAACTCTTATTGAGTTCTCATTAATAAAAGGTTAAAGGTGAGTTTTAGGATATCTTTAGCTGCCATTAAACTTATTTGTGAGAATGACGATTTCTGGACAGTGTTTTTATTTCTAATGTATACTCTATTACCTTTTTTTTTTTTTTTATGTCACAGACATCATTAGTGGTGTCTGCTTTCTCACAATGACCTTCCATATCTGTATCTAGCTATGTCATCAACAGCCATTTGACTATTTAGGTCCACTTATAGGAAGTGAGACATTGACTGGAAGCACGATATCACTTGCTTACATACAGTAATCTATTTCCTAGGTCTAATTCATTGTCTCTAGTCTGAGATGGGTCAGCTGGTGACTTGAGTGTGGCTCCTCACAGGTGCAACAGGGTGTTTAAATAAATGGCCATTAAGTTCTCAACCAGTAAACATGCTCAGGTGTCCCTGCCCTGGAGGAGCTACACACAGATTATAAGTCAGCAAGCAGGGAGAGAAGGTTGATGGGGTCTGGCTCAGGGCTTCTTACCCTGAATGTGTGCACACATCACCTGGGGAACTTGCTAATATGCATATTCTGATTCGGTAGGTCTGGGCTGGAAACCTGGATTCTCTACTAACAAGATCCCAGGTAATGCTGATTCTGCTCATCCAAGGGCCAAACTGACCAACAAGGGAAATCACTGCATGGACACCAGTGACCAAACACAATTAAGCCCCTAAAATCCTGACCCACAAAATGCAAATCAATCTTATATTAAGACCTTTAAAGTATCCATCGACCTCTTCTAATGTACACATTTCTTGAGCTGGATAATAAATAGTAATGCCACTTCCACAATCCTGACATCTAAGGCTCTCTAGGTAAGTTTGTTCTCAGACATGTGCTTGTTATTGCTCAAGTTGTGTATTTTCATTTAGATTTACCTTTCCTTATTCCACAAGTGAAGACAACTTAAAGGAATAAAGATAATTCGGAATAAGATAGAAAATTGGAATATTAAGTCTAGAGGGTGGCAATAGGAAGAAATTTGTTGTCTTTTTAAATTTAATTTTCTAGGCCATATGTCAATAAATGGATTTTGATTCTCATTGTTTCACACATACTTCCAGAAAGAATGATGGCACTGCATCTATTTTGATGTGTTATAGAAATGGAAAGAGCATGTATAACATAATGCAATTACATTTCAAGTTGGAATCCTTACTGAAAGTCAGTAGAATGCTCATTATTCCTAGAATTTTCAACCATAGAAGGAGCTAAGAATTAAAAAGAGAATGCAGCAAGAGCACCTCTGTTTTAAAATTCACTTGTGAAATTTTTAGAAGAGTAATTTACATTACATGTTTTATGTCCTTATGTGCTGAATACAAATAATAACTGATCTATCCGACAGTGTTGCCAATGGAATTATTATAATGCAGGTGACCTTTTCTATATAATGAAAATATATGTGTATGAATGTAGGTACATATGTAGAAATGTTTAGCCTAATTTTATAAAATTCTGATATACAAATTGAAGTAATGTTGCTAATGAAATATCTAAGATGTAACTCATTGAACAATTAATTAAATCTACATATTTTAGATGTATTCATAACTATTAAAAAGAAGGCCTTGTTTGTAATATATCTTTTAAGGTGGTCTTTTTACACTTTATTTCTTTTAAGAAAGGGAAAATTTCATGTGTATTCACAATTGCATTATGTCTGAAAAAGATGTTTTGCTCACAATAATTGCTAATGGTTTATGTTAATTATTGCTTTAAAATATTAATTACTAACATAAGCTTCCTTAATAATTTTTTTTTTTAAAACTGAGTCTTGGAAGTAATAACCAGGAACCACAAATACGATCTTTAGTTTACCCTGAGTCTCCTGAGGGATTGTTCACCAAAAGCAGAGGGTTCCTCCAATGCTAAACATTTGTTTTGGGGGATAGGTCCATGGCTGTCACGTGTTGGGGCAGGTCTCACTGAACCTGTAGAGAACATGATTTCATACTGATTGAGTGACTTTCAAAATGACTTGAGGACTACCACCTTTTCATTGAAAGAAGTTCTTTTTGTGCCACTGTATAGACAAATGAGTGGATCTCCACCTAATATTCTACCCAATCAGCTTCTTTCAGAAAGAGATGTGCAGAGAACTCATGAAGTGGAAAGGAAGTGACATAGTGGGACAGATAAGACTGTCACATGGTGCTCTCTATGCAAATGACTGGGCCAATCACTTACTAGCTCCAAGCCTCAGTTTCTTTTCTGCAAAAACTGTGCCTCAATTAACATGTTATGAAGTCCCTTTTAGCCCAGAGATTTTATATTAAAATTAAGAAGAAAACCTTCTAAGAGTATGAAATAGCCCATTTTTGAAAATGACCTACGCTAGCCATTTCAAAGTTATAGAAGTTATTCTTAGCGCTAATAGTTGAATGCCCCTATTTGAGACATAGTAGTCTATTTTAAAATGCTCTCTACTCCTTGCTTCATCATTATTCATATCACCTCTATAGTTTGAGGGTCAAAGATAATGTCTAAAGCTATTATTTTCCCCTAACCTGAGAGAAAATATGCCATATTCTCATTAAACATGAAGTAAATGGTTATAAAATCAAAGGTCATAATACCGGTTTTCAAGGACAAATCCCCTACTTTCATTTTCCTTTGAAAGTTACAGCTGTCATATTTGTCACAAGCGGTCATTGTTTTGTTTTCTTTTGTTATTTTCATTAAAGTAGATTATCTGTCACACTGTTTTCTTTGAATGTATTGTCACATGTGTAAACAGATGAATCAAGATCTGTAAAATAAATTCTATAAGGGTTTACATATTATTCAATATGATATTATTCAAGAAGAAAGTAAACAAAGACAAAAAAGCTATGAGATTTTTTACAGTATTTTAACACTAAAAGGGTGTGATGCTATATGAAATATGCATCTAATATTAGCCAGTAGTGCTATGCAAAACAAGATAGCCAGCAAAGAGTCTAGATAAAAACTCACCATAATAGAAGTTAAATCAATATTTTAAAGGGATGCTTATAATGAAAATGATAATCCACAAGACCACAATATACATTATCATGGGTGTAATATTACACTCATAACTAAAGTATCCACATAGAGAGACCTCAAAACTATGACCATAGCTAGTCAAACCCTATCTTTCATGAGTAGCAAAATTAATGTTTTACTTCAGCCAGGTGGAAAACTTTATCATAATCCCAAAAATAGAACTCTTCGATATTTGCTTAATTTTATTTAGCTCATTGTTTTAAAATATAAATATACACATTTATTTCAACATCTGAAAATACATGATATTTCTCTGTTTTTATTGATTATTTTGAGAGAGAGAGTGAGCGAGCGCATGAGCATGCAAGTGGGGGAAGGACAGAGAGAGAGGGCAGGAGAGAATCCCAAGCAGGCTCTGTGCTAAGCATGGAGCCCGATGTGGGTCTTGAACCCACAACAGTCAAATCATGACCTGAGCCCATATCAAGAGTTGGACACTTAACCAAATAAGCCAGCCAGGCACCCCCATGGTATTTCTTTTTCAAAAGCCCAAGAAAAGTTCATTCTGACACTATACTCAATATTATATGGGTCCCTTTTTATCATATATCATTACTTTAAAAATTATTTGAAAACTGTAACTTTTCAACAAGGGTCAAGATTGAGAATGTGTCCAATTTTTCAACTTTGTCATTTTTATGTGGTTTTACTTGAATTTCTATAAATACTATGTTTTTTTTCCTTTGTAAAGGTTCTATATTGTGGTATGGAAAAACAGTAAAATATACTGATGACATATCTTCAACACCGCCATTTTATTAAAAGAAAACATGATATTGTTTATCTCATTGGTAAATCATTAAACTATATATTAAATGAACCAAAGAAATAAATAGATTTTCATAAAATTTTTTAACATTTATTCATTTTTGAGAGACACAGAGAGACAGAGTGTGAGTGAGGGAGGGGCAGAGAGAGAGAGAGAGAGAGAGAGAGAATACTAAGAAGGCTCTGGGCTATGAGCTGATAACACAAAGCCCTAACGGGGCTTGAACTCACAACCAGGAGATCATGACCTGATCCAAAGTCGGATGGTTAACCAAATGAGCAACCTAAGTGCAGGAATAAAATTTGAATTCATAGTGAATTTTGCTTCTTCAGGATTCCCCCTCAACCTACCATTCAGGGTACCATATTTTTGGTAAAATTATCAGTGACGAGAGGTTAAGTGACAGCACTTGAGATATTGTGGAACCCACAGGGAAAAAAAGGTTGCTTCTTCTGTTTTTAGGAAGTTATAATTAAAAGTGGCTTTTGACTTGGGGCACCTGGGTGACACAGTGAGTTGAGCGACCAAATATTGATTTAAGTTCGGGTCATAATCTCACATGGTTGGTGAGATGGAGCCTCATGTAGGTTCTGTGCTGACACTGTAAACCCTGCCTGGGAGTCTCCCTCTCTCTCTGCCCCTCCCTCCCTTATATGCCAGCTCTCTCTCTCTTTCTCCAAATAAATAAATAAATAAACATTTAAAAATAATACATTTAAAAGTGATTAAAAGTTATCATGTGTTGATAGTTCTGTTACTTATCTGATTGCTCTGGGGTATCCCAAGAGGCTTAACATAGGGATTCCATATGCATTTATGGGAACTTTGGCCTCCTAAAATTTTTAGCTTATAGCCACAAATATGTTAACAAGAATCCATTTTTACCTAGCAATATATTTTTAATATTTTAACTTTTATTTTAGAGAGACACAGAGCATGAGTAGGGGACATGGACAGGATGGGGGAGTGAGAGAGAGAGAGAGAGAGAGAGAGAGAGAGAGAGAGAGAGAGAATCTTAAGCAGGTTCCACACTCAGTGTGGAGCCCAACCTGAGGCTCTATCCCACAACCCTGGGATCATGACCTGAGGCAAAATCAAGATTCAGATGCTCAACTGACTGAGCTGCTCAGATGCCCTTGGCCTGACAATATCTTCAAAAAACAAAGATTCTTATGCATTCTTAGATGCCAGCTGCTAGATCCCAGGAGCACAGAGATGAATAATACAGTGTTTCTCTAATCAAAAAGCATGCAGTCTAATGGGAGACATGATCTACCAAACCCTCTTTCTCTCCTTAAGAAGTATGCCAAAGAGTAGGAGGAGTTACAAAGCCCTTTGAGGAAACGACAGCAAAGAGCGTGTGACAGACAAACGTTGTGGTAAACAAGAGTTAAAAAGGGCAGACCAATACTTCCACTAAAAACTGAAAAAAATTGGGGTGAAATCTGAACACCATGCCTCAGGCCTCGGAGAATCGCTGGGAACGGAACAATCGGGTACGGCAGAGACGGAAGCCTCTGCAAGCAGAGCTGACTTTTGCAGCAGTGTCTTCCCTGAGGGGATTTGCTGATTCTGCCTTTATGGAGGAGGCTGCTGCCCCGGAAGAGGTACCACCCTGGAAGCCGTGCTGCCCCGGAAGAGGCCTGCTGCTGGGACAGAACCATGAGCAGAGCTTTGGGAGGTCTCAGGGGACTGGGGAGAGAAAATGGAGGCTGGTGGCTCCTGCATACATGGTTGGATCCCACTCCCCCACCCCCCGACCCCGTCCCAGGCTTCCTAGAGGATGAGGAGGCTGAAAACACTGAAAAGAGCCTCTGCAAAGCAAAGGAGGGCAACTCCAACCTCGCTGAGGAGACAGTGCCTAACTTCACTGAATGTCAGGAGAGGGTCATAGAGACAACACCAGGAGCTCATCTGAAAGCACCAAAGAGACTGGCGGGGGCCGGTGGGGGGGAGGGGGGAGAGGATAAGCCCCAGGTAGAAATAAACGTTACCCAAACTGCAAGCCGGCAGTCCCGAAAATCCAAATCAAAGGGAGCAGAAGCAATGACTGAAACAGACTCGGAGATGGTACAGATACTTAGCAGAACAGGACATGTTAAAAAAACAACAATTACCTCATATAGATGTTCAAAGAAAATGAAGGAAAATATGGAGAAGGTAAAGAGATGGAGAATTATTTCAGAGACTTGAAATATATAAAAGAATTGTAATAAAAATCTAGAACCAAAAAGAAAAGTTTAAAAATTAAGAACTCTAGTGGCGCCTGGGTGGCTTAGTCAGTTAAGCATCTGACTTTCGCTTAGGTCATGATCTCAGGATTCGTAGGTTCGAGCCCCGCGTCGGGCTCTGTGCTGACTGCCAGCTCAGAGCCTGGAGCCTGTTTCACTCTGTGACTCCCTCTCTGACCCTCCCCTGCTCACGCTGTCTCTCTCTCTCTCTTAGAAATAAATAAAACATTAAAAAAAATTAAGAACTCTAGTGGACACCTGGGTGGCTCATTGGGTTGGTTAAGTGTTCCACTTTGGCTCAGGTCATGAACTCATAGTTCATGAGTTCAAGCCCCACTTTGGGCCCTGTGCTGACAGCTCAGAGCCTGGAGCTTGCTTCAGATTCTGTGTCTCTTTCTCTCTCTGCCCCTGCCCTGCTCCCTCACTCTCTCTCTCTCTCTTTCTCAAAAATAAATAAACAAACAAAAGAACTCAATAGATTTAACAACAGATTCAACACAGCAGAACACAGGACTGATGCTTTGGAACACATGACAATAAAAGATACACACAATGAAGAAAAAAATGAAAAATGGGATAGAAAGTACAGAAAAGGGTGTAAGAAATACTGAATACAGAGGAAAAGTATAGCATCCCTGCCATTGCCGTTCCAGGCAGAAATTGTCAACAGAAAGGGGAAGAAATAGTACTTCAATTACATGAATTACATGACAGAAAAATTCCAAACACGGAAGAAACACATTGTAGTAATTCATCTTCAAAATGGGTCCCTAAAGTAGCTACATGCCCTTATATCCATGCAGTGTGTACTGCCCTCCTTTACTGAATATGGGCCAGAACTGCAGCTTAATGCAACAAAATTGTGACAGGAGGGACATGGTCTCAGCATCAGTTCTGAGTCTTAAAATAGGCTGTCAGCTTCTGCCTTTGAGCCCTTAGGGCCCTGGACCACCAAATATGAATCCCAGCCATTCTGCTGGAGAGAATTCCCGGAGGAGAAGACGCTATAGACAAAGGATGATTTCATAGAGAAGCCACACGTCACCTTATATGTGAATGGAGAAACCATTTTGGGTATCCCAGATGGACCAGAGCATTCTAGCATCCAAAACTCCAGACTCCCCCACCATCTGAATGTAGTGACATAAGAAACCCTTAACAAGACTCAAAAAAGAAATCCCTGCTATAACCAATCAACCCACAGAAATACGAGCTCATAAAATTGTCAGTATTTTAAGCCACTACTTTTTAGAATGGTTTGTAATGCAAATATGAGAACAAATATGAATTTAAAAGATCAATAGTTTCATTAAGCCCAGAGTAAGCCCTATTTGGGAATATATTAACTAAAATGCTTAAAAACAAAGAGAAAGAGTTAAAATCATCCAGAAATTGGGCACAAATTATGTTCCAGTGGGCGACAATAGCATTAAAAAATGACAATAAAGACTAAACCTGGAAGACAATAAAATATCCTGTTGAAAGTACTGAAGAAAATAATCTCTAACCTAAAATTACATCCTCAACAAAAATATCTTTCAAAAATACAGGCAAAGTAAAGCTTACAGAGAAAGTGAAAGAAAATTTCTTGCCAGCAGAATTGCATCTCAAGAAAATTAATTCTCAGTATAGAACAATAATCTCCTGTATATACTCAAATAAATGTAGAGCAAAATTCCCTAAAACAGCACAAATTGAAGGAAGGGAGGAAATATAGAGGTAAATGTTCTATTGTTCTTTATTACTGAAATGATAAAAGTGACATTCTTATTCATGAAGCATTTATATTTTAATAAGAATAAACACTAAGAGCTAGTAAAATGTGTAAATAATAATAGAATGAAAGCCTAGACCATAAGATATCTAATACAAAAGGAACAAAAGAGGGGTGCACCTGGGTAACTCAGTCTGTTAAGTGTCAGACTTCAGCTCAGGTCATGATCTCATAGTTTGTGGGTTTGAGTCCCTAATAGGGTCTATTCTGGCAGCTCAGAGCCTGGAGCCTGCTTTGGTTTCTGTGTCTCCATCTTTCTCTGGCCCTCCACAACTCATTCTCTGCCTCTGCCTCTGTCTCTGTCTCTCTCAAAAATAAATAAACATTTAAAAAAATTCAAAAGGAACCAAGGAGAAAATTAAACATGAAATAGGTGGTCAGAGAAAAATGAATAAGAGTAATATAAACCTGAATGCATCAGGAATTATATTAAATATAAATAGGCTAAAAACAATTAGACTGACATTATCAAAGTGAATTAAACAAGGACAAAAACAAAATCTACATATGCTTACAAAAGACATAAAAAAGTTAAAATTAAAACTCAAGAAAGAAGTTCTATCATGAACACACTAACCAAAAGAAAGCTGTTATGGCTTTTTTGTTATCAGCCAATTTAGATGTTAAGAGAAGAACTGTTACTCTAAGTTTCCAATAACTTAGATTTAAATATATATAAAGCAAAGTTTGAGAACTAAATGAAAGATAACTCCACAAACACAGTTGGATCTTAACACTCCTCTAAAAATAGCTAAGAGAAATAGCAAAATTACACATGCACAAAGAGTAAGGACACAGATGCTATAAATGATGCAATTAACACATATGAACTAATTGGAATATATAGAACATTGCACCCAACAAACACAGAATATATTTTGTTTTTAAGTGCATCCATAAAATTTTTAAAAACTGACCACTTAATAAGCTGTAGAGCAAGTCTCAACAAATCTTAAAGCACTGATACAAGTCATTCTATTTTTCCTGTATCTGCACAAAAGATAACTGGGAAATCTCTAACTAGTTGGAAAGCACATCATATACTACTGAATAACCCACCTGTAAAAGAAGAAATAACCACAGAAATTAGATATGACATATCGAAGCGTGTGAAAATCTAAATAGGTACTTAGAAAGAAATGTAATGACTAAAACACCCATATACACAGATCTGTATATAGGAAACATTTGAAAATACCTGATGAATTTTGAGACTTTTATCATGATTTATGATCAAGTCTTTTATTTCAAGAAGCTGGGTTGTTTGAAAAGTACATAAAATTCTCAGAAATTAGAAAGGAGTGATAAATTAAAATAGGAATATATACTAGTGAGAGAAAGCATGCACACAATAAAGAATATCAACATAAGCCAAAATTTGTGACTTCAAAACGTTAATAAAAATGATAAATCCCTAGCAACACTAATCAAATCACTAAAAGAAGAAAGAAATCACAAATTACTGACAAGAAAAAAAAAACATTACTTAGATGTCCTAGTTTGATAAGGCAATAAACAAACAAAATAATCAGACCATAGACAACCATGAGATTATTCAAACCGTGATAGCATCAAGAAAAGAAATGAATTTCACAGGAACAGGTTAAACATACACACACACACACACACACACACGTGCATACTGTGTGATTCATTTACATCAAGTATAAAAACAGACAAAACTGACTTATGCTGTCAGAAGTGGATAGTCTTTACCCTTGGTGGGTTAGTTGGTAGGAGG